>OY728132.1:2072999754-2073603381 GCA_963277665.1 Viscum album | reverse complement strand
ATACCACTAGTTGTTATTGGTATGGATTTAACACCTTTTCTTTTAAAAATCCAGGCCATTATATCCACTTTTTTTAATTATAGCTTATAAAGATAGATTTGGATCCTACAATCTGTCCTCCTTGTAGTGGGTTGATTCCGCTACCACATTGCATGAATTTACCTATACATATCTAGATTCAATATGACAGTTTAAATTACATTAGATATATCCAAACACACCACATTTCATCAAGACTCTGTAAATAGATATTGCTTTCTTCTACATTTAGATAAACTCTGAACAATAAAAAACCACTTTTGTGATTCTTATTTTACTAAAAATAACACGATGTCATGTTTTCAATGTAAGAACAAATTCCAAGAGAGAATATTGATCAAGAAAAGCGCGTCACATATTATGGTATCTTGCAACATTCAATGTTCCTAATTTCTTTTATTATACAATAACTTTAATTTATTTACAGATTTATGTTTTTGTTGTACTATATGGTTGTCGATGTATCAACCAAGTCTTTTTGTTCTAGGCAAGGATAACAGGGGAACTAGTGTAGAAAACGTTTTTAACATGAGTTATTTTTCATTTTTTACGTCGGTTTTTAGCTGACGTTAATACGGACGACGTTATAAATATTGTTTTTTACGTCGTCTATTTACAAACCAATGTAAAAAACATAACATCGCGGTGTTTATAACATCGGTTATTAATTAAATGACATGCAAAAACTAGGGGGAGGGTTTATCACGTCGGTTATTATATAACCGATGTGATAAAACAATGCGGGGGTGTTTATCACGTCGGTTATATAATAACCAACGTGATAAACCATTTCCCCGTCCTTTATCACGTCGGTTATTACATAACTGACGTGATAAACTGGCAGGGGGGGTTATCATGTCGGTTATTATATAACCGACATGATAAACCAGTCCGAGGGCCTTTTATCACGTCGTTTATTCAAATAACCGATGTGATAAACCCTTCCCCATTTTTTCACGTCGGTTATAAAATAACCAACGCGAAAGACCAATTTTTTTAAATGGAATTCAGTCCTATACTATCCCCAGAAACAACCAGAAACCAAATCAAGAATTATTACCACAAAAATAGAAGTAGAACAAAATAAGAACCAAAGAAAAATTAAGCATTTACCCCACTGGACAGCCCCCACCACACCCCTGGACTGCCCCCCGACCCCCCTGAACAACCCCCACCACACCCCTGGATTGCCCCCGACCCCCTGGACAGCCCCAAACACCCCAGGACACCCCCCACACACACACCCTCATGTATACCCCCCCCCACACCTTGGACAGCACTCCCACACCCCTGGATAGCCCCCCACACCCCTGGATATCCCCACCCCCTGGACAGCCCCCCACACCCCTAGACAGCCCCCCACACCCTCCTGGACACCCCTCCTCCCCCCACCCCACCGGACAGACCTCCCACACCTATGGACACCCCCCCCCCACACCCCTGTACATCCCCCCACACCCTTTGATATCCCCCCACCCCCTAGACAGCCCCCCACACCCCTGGACGACCCCCACCCTCCTGGACACCACCACACACCCCTGGACACCCTCCACACCCCTAAACACCCCCCCCCCCCACCCTCCTGGACACCCCCACCCCACCAGACAGCCCTCCCACACCCCTGGATACCCCCACCCCACTGAACACCCCCCACACCCTTGGAACCCCTCCCCCCCAGACCAGAATCCATACCAGAAAAACCATCATAAGTAGACCAAAATAAGAAGTAGAAAAAAATTAAACATTCACATATATAAAATTCAAAACTTACACTGTCAACTTCAAAAAAAAAACTAAATCCAACCTAAACGAATACCAAATACACAATTACAATGACAATATTCAAAATTTCATTTTACACTACGAACAACTAAAATTCAATCAAACCTGTAAAATAATTTGACCACTCCACTTGTAAGTGTTTGATGTCTTGAGCAGTATAGGGTTTAGGGTCATCAAATAGATACAAATGAAAAGGATATTATTTAACGTGTATAATGAATAAATAAAATTGAAATATTATGGAAAAGTTTAAAAGGAAATCTTACCAGGTCAAAGTTCACAACTGTCCCAGTTGTTATTATTTCATACATAAATCTTAACATATAATATCCTCATTCGATGACACCTTGTTGTTCATTAAAATTATGTTTGAATGAGTGTAAAATCAATATATTATTTTTATGTAATAAATCAAAAATTACAAATTATAAATGGATATTTACCTTCACATTTACATATTTGATCTTTGCACTCCTTTTCATTGTGTTTTTTAAAAATTAGACCCATGCCCTGTTAGAAAATAATACGAATGGGGTAAATTTAAAATTCATTATAATATATAAAACTATTTAGAAATTGAAACTTACTTTTCCAATATATTCATAAAACTTTCCCGCACATCATCATGGACAGAGCATATCCAATAAAGTGTTTTCTCCCTTGGGAAAAAAACCCCTAACATCCAATGATCACTGATAAAAGAAAATTTAAGGTCAGTGGTGTTTTTTTAAAGATAATGAACTCTTTAAGATAGATGTGTTTCATACCTCTCACAAAAAGGAATCATCCAACATTTTGTGACTATATTCTGTTCAAGTATTTCAGCAATATAAAGAATTCTTTGTTCCTCATCCAATGCACATGCTTCAGGGGAAATCAATTGTGGGTCCATGAATCCATATACATCTATCAGCTCATTCCTCTCATAAATGTTATAAAGATACCTAATAAAAAACAGACATAAGTATACATTTTTAATAAATATAACACAGGGAAAAGGTGTTAATACTTACATGGAAAAAATTTGCACCACGTTGATGCCCAACTTATATCTAGTATCAATCTCCATGATATCAGTTTTCATAATCCCCATAGTTATTGCATGTCCACAAACATGAGCTTCCATTGGAAACTCATAATGACCCGCCAACAAATTTGAATATCTTGACAATCTGTCAAGACTACTAGAATCTGTATCTGATGTCATAAACATTTGTCTTTGTTGTTGTCTATACAGTATTTCTTTACCTTTGAAGTATTCCTATAAAAATAAATAGAAAAATATATAAGTTTTCAAATGATAAAACAACTTTAATAAAAAAATAAAATAAAATATATAACATTCATACCTCTATGGTAATGAGTCTAAGAAGTCTGAATGGCCAAATTAAAAAATGGCTGATACTATGTCCAATTGTCGTCACCTCATCTATAGGTAATGGTACTCGAGCATATCCTATCTATAATATCCTGTACAGTGACCCTCTAATTCTATACCTCTAATTATTGATGATGAACTATATCTCCTATAAAATATACCAACTCATATGAAACTATATGATGTTTAGGATCATCAACATACAACTCGCAATAAGTAGGAAGCTGCGGCAGAGGAGTAGGATAAAAAATGGGGTCCGCAGGCTGAGGTGGGGGAGTGGGAGCTACTAGTGGAGGTGGAGGATAAATAATGGGGTCTGCAAGGGGAGGTGGAGGAGTGGGAGCTGCAGTTTGAAATTGCCTTTGCATGCCTGCAAACATAGACTGTACCAACGCTCTAATATTTTCCTCCATCATTGCATTAATATTATGAACTTCAGCCTCTAAGTATTCTATTTTTTTATAAACACCCTCAACGTTAGAAGTTGAAGAACGTGGAAACACTTTTATTACTGATACACCTGTCGGATATCCTCTTACACGAACAGTATGTTCGGGCTTTCCCAAGGCTACAGATAAAATATCTTGCCTCCCAATAGCTGTAAATGCCCACTGTGAGCTCTTCTCCTCAAGAGAGTCTGATATTAATTAATTGAACATTTCTGTAATGATTAAGATTATATGAAGAAAATAGTTAACTTAAATAAATAAAATAGATATCTTACAATCCTCTCAGCTATGATTCTCTATTCTTCCGAAAGATATTGCCCTTTTTCCATCAGAGATCTCTTCCATTTTTCATGTCTAGATGGAGGGGATGGAGGGGCCACCTCTCCAGAGCTTGAAGTCTTAGCTCTTAGTTTTTGAAATTTTTCCGCCATCATTTGTTCTTCCAAAAATGCATACCCTCCCCGAGATAAACTATGAGGGTATACATTTTTTGATTGGATCTCCTGATGAGCTTTCCTTGTTTTCTATAAATTAAGAATAAGAAATTATTAACAAAACATTAATAAGATCATTTATATAAGAAAGATTATAAAAGTTTACATTGCCCGTACCAAAAATGACTCTTTTCTTATACTTTCAACAAACTTTCTCCATGTTTCTTCATCTATAAAAGGATATATACGACATGGATTTTCATGACTCCTATGACCAAAAATGAAATCATATGAGAGGTTTGATTTGAAATCCCTCCATCTCCTGGTAGCCATCGATAAGCATTTATTCCTGACTCCTCTAGTGTCAAGAATATCAAATGTCATCTGATGAAGAAGAGGTTAAACATATTATATATACTAGAAACATTTAAAGAATAGTCAAACAATAGAAAAATATCTTACAAAAATCGTCTCCCATAACTGAGAGATTATCTCTTTATCCACACTTCTCCAGTCATCATACAAAATGCTTATTTTTCTCTTAGCCTGAGTTGATACAAAACTCTTTAAATCTTTTGTTGTGCTAATTCAAAATCAACATTTCTTTCTTCTTTGTATGACATTGTTTCAACTCATTAATATACAATGTGATATATGGTTGAGCATCAGCTATGTTATTCAAGACGTATGATTCTAAATTCTGCATCTATTCAGCTGACAATGATTTGACTTTCAAGCCACGAATCCCCTTTCGCTCATTATTAACTCGTTCATGGTGAGATGGAGGCAAACCTATGTGTTGCTCCATAGCCAAGTAGCTCGTACAAAACTATGAAACCTCCTCAAAAATATACTTTTAAATAATGGACGCTTCAGGTCGATATGGATTCTTAACATACCCCTTCAATATTTTCATATACCTTTCAAAAGGATATATACAAATAAGATATACAGGTCCACAAAGCTTTATTTATCGAACCAGATGAATCATTAAATGCACCATTATATCAAAAAAAGTTGGTGGAAAATACATTTCCAATTGACAAAGTATAAAAATTGTATCCTTTTCCAAAATTTTCAAAGCATTCACATCAATCGCCTTATTAAAAATTGAATTGAAGAAAAAAATACAACTTCATTATAGTCTTTCTAACACGGATGGGAAATATTCCACACAATGCAACTGGTAGAATTTGTTGCATCATGACGTGATAATCATGTGATTTCATACCTATTAACTTAAATTCCTTCAAGGAGGCAAAATTTTTTACATTTGAAGAATAACCTTGAGGCACTTTGATATCATGAAGACACTAAAAAAGCTAATTTTCTCCCTCTTCAATAATATATGACAAGTTGGGGGAAGAAATGTTTGTCTTCTTTTAGGAGTGGGAGCGAACTCCAAACGTATTCCCATTGATAGTAAGTCTAATCTTTCATTCAACCCATCTGTTGTCTTTACTTTAATACCTAACAATGTTCCAATCAAAAAATCACAGATATTCTTCTCCACGTGCATGACATCAATATTATGTTTAACATCGTGATATCTCCAATATGTTAGCTCAAAAAATATTTACCTTTTCTTCCAAATATGTCTATCATTACCAGATTTATGTGTCTTTCCCAATGTCACATCAAGGTTTTTCACCCTCTCAAAATAAAGATTAGGGGATAAAGGTTTTAGAGAAATATCAAATTATTGTGAGCCATTGAATGCCTTTTTTAGTCTTTTATAAGGGTGATCCATAGGAAAAAACTTTCGATGACCCATGTACAATGTTTTCCTCCCATGATGCAATTGACAATATGACATCTGTTGTTCGCAAATTGGATATGCTTTATTCCCTTTAACACTGTATCCAGACAAATTTCCATATGTTGGGAAGTCATTTATAGTGAACAAAATCATTTCATGTTGTTGAAAATATTCCATTTTATAAGAATCATACACCCTAATACCATCAGCCCATAAAAGTTTCAAATCATCAATCAATGGTGAAAATTAAACATCAATATCATTGTCAAGTTGCTTCGGACCAGAGATCATTATACTCAACATGACATATTTGCGCTTCATACAAACTTCAGGAGAGAGGTTGTAAATTACCAATAAAACAGGCCATGAACTATGTGTGCTACTAAGGGTTCGGTATGGATTCATTCCATATGTGCACAACCCTAGTCTGAGATTTCTAATTTCATTTCCAAATGTAGAATACTACTCATCAACTTTCTTCCATTGTGGAAAATCAGCTGGATGACGTATTTTTCCATCACATAACCGCGCATCTTTATACCATCTTAACCTTTTTTAATCATGTGAATTAGAAAATAAATGTTTGAAATGATGAATTATAGGAAGATACCAAAATACTTTTGAAGGGATCTTTGTAATCTCTACATCAGCCTGTGATTTTTCTTTCACCTTATACCGTGATGTCCCACATTTAAGACACTCTGACAGAAATTCATATTCCTTCCTATATATAATACAGTCATTCGGACAGGCATGTATTTTTTTGTATCCCAATCCCATCGGGCATATATTTTCTTAGATTATAATGTGAATCTAGAAGATCGTTATCTTCTGGAAGAATGTCTTTCATCAATTGTAGCAGCTCTATAAAACTTATGTCACTCCATCCATGTTTCAACTTCACGTTAATCAATCTTAACACTGCCAACAAAACTGAAAAATCTGTACAACCAGGATATAATGGCTTTTCAGCATCACCATATAGACACGCAACTGTCGGTTCAATCTCAATTTGTTCTGCTGCAATATCGTGAATCATTTCTTAAATTCCATCGGAGTTACCATCTTGTGAATCATCATCATCAGTGAAATTCCATCCAGTTTCACCATGAAAAATCCAAGGGTTGTAACTCAGATTAAAACCATGACAAATTAGATGATCTTTTATCTCTATACTTTTTAACTTCTTCATATTCAAACATTTCAGGCATGGATAGAAAAAAATGTCACTACTTGGAACATTTCATTTAGCAAATTCTAAAAAGGCATCAACACCTTCCTCATATTCATTGCTCATTCGATGTTCCGTAATCCAATTTTGACTCATTATTACCTATAACAAATATCAAAATTATACATCTTTTTAAGATAAGACAAATATATGTTTATATGAAAAAAATCATAATTTTAATGTAAAACAATTTTGAAATATAAAACAAATCTGTGCGTATTTAAAAAAAATATGCTTGAATATGATTTTAAAACGAAAATGTAGTTAGATATAATAGTTTTAAATTCCATTGAATCAAAGAAAACCATGGGGCCTCCAATGGACACCCTGGACACCCCCCAACCCTCTGGACAGCCCCCCAAACCCTCTGAACACCACCCCCACCCCATTGGACACCCCCTAGACACCACCACCCCCTTGGACAGCCCCCATCCCTCTGGACATCCCCCCACCCCTTGGACAGCCCCCCATCCCTCTAGACAGCACCCCCCACCCCTCCTGGACACCACCCCCACCCCTACCCCCTTGGACACCCCCTGGACAACCCCCAACCCTCTGGACAGCCCCCCAACCCTCTGTACATCCCCCACCCCCTGGACATCCCACCACCCCTCTAGACAGCACCCCCAACCCCTCCTGGACACCACCCCCCACCCCCTACCCCCTTGGACACCCCCCAACCCTTTGGACACCCCCCCCGGACAACCCCCCAAATTCTCTGGATAGGCCCCCACCCCCTTGGACAGCCCCCCAACCCACCCACCCACCCCCTTGGACATCCCCCCACCCCCTTCGACACCCCCCACCCCCTTTCACCCCCCCCCCCCACACACACACACACCCCTCGACTGCCCCCCCCCCCCCCCACCACCTCCATGGACACCCTGGACACCCCCCAACCCTCTGGACAACCCCCTGAACCCTCTGAACACCACCCCCACCCCCTTGGACACCCCCTGGACACCACCACCCCCTTGGACAACCCCCACCCCTCTGGATAGCCCCCCACCCTTGGACATCCCCCCACCCCTCTAGACAGCACCCCCACCCCTCCTAGACACCACCCCCACCCCCTACCCCCTTGGACACCCCCTGGACAACCCCCAACCCTCTGGACAGCCCCCCAACCCTATGGACATCCCCCCACCCCCTGTACAGCCCCCCACCCCTCTAGACAGCACCCCCACCCCTCCTGGACACCACCCCCACCCCATACCCCCTTGGACACCCCCCTAGACACCCCCCAACCATCTGGAAAGCCCCCCACCCCCCCCCCCCCACCAGACAACCCCCCAAACCCTCTAGACAGGCCCCCACCCCCTTGGACAGCCCCCCCCCCCAACCACCCACCCCCTTGGACAACCCCCCCACCCCCTTTGACACCCCCACCCCCTTGGACCCCACCCCCCACACACACACACACCCATAGACTGCCCCCCCCCCCCAACCCTCTCGACAACCCCACGAACCCTTTGAACACCACCCCCCACCCCCCTGGACACCACCACCCCCTTGGACAGCCCCCCACCCCTCTGGACATCCCCCACCCCCTGGACAGACTCCACCCCTCTAGACAGCACCCCCCCCACCCCTCCTGGACACCACCCCCACCCCCTACCCCCTTGGACACCCCCCCGGACACCCCCAACCCTCTAGACATCCCCCCCCCCCTCCCCGGACAACCCCCCAAACCCTCTAGATAGGCCCCCACCCCTTGGATAGCCCCCCCACCCCCTTCGACACCCCACCCCCTTGGACCCCCCCCCCCCCCCACACACACACACACCCATGGACTGCCCCCCCCCCCCCCCCCACCTCCATGGACACCCTGGATAGCCCCCAACCGTCTGGACATCCCCCAACCCCCTGGATAGCCACTAACCCTCTTGACATCCCCCCATAACCATGGGGTTTTAACCTCAAGCTACTAGTTTTGGCATATCTAGGGATTTTAACCTCAATCTACTAGTTTTGGTATCATGTCATTATTCAAAATGAGAATCTTGAACTGTATCTCCTACTAGTCTAAAATTCTCTATTTTGCAATGAATCGGGTTTTAATATCATATGAAGACTTATAATAGTCCATGAAAATAAGCGACGTAAATAGATTATGGAACTAAAAATAGTGATACCCAAAATAGAAACAACCAAGGATCCAAAACAAACATTCCACCATGAAAAACCATATATACTTATAAAATAAATCACATTGGTACATGGAATGTGTGTATCACAATGATTTACATATAAATTGTAGTAATATAGGTGAATGAGATCATTAGTTGTCAATGACAACAAAAATTACCATCAATGCCAGGCATCCGTGAAACAAAAATAAACGAAATAGAAGTAAGTGAGGCTTACGTGAATATTGCGAGTCGATCTAATAGATATGGTTATAATAAATAAGATGATGATGGAAAAATGAGGTAATAGGGTTTAAAATATAAGAATCTTACCTAGTTTAAACAAAAAAATTGCAAAACGTAAATATAGACTATCCGGGAAAAAAACGAAGGAAATAAAATCATGGGAGGCTTACCTGAGTGTTGTGAGTGGAGAAGATATATCTGAGGAGAGTAAAGATGATAAACGATGATGGAAAAAGAGTTTAACGAAACCGGAACGAAGAGTCGATTAGGGTTTTCCGCACGAGAGAGACGAGTCATCGGTCTGTCGATTGAAAAATCAGCAATGACAATCCACGGGGCGTGTTAATTTTTTAAATGTTTTATAACGTCGGTTATTTAATAACCAACGTTATAAAATATTTTTATTAAATTTATAACATTGGTTATTATAATAACTGACGTTATAAATGTATCAGATAATGTAATTTTTACGTCGGTTATTTTATAACCGACGTAAAAAAAAAAAGCCGAGTGTTGGTTTTTTACATCGGTTATTATATAACCGACGTAAAAAAACAAATCAGAAACCATATTTTTTATGTAGGTTATTTTATAACGGATGTAAAAACTGTCGGGTGTTGGTTTTTTATGTCGGTTATAATATAAATGACGTGAAAAATTCAAGAGGTTGGGTTTTTACATCGGTTATTTGATAACTGATGTCACAAAGGCCTCAAATGCCGCCTTTTTTACGTCGTTTATTTTATAACCGACATAAAAAATTCGTAGATACCTCATTTTTTACGTCGGTTATCAAATAACCGACATAAAAAATTTACTCTTCGTATTTTTTATGTCGGTTATAAAATAACTGACATAAAAAACCACGTATCACATATTTTCCCGTCTGTTATATATAACCGACATAAAAAATGGTGACGTTAAAAACGTTTTCTGCATTAGTGGGGGGTGTCCAGTAGGGGTGGTGTGCAAGGGGGGTCTGCAGGGGGGAGGGGGGAAAGGGGGTGGGGGGGCAAGGGGTGCAAGGGGGGTTCAACAGGGGGGTGTCCAGCAGGGGTGGTAAAAGGGGGTCCAGCAGGGGGGCAAGGGGTGTGCAAGGGAAGTGTAGGGGGTTGTTGTCCGGCAGGGGGGCTGTCCAGGGGGTCTAGCAGGGGGGCTTCTATCCAGGGGGGTCCAGTAGGGGGTGCTGCTATCCAGGGGGGCTGGGGATACTGTCCAGGGGGTCCAGCAGGGGGGGGCTGCTGTCCAGGGGGGCAAGGGGTGTGCAAGGGGGTGCAAGGGGGTGTATGCAAGGGGTGAAAGGGATGTGGGGGATGGGGGTCTGTTGTCCAGGGGGTGCAAGGGGGTGTCCAGTAGGGGTGGTGTAAGGGGGGTCCAGCAGGGGGGGTTGCTGTCCAGGGGGTCCAGCAGGGGGTGCTGTCCAGGGGGTCTAGCAGTGGGGGGGGGCTTCTGTCCAGGGGGGCTGCTGTCCAGGGGGTCTAGCAGGGGGCTGCTGCTATCCAGGGGGGTCCAGCAGGGGGGCTGCTGTCCAGGGGGTCCAGCAGGGGGGGCTGTCCACAGGGGTCCAGCAGGGTGGTGGGGGGCTGTTGTCCAATGAGGGTTCAGCAGGAGGCAAGGGGTGTGCAAGGGGGTGTGTGAAAGCGGTGCAAGGGGTGTGGGGGGTGCTGTCCAGGGGGTGTCACGACCCGTACTCGGGGCCCGTGTCGTGACTACCCCAATCCCGCCTTCCATAGGCCAGCGGCTGCCGACTAGCACCAAAGGCATAAATCCCAAGAAGAAGGGAAGACATTAGCTTTATAAAAGTAAACAACACAACAGAGTACAAGAGGAAGCAACCACTAAGTAAAGCAGTAAAACAAACATGTTGAAAGTACAAGGGGCCAGAAATACAAGCCCAAAAGAAAGGTACAACTACAACCGAAAGAAAAGTACAACTCAAAAGGGCAACAGCTGAAAGGTGATGAACCGCTACTGGATCGTCCTCTGACTTCCTACCTAAAGGGTAGGTACAGATCTCCTCTTCAGCAGTCCACATCCATCTGTCTCCTCTGGGTACCGACTCGTTGTGAAATCCACCTCCGGGAAATGACTCGACGTGATATCCACCTCTGGGAACCTACTCGTCGTGAGATCCTCCTCCGGGTATCGTCCAGCTCTACAAGCCTCAACCACAATCAGTGATGTCTGCCGTCTACAACCAACACAATATAGTGCGGGCGAATCCCATGAAGGGGTGAGTATACGATACTCATTAGGGACCCCGAGACCCCTGAAGGTCTCCTAGAATCCACAAAGGATAATCCACAAAGGAAAGATACAATCATGAAGTAACATCCAACACTACTTAGGTATATACCCATACATATACCTAAGCCATCAATTCCAGTTCAAGTTCGATCACGTCCACATAGGATAGCACAATCCAATCCATACAGGATAACACAACCCAATCCACATAGGAAAGAAAGTCAATCATATCGAAGATAATGATTGGAAGTCAAGACTCAGCTCAAACCAGGATTTAATCATGATGTCGAAACCATAGCAGTTGGGGAACTCCTACTCTTTCGAGTACAGTGGGCCTGCCGCTACAACCAAGCGCTTCCCACTAACCTTGGACTACTATAGTACTCCACCTGTCGAGTATTGTGGGCCTGCTGCTACAACCAAGCGCTTCCCACCATGGGTATGCCGCTACAACCAAGCGCCCCCCCTCATAGCCTCCAGAGGTACTCCTTCTGTTGAGTACCGCGGGTCTCCCGCTACAACCAAGAGCTCCTCCACTGTGGGTCTGCCACTAAAACCAAGAACTCCCCACTGGGCTATCCAAAACACACCGAGTCGATCGATCAGTAGTCATAAAGTCTCAGCCAGCTCTAGGGTTTCATAATGATTGAAAGTACCATAGTCGTCACCGCCGAACCCACGGAGGATTCCCGTACGGTTGTCGTCGTCGTCGAACCCACGGAGGATTCCAGTACGAAAGTCTTCACCATCGAAACCACGGAGGATTTCAATTCGTTTATCATCGTCGTCAAACCCACGGAGGATTCCAGTACGACATTCTTCACTGTCAAATCCACGGAGGATTCCAATGCAGTTATCATCGTCGTCGAAGTCACAGCCAGCTCTAGGGTTTCCGCACACAGCATGCTTGTTCCAAGAGGGTCCACTCCACGAGCCAAGAGTTTGATACATCAACTGACACGTAGTCCAGAGTAGATGTATTCCGAAGTTCCGTCTTGTCAAAAAGAACACAACACGACAGACGGCGTGTCAATCGGACGCCCGGTCTGAGAGTTATTGGCTTTTTCCGTTCTAGGGGCCCGGTTGGATTTCGGGTACAATCCAACCCGTCCATACTCCAACTGCATCCACACCTCAGGGGAAGTATACCAAAAGAACCTTCTCACCATTAGGATTCCAACAAAGTCAATGGAACGTCAATCAAACATCTGAAGCTCAAGTTATAAGTGTTTCTGCTACGAGGGCCCGGTTGGATTCATGTTCGATCCAACCCGGTCGTACCACAAAAGACATCGGTTAACCAAACCGGTCATACCATTTCAATCCATACTGAAAAACACACAATATTGACTACCCATTGGTCCAAAACGGATAGCCGGTGAAAAGGTTGCATTTCACCCAACACGCGCGAACCGGGCCTCGTGGGGTCTCACGAACCAGGTTAGGTCGTCATCTGACCCGGTGCCCGATCCGGTCCGCGACATGACCCGAAGGGGCTTCCCGATCCCCACGGGTTGGCACAAGTTCCCGGGTGTCAAAAATAAAACTTGGGAATGATTTTCCTGAATAAATAGATATAAAACAAACAAGTTGAATAGATTGAAACTAAAAACAGACAACCAAACATGCCCTTACCAAGTTCAGACTTAAAGTTAACAACTTGAAATAAAAACCAAAAAAAAACTACATCAATAAAAAAAACTCCACACAAACCTCCGTGCGACATGAGGAGTCACATCCCCAATCCGTCACCGCCAACCTGCACGGGGAAACCAATACAACTCGAACCCTCATTGCTAACCCCGATGCCTCGACCTGGAAAGAAAAAGAAACATAATCTACATACACCCAAAGGTGTATGTAGGGTGTGAGCTAAAAGCCCAGTAAGATACCACCGAGAAAAGGTTCCACGCACAATTATTAAATGAAAAATACATTTTCAATTTTAATTAAAGAAAAGAACTAAAAGCTTGAACAACTTTAGAGAAAACATGTTTAGAGAAAGCAGTTTTAAAAAGAAACAATTTGAATTAAAACACAAACACACACACTTACTTTTAAAATAACCAAAGTGTCACATTGATGAGCGTAAATTAACCAATGAGCACTAATATGGGAGAGGCCGCATTGGTGTTAGCTAGCTCGGGTTCCTAGATCTTCTTGTCTCGGTGAAACGTGGCTTAGAAGGCCACGACCCTCAGAAAACGTGGCTTATAAGGCCACGACCCTCAGAAAACGTGGCTTAGAAGTCCACAACCCTCATAATAGCATATGTTTAGTTAGTGTTGCGATCATCAGTCCTGCTAGTGAAACAGGGTTGAGTCACCTCCGGAACACTAGCCCACTAGCCTAGTCCACCCTCCTAGCTACCCGGGCTTCCCGGTTTGTGCTCAAACAAGTTTCAAGTTCACATCACATGCTATAACAATATACTCAAACCAGACAAGACCCTACACACACCAAAACCAACATTTTCACACACAAAGTCCCTTTGAAACAACAAGCACACTAAAAATGTCCCAGCACTAAACCCGCATTACTTACACAACCAATTATAAAAAAAACTGCACAATCAAAGAAAACACATTCGCTGCAAGACACACCATTAAAAGGATTTATTGAACAATTTTTAAACACATCGCATAAATTTAAGCATCAAAACCTTTACACAATTTAACCAAAACAATTCTTCACACTTTTATTTAAAAAAACAATTAAACTTTCACAAATAAATATTTAAAGACAAAAACACTGCTTCACATACTAGACCAACCTAAACCCTCTGACCTGACCATACGCACGCCTCGTCATCTTAGGAACACAATCTGCATTACGCACGTAATAAAAGAAAACCACCCACACAGTTAAAAACACCATTGCTATAATAAAACAAACTACCAGAAAAATTTGTCAAACCATTTCCAAATATGTCGCACGACTTTAAACATCAAAGGCTTATTAAAAGTTCATTTTTGACTAAACACAACCAGACGCAATATCAAAACACCAATTTCACCCTTTTTGCACATCAAACACACTAAACCTCAAGTAAAATTTAACTCACCAAAATAACAAATTAATAAGATTACCGCACAACTAAAATAATCACTAAAAATTAACTAGAAATAAGACTTCGGCAGAAAGTGCACACATAGTATAAACAGGCTACTAAAAAAAATCAACTGCAAATCAAACCTCAGAGAAAACCAATTTCGCACGACACAAATTAATTAAATAAAACTATAAATTAATTAAACTTGAAAATTAATTAATCAAATAATAATTAAACATGGAACTACCTACCTCGATGTAGATTGCCTTCACAAAAATAGTGTGCAAAATCCACCGCACTTCAACAGCATGTCATACAATACAAATAAACCCTAAAATTAAATAATCAAATCCATCACACAATAATGGAACCGAAGAAAAATCTAAACCCCAAACAAAAATTAATCACAACCCCAAATCGGGGGAGATTTTACCCGGAGGGAAGCCATTCTGGAAAAAGGGAAGAGGGCGCCGGAGTTTGCGATGACAGGAGGCCTGTTCGGTTTGGCGATGCGCTGGAGGCAAATAGAGGGGGAGAGGGTCGGTGATTGTGACGTGGAGGTTGGTGCACAGGTGCGAGGTCCGAACATGGGAGAGGGGGTAGTGCGCAGCTATTGCGGACTGGAGAGGAGGGTGCGCGCGACGATTCGGTGCGCCGAATGAGGCTGGTTGTGGTGCAGGGGAGTGGGTTGGTGGTGTTGCTGCAATAAGGAGTGGCGGGGCTATTACGATGGATGAGAGGTGGGGTCGCGACCTAATGGAGGTTTAGCATGGAGGTAGGGCGCGGGACGGTGGTGTGCCGAAGGAGGCCGGAGGGGTTGTGGTGCGCTGGTTCGAAGGGAGGGCTCTGGAGGGGAGCTACAGTGCTAGGGTTGTGCGGTGTGCGGCGTCGGACAGGAGAAGGAGGGAGGGTCGGTGGCCGACTGAAGAGGGGGGGGGGTGTCGGCCGGAGGGAACAAGGGGAAGGGGGTGCAGCGGCTAGGGTTGTAGGGGGAAGGAGGTCCGCTGCACAAAACCGAAGGGAGGGGAAGGAGAGGGTCTGTGCGGGGATAGGGGGAAAGAAAGAGAGGAGGAAAAAAAAGAAGAAAAGAAAAACAAGTGGAAAAAATAATAATAATAATAATAATAAAATTAAATAAGGAATAAAGGGAGGGAAAATAAAAATAAAAGAGCAAATAAAAGAGGATAAAAAGAAAAAGAAAAGAAAAGAAAATAATAATGAAAAGAGGAAAACAATAATCTAATTAATAATAACAAATTTTTTTATTACTAATGATAAAACTAATAATAACAAAACCAAAATAATAGAAACGACCAGCTTAAAACATTAGCTGAAATAATAATAATAATAATAATAATAATATAATAAAACCAACCAAAATAATATCACTATTAACTCAGCCTAGACACCGCACATGGCCACTTGAGCGGTCGTGTGCGTGGTCACATGCACGGACGCATTCGCGCTCCTAGTCACGATTACGGTCGAGCACCCGTAAAAGATCTCAAATTCCTTTTAAAATAGAACCGGTTCAAACTGCAACCCAAAAGAAAGACTTAAAATAATTAAATTAAAAATAACTGTCAGTCAGGGTGTGACAATTCTCCCCACCATGACACTTTCTGCCCCCAGAAAGTCCCAAAATACCCAGTCAACCAAGGGTTCTAAACGAGACCGCGAATATGCTTAAAACCAAACCTCAATCGCCCAAAAACCGAGCATTCAAAACGTCGATGACCTGAAGCATTAAACATCTCAGAACCAAAATAAGAAAAATGACCAAAAACTAGGAATTCACCTCGAAACAGAACTACAACATGGAACACCCCGACCCCTAATGTAGGGATCACCAGGGCCGCTCAAGATCTCTAAGAATGCTCATCAAGCGACCCACTACTCAAGCTATCCAATTAGCATGGTCGAGGTCGGGCGGAGTAGAAGTAAGGGGGTTGCTCCGCCAAGCGCACTTTGAAAACAGAGTGTTCCACAAGCTCGTCCTATGGTGGTCTCCCCACCACATTAGGTTTCTCGTCAAACATTGGTTCTTCAAACCAAAACAACTCACAACTCATACAACCTCTAACACTAGCTTGACCCTCAAAGTCCCCTATGTTTAGCCAACCAACATAATAGGGGATGCCGGCGAGACCTGCACTGGGTCTCCCCACCATTTAAAAATTTCCTAACACCACGAAACCCGCGCGGGCATTCCCAGTTTACTTTAAGCAATACTGACTGAACACTTCATCGCGAACCCACCACATGGGCCAACCCGCACTGATTATTTCTACAGTGGACAACACTCTTCCACATGAGATAGCTTTGATAGCAGAAACCCCTAACCAGGAGGCGAATCAGATAGGCGCACAACAATTCTACAAGACATGAGCATCTCCGACCATAAGAAGGTTCACAGAGCACACCCACTAACTTTACAAGAACACGGATTTTTCCGAACCTCTTTAAGGCCCAAGAGGAACTCCCATAAAATAAGACCATGAAAAGTAGACAAGGGCTCCATTCCCTTCACGAAAAGAATGACGTCTTCAGAGAGGGTACCACAATAGGGAAATTTAAGTTGTCCCCGTCCCGACATTGTAGACTTAAGTCGGACCAAGCCCGTCCCAAGTCCGACGAGTTTTGACTGCACGCAAGCTTCACCCTGAGACCTATGGCTGGGGCACTGATGTCTGAAGCATCTTCAGCCTCACAGTCACAAGCTGACCATCTCTGACTGGAACTTCCTCCACTGGAAAAGCAGTATGCATACTTCTCCTCGTGTCTCGCACGGCCACTCTATTAACATACCAACTGAGAATTGCAGCGAACGACTTAGAGTGTCTAAATGACCACACTAGATATAGGAGGTTGAGCGGTCTGTCTGACACGCAACATGAACTGATGGAAGGAGAACTCCACAAACAAGTCCCTTTGGTTCACACTCTTCATCAGATGAGGGACCTACTCTTACCACAATATAAACAGGACCAACAACTTGTACTATTTTTAGACCGACGATTCCACACTACTTATGGGGCACAAGGAACTAACTCATAAGAAAGGTCAACACACCTCCTTCGCCGCATGTGGACTGGTCGAGCACCTACGATATCAGCCACTTTCCTTGCCTTCACTTCTTTAGGTACAACCGTGGAATGAGGCTAGTCTTGAGGATCACTCACAACATCCTCATTTGCAACGAAAACGGAATGATCACCATTCACTAGTTTAGTCCCGCTCCACCAGACGTACTCGAGACAATCTTACATCCGCACAACATTTGGAGTTCCTCCAAAACCAGAGACACTTCCAACTTTCCCAAATCACTCAACGACATCCAAATGACATCGATGTCTACAAACAGTTGACGCCACCAAGTAGAACCCAACTCTGCCACTCCACTGAGAGTCTGGGTTGGGCCAAGAACTGAGAGAGACTTTCTGGAACCATGGAACGTTTCTAGGGGGCAAATCCCAAACAAGAAACACAAAATAGCCTTCCACAAATCCAAACACATAAAAAAACAAACATCAACATTATAGAAACAAATCTAATAATCCCAATTTCAAACATCAATTCATTTTCAACGAAAAACACTCACTTGGAAAACCATGCACTGCACAACAAGCCCAAAATCTATTTTGAAAATCCATCTTTACTCTAAATTCAATGTCATTTTTTTCCATTTCAAAAACCACTTGATCACGAAAACCCATTTAAGAAAAAGGACCATTTTCTAGGAAACAAGAAGCAACCTTAAATATCAATCAACCACCACTGATATTCCATGGTTCCTCGCTAGCATGCATTTTCGTGCCACTCAGGCACCCGTCCACACGATCCACCAACTATCCATTAATCAAGTCCACATGCACATGCGAGCACCCATAGGAATAACACTAGAAAGAAACAAGGCTACTCCGCTTTCAAAACAAAACATTCTCAATATGAGAAAACACCTTTTTCTTTTCAAAATCATTTCAAAAATTCAAGGCAAATTTCAAGAATGCTTCCCATTTCTAAAACAGCCCATTTCAATTTCAGATAACCCAAGACATCCCTTTTGAAATTCAACTTTGAAAAATCAATGCCAAATTCCAAAAACAAGGTCCAAGAGAAACGCACCCCAAAATAAAATAAGAGCAGCAGCAAAGTCCGCTTCCCTTTTTAAAGGAAAAAAATTTCACGCCAATTCCCAAAACTGAAGTAAGACATCCCAAACATTAAAGCACCTGGGCGGAGGACTAGTGGTCGTGTCTAACCCGGTTACATGGTTTAGCAGACCATGCCCTAGGCAAGCACCAACCACTAAGGGTGTCGAACCATACTCTCGGGCATCACATGGGTCACTACTTCATGTGAGACCTCACACAGTACCGGTTTACTCCTATTGCCATCCCCCATCCACAAAGACAAAAGCCAAAACATAGATCCCAGACTACCCCTGGTTACTCGAGGATCGGAATGAGCAAGAGTTCGCGACGCTCTTCTCACACCTACCACTCGAGTACCGACAATCCTATCTCCGATCTACCTGACACCCCAAATAACAAGAACAAAACCTCCTCTGATACCATTTTGTCATGAACCAGGTCGGGTCGTCATCTGACCCGGCGCCCGTTCCGGTCCGCGACATGACCCGAAGGGCGTTCCCGATCCCCATGGGTTGGCACAAGTGCCCGGGTGTCAAAAATAAAACCTGGGAATGATTTTCCCAAATAAATAGATATAAAACAAACAAGCTGAATAGATTGAAACTAAAAATAGACAACCAAACATGCCCTTACCAAGTTTAGACTTAAAGTTAACAACTTGAATTAAAAACCCAAAAAAAACTACATCAATAAAAAAACTCCACACAAACCTCCGTGCGACATGAGGAGTCACATCCCCAAGCCGTCACCGCCAACCTGCACGGGGAAACCAATGCAACTCGAACCCTCATCGCTAAGCCCAATGCCTCGACCTGGAAAGAAAAAGAAACATAATCTACATACACCCAAAGGTGTATGTAGGGTGTGAGCTAAAATCCCAGTAAGATACCACCGAGAAAAGGTTCCACGCACAATTATTAAATGACAAATACATTTGCAATTTTAATTAAAGAAAAGAACTAAAATCTTGAACAATTTTAGAGAAAATAGGTTTAGAGAAAGCAGCTTTAAAAAGAAACAATTTGAATTAAAACACACACACACACACTTACTTTTAAAATAACCAAAGTGTCACACTGATGAGCGTAAATTAACCAATAAGCACTAATATGGGAGAGGCCGCATGGGTGTTAGCTAGCTCGGGTTCCTAGATCTTCGTGTCTCGGTGAAACGTGGCTTAGAAGGCCATGACCCTCAGAAAACGTGGCTTAGAAGGCCACGACCCTCAAAAAATGTGGCTTAGAAGGCCACGACCCTCAGAATAGAATATGTTTAGTTAGTGTTGCGATCATCAGTCCTTCTAGTGAAACCGGGTCGAGTCACCTCCAGAACACTAGACCACTAGCCTAGTCCACCCTCCTAGCTACCCAGGCTTCCCGGTTTGTGCTCAAACAAGTTTCAAGTTCACGTCACACGTTATAAAAATATACTCAAACCAGACAAGACCCTACACACACCAAAACCACCACACAAAGTCCCTTTGAAACAATACGCACACTGAAAATGTCTCAGCACTAAACCTGCATTACTTACATAACCAATTATAAAAAAACTGCACAATCAAATAAAACACATTTGCTGCCAGACACACAATTAAAAGGATTTATTGAACAATTTTCACACACATCGCATAACTTTAAGCATCAAAACCTTTACACAATTTAACCAAAACAATTCTTCACACTTAATAATTATTTAAAAAAACAATTCAACTTTCACAAATAAATTTTTAAAGACAAAAACACTGCTTCACACACTAGACCAACCCAAACCCTCCAACCTGACCATACGCACGCCTCATCATCTTAGGAACACAATCTGAATTACGCACGTAATAAAAGAAAACCACCCGTACAGTTAAAAACACCATTTCTATAATAAAACAAACTACCAGAAAAATTTGTCAAACCATTTCAAAATATGTCACATGACTTTAAACGCCAAAGGCTTATTAAAAGTTCATTTTTGACTAAACACAACCAGACGCAATATCAAAACACCAATTGCACCCTTTTTGCACATCAAACACACTAAACCTCAAGTAAAATTTAACTCACCAAACTAACAAATTAATAAGCTAACCACACAACTAAAAGAATCACTAACAATTAACTAGAAATAAGACTTCGGCAGAAAGCGCACACATAGTATAAACAGGCTACTAAAAAAAATTCAACTGCAAATCAAACCTCAGAGAAAACCAATTTAGCACGACACAAATTAATAAAATAAAACTCTAAATTAATTAAACTTGCATATTAATTAATCAAATAATAATTAAACATGGAACTACCTACCTCGATGTAGACTGCCTTCACAAAAATAGTGTGAAAAATCCACCGCACTTCCACAGCACGTCATACAATACAAATAAACCCTAAAATTAAATAATCAAATCCATCACACAATAATGGAACCGAATGAAAAATCTAAAACCCAAAAAAAAATTAATCACAACCCCAAATCGGGGGAGAGTTTACCCAGAGGGAATCCATTTTGGAAAAAGGGAAGAGGGCGCCGGAGTTTGCGACGGCAGGAGGCCTGTTTGGTTTGGCGGTGCGCCAGAGGCAAATAGAGGGGGAGAGGGTTGGCGATTGTGACATGGAGGTTGGTGCACTGGTGCGAGGTCCGACCATGGGAGAGGGGGTAGCGCGCAGCTATTGCGCACCGAAGAGGAGGGTGTGTGCGACGATTTGGTGCGCCGAAGGAGGCTGGTCGTGGTGCAGGGGAGTAGGTTGGTGGTGTTTCTGTAATAAGGAGTGGCGGGGCTATTGCGATGGATGAGAGGTGGGGTCGCGACCCAATGGTGGTTCAGCATGGAGGCAGGGCGCGGGACGGCGGTGCGCCGAAGGAGGCCGGAGGGGCTGTGGTGCACTGGTCCGAAGGGAGGGCGCTGGAGGGGAGCTGCAGCGCTAAGGTTGTGCGGCGCGCGGCGTCGGACAAGAGAAGGAGGGTGGGTCGGCGGCAGACTGAAGAGGGGGGGTGCCGGCCGGAGAGAACAAGGGGAAGGGGGTGCGGGGGCTAGGGTAGCAGGGGGAAGGAGGTCCGTTGCGCAAACTGAAGGGAGGGGAAGGAGAGGGTCTGTGCGGGGAGAGGGGGAAAGAAAGAGAGGAGGGAAAAAAAGAAGAAAAGAAAAACAAGAGGAAAATAATAATAATAATAAAAATAAAATAAAATAAGGAATAAAGGGAGGGAAAAATAAAAATAAAAGAGCAAATAAAAGAGGATAAAAAGAAAAATAAAAGAAAAGAAAATAATAATGAAAAGAAGAAAAGAATAATCTAATTAATAATAACAAATTTTTTTATTACTAATGATAAAACTAATAATAACAAAACCAAAATAATAGAAACGAACAGCTTAAAACATTAGCTGAAATAATAATAATAATAATAATAATAATAATATAAAACCAACCAAAATAATATCACTATTAACTGAGCTTGGACACCGCACATGGCCACTTGAGCGGTCGTGTGCGCGGTCGCATGCACGGGCGCGTTCACGCGCCTAGTCGCGATTACGGTCGAGCACCCGTAAAAGATCTCAAATTCCTTTTAAAATAGAACCGGTTCAAACTGCAACTCAAAAGAAAGACTTAAAATAATTAAATTAAAAAGAAGTGTCAGTCGGGGTGTGACATGGGGCCCATGCCTCAACCTCGACTTAAATATCCAAAATTGGTTTTGAAACATCCGTCTTAATTCCAGGATCGCAACGTCGCAGACGGTTCGTCATTCCGACACCGTATGGGAGAGATATGTCTGATACAAGATTCCATATTAATAATAATATTATTATTATTCGGTGTTTCGTGAGCCCAAGACATGAACCAGAATTTAGTATCCAACATTAGACTTGAATCGACCGTATTAATGACAGGATTACATCGCCACTAAGGGCAAGCCAATCGGACGTCGCACGCATGAGTTATGGCTGGTCAAAGATTTAATAATAATATTAAATCTATTATTTTCCGAGCACTTCGGGTACCCGATCCAAAAACCCAAAAAAAAAAAAGACTTCCAATATTGGACTCATAAATTTCGTCTCGAAGTTAGGGTCGCACTGCCCTGACGGTTCGTGAAACTGAGATCGTACGAATAAGTTACGGTCGAAAGAGTGTTTTATCAACAAAAGTAATAATAACAATATTTTATTATTATTATTAATTTCTTATTTATTTATAGATCCTTAACTCCAAAAAAGACCAATCCACGCTCAAATTCCTCTTTTGCGCCACTCAATCACCAATGCTTATACTTCTTTTTGTTTCTTTTTATTTTATTTCTCAAATATCTTTATCTCTCCAAACTCTTATTTTTCACGATTTCTCCCCTGCAACCCTAGCACCCAGCCCTTCAATCACGCACTGCCCATACTTTTCATTTATTTGTATTAAAATATCATTATGATATTTTTATCTCTCCAATCTTCATTCTCCTTCCACGGTTTTGCACCCCTGTACACGAACCAAGAACCCGCTACATCGTTGCCGTCAATCTGCGCACCAACAACAATCTGTGGAGGGTTGTCAGGTCATGTTTGTTCGGCCCGCGCCCTCCGCGTTAGGCGTTATCCATTGGCAACAATCAAACACTTTCTTTCAACTACGACAAGGGTATAATTTATTCAAGAATAAATTATACAAACATCATATAAATAAACACTCATGCTCGTGAATAAAACCACTTAAATGTGAAACAAACAATATTCCCCTACCTCGCAAAGACGTCACACATCGTCGAGCCGCGGAAAGAGGCAAGTGTCGCGATGATCGGACATCGCGGAAGATCGGTTCTGATTCCATTGACGTCGGAGGAAGTGTCGTCATCGATGGAGACATTCCCCATGGTGGTGTGTCCTCCCTTGACGTGGAGGATAAAGAGGGGAAGGCACGTCATCGGTGACTTTGCGTTCTTCGTCGAAGATGCGTTGTTCTTCTTCAAGAACGTTCTTCGTTGGAAGGAGGGAGCTCTTCTAAATTTCTCCAGAGGTTTCCCACAAGGTTCTTCAAAATATTTTCCAACCCATAATTGAGTGAAGGCTCCCCAAAATATAAAACTATCATGACCTTTTAGCTTTCAAACCCTTGATGGAAAATTAATTAGGGAGGTAAAGGGTTGTCATAATAAGGGGAGTTGTCACATTAAATTGGAGAGGTGTTAAAGGGGGTTAGAGAGAGTTAAGGAAGTTGAGAGGTTGGGGCTCGTGTGGGTCCCACCTCTCATTTATCCACACTTTGAAGAGTTTAACTTCCAAGATATAAAAAAAATTGTTCAAAAATTTTATTTATTTTAAACTAAATCCCCAAAAAAATAAAATTCAACCCGCTTAAAACGCAACTACGGTAAAGGTTCCCTTAAGCAATTACCGGCGCTGCGAGTTCATCGGTGCCCTCGACCCACGCTGGTCGAGGTTAGGCTTTGCCTAAGTGAAACACACCCCAACGAACCCATCGATACTCTCGGATTTTCAATCCGAGTTACCGTTTAGAAGTTATGAATTTTACAATAAAATAATTGTCTCTTAATTATTTTATTTGCTGTTAAAAACTAACTTTTTCTGGTGGCCCATGCCAGCCAAAGTTAGTATCTTCTTAAATAAAACATGCCCTCACAAGTTCAGCGGTGGTCTCAGATTTTTAATCCGAGCGACCGTTTGTGAGTTATAACCATTTGAAAAATAAAATAATTTATTTAATTATTTTATTTACGGTTATGCCATTTTTGGAATTTCTCACAGGAGGTCCGCGCTGACTAAAAATAAGTCGCGCCTAGGGTAAACTCGTCATCCTGAGTGCAACAGTGCCCTCAGATTTATGATCCGAGTAACCGTTTAAGAGTTATTCAACTTTTTCAGTAAAACTTCTTACGCGCATTAATTTAATCTTAACAAAACTTCATAAAATTATTCCGGGAACAACGGGCCTCAGAATCAGGTGCCGTCAGAAACTGCGGACTCGTAAAATTCTAAAAAATTCAAGGAAAAAAATTTCCTTGAAATTTACGGGTCTTTACATTACCCCCACCTCAGGGCTTTACATCCCCGTAAAGCTACAACATAAACTAGGGAAACAAATGAGGATACTGTGCACGCATCTGAGCCTCCCGCTCCCATGTGCTCTCCTGGAGGTTCCCGTGCTGCCAACGAAAGCGCACAAGAGGAATCAACCATCCTCGTAGGACCCGCTCCTGTCGATCCTCAACCTTTACTGGAACCCTGAGAAAGTCACCCTGTCATCGATGTTCAGCTCTCTATGGTCGATGATGACGGTTAGGTCATGCGTACATCTCCTCAGCTGAGATAAGTGGAAGATGTTGTGCACCCGGTGCAACTGTGGTAGAAAGGTCATGCGGTAAACCACCTTGCATACCCTGCTGAGGACCTATAAGGGTCCGATGAACCTCGGAGATAACTTGTCGCCTTGGCCAAATTTCCTTAGACCTCATCGAGGTGAGACCCGTAAGAAGACGTGGCCGCCATTCTCGAACTCTAGTGGTTTCCTGTTAGCTCTATGTAGTCTCATCTATCGTGATCCATAGGCAATCACTGCCCACTCCTACATCAGGACACACCCGAGTTCGGTCCCTGATGCGTCGCAGTGAACTATGTAACCAACGCCCTCAGGTTGGGCGCACTGGTCAACCTCTACCCCAGCTCCTGAAAGCTCTGCTGGAAGTGGTGCTGCAACTCTAGAGAATTCTGGAACAAAGGTATGTTTGGCCATCTCCTGAGTGATCGAATGCACCCTCTTATGCATGATTCTGTCCTGTGCTGCATGGGTTTTCCTTTTCGCCGACCAAGGAAAACCACATCCCAACGTTGTAGATAAACCACAACCTTTTTGCCTAATACCGTCAATCTGTGTATGAACTGTGGTTGCCCAGTCCATACCCAAACTAACGTCGTAAGGCCTCGACGCTGCCACCAAGAGGTTCCAACTAAAACTCTTGCCTCAAGGGTCATATCACACTGTCGGCGTAAGTGTGATTATCAAGTCTCCTCCCAAAGGTATCTCCAGACGTGAGGGTCAAGTCAACGGCTTAACCGGAAACTCTAGGTCTAGGACAAAAATTGTGGAAGTTAGGAATGATTGGTACCTATATCTATTGATACGACAGCTAGTAGTAGACACAGACCGTACCTCAAATCATTCTTCGAGCCCTTTGGTCACACTCCTTGACCACATACAGCTATTCTCTTCCCCTTCCCTCCAGCTCCTTGAGCCTGGCGGGGACTACAAAGGCGGGTGATTGTAACATGTTGAAATGTACACCACCTCATGCTGCTCTCCTAGCTCTTCTTCCACGTCTTCTACTCTGTAGATTTATCTGTCCTTAACATTTCCTCTTCTTGAAACATTTTACATGCCCAAGTCTCTGAGACTGGCGCAGGCACACTACCTGAAGGTACTATCACAGGCATCGGTCCACATACTGAAGCCTCATCACTATGCGGACCAACCTCATGGTCATTCACTGGGAAAACACTAGTAGCTAAGTCCACCATCCACTCTACTGGTGTCTCAACTAGGCGGAAAACTCTAGCAATCGCCTCCATCCAGTCCTCTGCTGCCTGGGAATCTGTCTCGCCTCGTAACCTCGGAGGCCTCTACTGCTGGAACTCGTGCAACGCACTCTGTCAGAGTGCACCGTCTGCTAGTATGGCTAGTGGCATCCGCTGGCCAACAGGTGGTGGTGGTGCTGGTACACCACCCGAGGGTGCCAATATAGTAAAAAGGGCCCTGCACCAGATCCTCATCGCTCGGTGGACCGTCATCGTGTACTATCTCATAATTCCAACTGACTATCTGCGTGGAGACATCCTGAACAAGTGTGACACGGTCAACGATTAATACCTGGTGATCTGACCTGGTTTGAGCTGACTTTAAAACTTTTAGAAATACTCACGCAATCAGTGTTTTCGTGCACAAAGACAAAAATCAGTAGTCAGGGTCCTGGTGTATGGATACGTCGGCCGCCGCACCAACACTAGACTCCCTGAACTTAAGACCACACTCGGTACCCTTAACACTATTGCTTCATAGAAAGAATGATCAGAGTCCTGAGTTCTATGGTAGAACCGACTCCTCTGATACCAATTTGTCACGACCCGTCCTCAGGGCCCGTGTCGTGACTACCCCAAGCCCGTCTTCCATAGGCCAGGGGCTGGCGACTAGCACCAAAGGCGTAAATCCAAAGAAGAAGGGAAGACATTGCCTTTATAAAAGTAAACAACACAATAGAGTACAAGCAGAAGCAACCACTAAGTAAAGCAATAAAACAAACGTGTTGAAAGTACAAGGGGCCAGAAATACAAGCCCAAAAGAAAGGTATAGCTACAACCGAAAGAAAAGTACAACTCAAAAGGGAAACAACTGAAAGGTGATGAGCCGCTCCTGGATCGTCCTCCGGCTTCCTACCTAAAGGGTAGGTACAGATCTCCTCTTCAGCACTCCACGTCCGTCTGTCTCCTCCGGGTACCGACTCGTCGTGAAATCCACCAACGGGCACTGACTCGACGTGATATCCACCTACGGGCACCTACTCGTCGTGAGATCCTCCTCCGGGTACCGTCCAGCTCTACAAGCCTCAACCACGATCAGTGATGTCCGTCGTCTGCAACCAACACAACGTAGTGTGGGCGAAGCCCGTGCAGGGGTGAGTATACGATACTCAGTAGGGACCCCGAGACCCCCGAAGGTCTCCCAGAATCCACAAAGTATAATCCACAAAGGAAAGATACAATCACGAAGTAACATCAAACACTACTTAGGTATATGCCCATACATATACCTAAGTCATCAATTCCAGTTCAAGTTCGATCACGTCCACATAGGATAGCACAATCCAATCCACACAGGATAACACAACCCAATCCACATAGGAAAGCAAGTCAATCATATCGAAGATAATGATTGAAAGTCAAGAATCAGCTCAAACCAGGATTTAATCATGATGTCGAAACCATAGTTGCTGGGGAACTCCTCCTCTATCGAGTATAGTGGGTATGCCGCTACAACCAAGCGCTTCTCACTAACCTTGGACTGCTGTAGTACTCCACCTGTCGAGTACTATGGGCCTGATGCTACAACCAAGCGCTTCCCACCATGGTTCTGCCGCTACAACCAAGCGCTCCCCCTCATAGCCTCCAGAGGTACTCCTTCTGTTGAGTACCGCAGGTCTGCCGCTACAACCAAGCGCTCCTCCGCTGTGGGTCTGCCGCTACAACCAAGCGCTCCCCACTGGGCTATCCGAAACACACCGAGTCGATCGATCAGCAGTCGTCAAGTCTCAGCCATCTCTAGGGTTTCATAATGATTGAAAGTACCGTAGTCATCACCGCCGAACCCACGGAGGATTCCCGTACGGTTGTCATCGTCGTCGAACCCATGAAGGATTCCAGTACGAAAGTCTTCACCATTGAACCCACGGAGGATTTCAATGTGGTTATCATCGTCGTCGAACCCATGGAGGATTCCAGTACGAAAGTATTCACCGTCGAATCCACAGAGTATTCCAATGCGGTTATCATCGTCGTCGAAGTCGCAGCCAGCTCCAGGGTTTCCGCACACAGCACGCTCATTCCGGGAGGGTCCACTCCACGAGCCAAGAGGTTGATACATCAACTGACACGTAGTCTGGATTTGATGTATCCCAAAGTTCTGTCTCATCAAAAGGAACACAACGTGATAGACGACGCATCAATCGGACGCCCGGTCCGAGAGTTATTGGTTTTTTCCGTTCTAGGGGTCTGGTTGGATTTCGGGTACAATCCAACCCGGCCATACTCCAACTGCATCCAAACCTCAGGGGAAGCACACCAAAAGAACCTTCTCACCATGAGGAATCCAACAAAGTCGACGACATGTCAATCGGACGTCTGAAGCTCAAGTTATAAGCATTTCTGCTCCGAGGGCCCGGTTGGATTCATGTTCGATCCAACCCGGTCGTACCACAAAAGACACTGGTTAACCAAACCGGTCATACCATTGAAATCCATACTGAAAAACACACGATATGGACTACCCATTGGTCCAAAATGGATAGCCGGTGAAAAGGTTGCATTTCACCGCAACACGCGTGAACCGGACCTCATGGGTCCCGCACCTCGACCTTGACTTAAATGTCCAAAATTGGTCTTGAAACATCCGTCTTAATTCCAGGATCGCAACGTCGCAGACGGTTCGTCATTCCGACACCGTATGGGAGAGATATGTCTGATACAGGATTCCGTATTAATAATAATAATATTATTATTTGGTGTTTCGTGAGCTCGAGCCACGAACCAGAATTTAGTATCCAACATTAGATTTGAACCAACCGTATTAATGACAGGATTACATCGCCACTAACGGCAAGCCAATCGGACGTCGCACGCATGAGTTATGGCTGGTCAAAGATTTAATAATAATATTAAATCTATTATTTTCCGAGCGCTTCGGGTACCCGATCCAAAAACCCAAAAAAAAGACATTCAATATTGGACTCATAAATTCCGTCTCGAAGTTAGGGTCGCACTGCCGCTGACGGTTCGTGAAGCTGAGATCGCACGAATAAGTTACGGTCGAAAGAGTGTTTTATCAACAAAAGTAATAATAACAATATTTTATTATTATTATTAATTGCTTATTTATTTATAGATCCTTAACTCCAAAAAAAACCAATCCACCCTCAAATTCCTCTTTTGCGCCACTCAATCACCAACGGTTATACTTCTTTTTGTTTATTTTTATTTTATTTCTCAAATATCTTTATCTCTCCAAACTCTTATTTTTCACGATTTCTCCCCTACAACCCTAGCAGCCAACCCTTCAATCACGCACCGCCCATACTTTTCATTTATTTGAATTAAAATATCATTATGATATTTTTATCTCTCCAATATTCATTCTCCTTCCACAGTTTTGCACCCCTGTACACGAACCAAGAACCCGCTGCATCGTCGCCGTCAATCCGCGCACCAACAACAATCTGCAGAGGGTTGTCGGGCTATGTTTTTTCGGCTCGCGCCCTCCGCGTTAGGCGTTATCAATTGGCAACAATCAAACACTTGCTTTCAACTACGACGAGGGTATAATTTATTCAAGAATAAATTATACAAACATCATATAAATAAACACTCATGCTTGTGAATAAAACCACTTAAATGTGAAACAAACAATATTCCCCTACCTCGCAAAGACATCACACGTCGTCGAGCCGCGGAAAGAGGCAAGCGTCGCGATGATCAGACGTCGCAGAAGATCAGTGCCAATTCCATTGACGTCGGAGGAAGTGTCATCATCGATGGAGACATTCCCCGCGGTGGTGTGTCCTCCCTTGACGTGGAGGATGAAGAGGAGAAGGCACGTCATTGGTGACTTCGCGTTCTTCGTTGGAGGCGCTTTTCGTCGAAGATGAGTTGTTCTTCTTCAAGAACGTTCTTCGTTGGAAGGAGGGAGCTCTTCTAAATTTCTCCATAGGTTTCCCACAAGGTTCTTCAAAATATTTGCCAACCCATAATTGAGTGAAGGCTCCCCAAAATATAAAACTATCATGCCCTTTTAGCTTTCAAACCCTTGATGGAAAATTAATTAGGGAGGTGAATAAGGGGAGTTGCCACATTAAATTGGAGAGGTGTTAAAGGGGATTAAAGAGAGTTAAGGAAGTTAAGAGGTTGGGGCTCATGTGGGTCCCACCTCTCATTTATCCACACTTTGAAGAGTTTAACTTCCAAGATATAAAAATAAAATTATTCAACAATTTTATTTATTTTAAACTTAATCCCCCCAAAAAATAAAATTCAACCCGCTTAAAACGCAACTGCGGTAAAGGTTCCCTTAAGCAATTACCGGCGCTGCGAGTCCATCGGTGCCCTCAGATTTCAATTCCGAGCACCGGTTCAAAAGATAGAAAAACCCACACGTACGTTTACTGAACGTACCCAAAAAAAAGTTCGGAAAATTATTATCAGTCACCCTCAACCCGCGCTGGTTGAGGTTAGGCTCTGCCCAAGTAAAACACGCCCCAACAAACCCATCAATACTCTCGGATTTTCAATCCGAGTTACCGTTTAGAAGTTATGAATTTTACAATAAAATAATTGTCTCTTAATTATTTTATTCGCTGTAAAAAACTAACTTTTTCTGGTGGCCCGTGCCGGCCAAAGTTAGTATCTTCTTAAATAAAACATTCCCTCACAAGTTCAGCGGTGGTCTCAGATTTTTAATCCGAGATACCGTTTGTGAGTTATAACCATTTGAAAAATAAAATAATTTATTTAATTATTTTATTTACGGTTATGCCATTTTTGGAATTTCTCACAGGAGGCCCGCACCGACTAAACATAAGTCGCGCCTAGGGTAAACCCGCCATCCTAAGTGCAACGGTGCCCTCAGATTTCTGATCCGAGTAACTGTTTAAGAGTTATTCCACTTTTTCAGTAAAACTGCTTACGCGCGTTAATTTAAGCTTAACAAAACTTCAGAAAATTATTCCAGGCACAACGGGCCTCAGAATCAGGTTCCGTCAGAAACTGCGGACTCGTAAAATTCCAAACAATTTATGAAAAAAAATTTCCTTGAAATTTATGGGTCTTTACAGGTGGTTTATGAAATTGGAAGGGTTTTAGCCACGATTTGAAACCGTGGCTAAAACCCTATAGTCACGGTTCATTGAACCGTGGCTGGTATTACCGTAGCTATAGGGTCAAACCTATAGGCACAGTTTGAAACCGTGGCTATAGGGATATAGCCAGGGTTTGAAACCGTGGCTATAGGTCTATAATCATTGTTGGAACTGTGGCTATAGGGCTATAGCCAGGGTTTGAAACCGTGGCTATAGGCAACACCAGCCACGGTTCAATGAACCGTGGCTATAACCTATAGCCACGGTTTTTGGGCTTATAGCCACAGTTCCAAACCGTGAATATAGCCTAATTTTCTAGTAGTGAATCCCATTGCCGCCTTTCTTCTAAAACCCAAACAAAATTACTATTTTTTGTATTTTAAATTTTTTTGTTTTGTTTTGTTTTGTTTTGTTTATATATATATATATAAAGAAAAAAATCAACATAATTTATCTACTATTTAATATCCAGCAGTACTGTCATTACAGCAGTCTGGATTCTGACAGAAGCTCCCGCCCATGACTCCCTTTTATAAAAGGGCTTACCTTGGATATCATTTTGTATTTCCAATGTGGGATTTTAGTTGTCTCTTTCCTGCGCAGAACATTCTGCATTTCCGATGTGAGATTCTGTGTCAAGTACGTGACTTTGAAACACTAAAAAATATAAACTATAAGACCAATATAAATGAAATACAAAACATGGATTAAACATATTAGAAATAGTTGAAAACCAAAAAAATCATAAAAAATGATGAAAAAAATAATTTATAAGCTTTCAAAACCACCTACTTGAAACTTAAAAATGTTTCAAGTTCCTGACTTTGAAAGACTATAAAATATAAACTATAAGACTAACATAAATAAAACATAATACATGGATTAAACATATAACAAATAATTGAAAATAAAAAAAATCTTAAAAAATGTTGATGGAAAATAATTTTTATGTTTTTAAGTACACCTACATGAAACTTAAAAACGTTTCAAGTACGTGACTTTGAAAGCCTATAAAATAGAAACAATAAGACCAACATGAATGAAACTTAAAACATGGATTAAACATATAACAAATAGTAAAAATTAAAAAGAAATTTGTAAAAAAAATTCATGAAAAATAATTTATAAGCTTTCAAAACCACCTACTTGAAACTTAAAAATGATTCAAGTATGTGGTTTTAAGACTGTAAAAAATAAACTATAGGACCAATATAATTGAAAGTTAAAACATGAGATAAACATATAAAAAATAGTTGAAAATAAAACAAAATCTTAAAAATTGTTGATGGAAAATAATTTATAAGCTTTCAAAACCACCTACTTGAAACTTAAAAATGTTTCAAGTACATAGCTTTGAAAGAATTAAAATATAAATTGTAAGACTAATATAAATGAATCTTAAAACATAGATTAAACATACAATAATTAATTAATAATTAATTAGTTAATTAGTAATATAATTATTAATTATATAATTGCTAATTATATAATAATTAATTAGTTAATCAGGAATATAATTATTAATTATTAATTATTAATTATTAATTATTAATTATATAATTAATTAGTAAATTTGTAATATCATTATTAATTATATAATACTTAATTAGTAATATAATTACTAATTATATAATTATTAATTATATAATAATTAATTAGTTAATCGATAATATAACTATTAATTATTAATTATATAATTAATTTGTTAATTAGCAATATCATTATTAATTATATAATAATGAATTAGTAATATAATTATTAATTATATAATTATTAATTTGTTAATTAGTAATATAATTATTTATTATATAATAATTAATTAGTTAATTAGTAATATAATTAGTAATTTTAAAATTGTTAATTAGTAATATAATTATTCATTATAATTATTCATTATTCATTATTAATAATTAATTATACAATAATTAATTAGTTAATTAGTAATATAATTATTAATTATATAATAATTAGTTAGTTAATTAGTAATATAATTTTTAATTATAATAATTAATTAGTTAATTAGTAATATAATTATTAATTATTAATTATTAATTATATAATAATTAATTTATTAATTAGTAATATAATCATTAATTTGAATTATTAATTATTTATTATGTAATAATTAATTAGTTAGTTAATAATATAATTATTCATTATAATTAATAATTATATTACTAATTAACTAATTAATAATTATATAATTATTAATTATATTACTAATTAAACAATTAATTATTATATAATTAATTATTAAAAATTACTAACCAACTAACTAACTAATTATTATATAATTAATAATTATATAATTTATAATCATATTACTAATTAACTAATTAATAATTCATAATTACTAATTACTAATTATAATGAATAAATAAAATGAATAATTATATTACTAATTTTTAGTTAATTATTATATAATAATTTTTAATAAATACTAATTAATAATTATAATGAATAATTATATTTTATAATTATATTACTAATTAACTAATTATAAAAAGGGGTTCGGCTCTATCTTTCTCAAAAAATTAATTAATTAGTTATTATATAATTAATAATTATATTACTAATTAACTAATTAATTATTATATAATTAATGATTACTAATTACTAATTAACTAATTACTAATTATATAATTAATATTTCTATTACTAATTAACTATTTAATTATTATACAATAATTTTTAATAATTACTAATTAATAATTATAATGAATAATTATAATTTATAAATATATTACTAATTAACTAATTAACTATTATATAATTAATAATTATATTACTGACTATCTAATTAATTATTATATAATAATTTTTAATAATTATTTATTATTAATTATACTGAATAGATATAATTTATAATTATATTACTAATTAACTAATTAACTATTATATACATAATAATTATATTACGAATTAACTAATTAATTATTATACAATTAATTATTATATAATTTATTATTAATAATACTAATTAACTAATTAAATAATTTTTTATACGGTTAACTCATGTTTTTACATTCAATTATGATGGTCTTATAGTTTATATTTTATAATCTTTAAACGTCACATACTTAATCCTTTTTAAGTTTCAAGTAGGTGGTTTTAAAAGCTTATAAATTATTTTTCATGAACGTTTTTTACGAAATTCTTTTTATTTTTAACTATTTGTTATATGTTTAATCCACATTTTATGTTTCATTTATGATGGTCTTATAGTTTATATTTTATAAGCTTTCAAAGTTACGTATATGAAACATTTTTAAGTTTCATGTTGGTGTCTTTGAAACTTATAAATTATTTTTCCATCAACATTTTTTACGAAATTCTTTTTATTTTCAACCATTTGTTATAAGTTTAATCCATGTATTATGCTTTCTTTATATTGGTCTTATAATTTATATTTTATAGGTTTTCAAAGTCATGTACTTGAAACATTTTTATGTTTCAAATAGAAGATTTTGAAAGTTTACATATTATTTTTTGTATCATTTTTTATGAAATTTTTTTCGTTTTCAACTATTTCTTATATGTTTAATCCAAGTTTTAAATTTCATTTATATTGGTTTTATAGTTTAAATTTTATAGTCTTTCAATGTCACGTACTTGAAACAGAATCTCACATCAGAAATGCAGAATGTTCTGCGCAGGAAAAGGGGAACCAGAATCTTATGTCGGAAATGCAGAATGTTTTTCAGGGCAAAATCTCTTATAAAAGTGAGCATTGGGTAAGAGATTCTGTCAGAATCTAGACTGCTGTAATGGTAGTAATGCTGGATATTAAATAACAAATAATTTCTACTGAATTCTTTAGTTTATATATATATATATATAAACTAAGCAAAACAAAACAAAATAAAATAAAACAAAACAAAACAAAAATCAAAATCAAAATCAAAATTTTAAAATACAAAAATGGTAAAAAAAAAATGGTTTTAGAAGAAAGGTGGCAACAACACTGGCACCTTTAAAGTGTATTTTTAAAAATACTTTTAACCTATGTGTTTTTTTAAAATATTTTATTAAAAAACCTATTTAAAAAAAAAAACCGGGCACACGCTTGTCGCCACATGGAGTCGTGACCAGGTGACTCGCGGAACCATGTCGACTCTTCCCACCGATCGGGGGTATCGCGTTCCACGTGGACGCTCCCCACGGCGCTTTACACCGCCAACGACGTGGCACCAAAATACCCACTCAACCCATAAAATCATCCCGCTTATAAATACAGCCCCCGCCTCGCTACTCCTCCCACTCTCCCCTCCTTCCATCTCCATTTTAACCTGGTTTCCATATTTTCCGATGGCCGCTTCCGTCACCGCTATGCAGTCCATTCTCGCCGCCACCACTCTAAAGGGCGCGGCTGCTGTCGACCACCGAATCTCGCTGCATTGTAACACGGCGGCGCCTTTCCTGCGGAGGAGCACCGCCCGGAATGTCCGCTGCTCCGCCGAGGTACGGGCGACTGTTTTACTTCTCCCCCTCCATATGTTTTGCGGGTCTTCCTCACCGTGAGGCGTGTCTTGTTAATTTAGGGGAGCCGGAACGAGTTGAACAAGGCGAGCACGAAGTTATCTGAGCTGTTCGCGTTTGGGGGTCCGGCGCCGGAGGTGATAAACGGGAGGCTAGCGATGGTGGGATTCGTGGCGGCGATCGCGGTGGAGGCGGCGAGCGGGGAGGGGCTTCTGGCACAGGTGTCGGATGGCGGTGCGGCGTGGTTCGTGGGGACGAGCCTGCTGCTGTCGGTGGCGTCGCTGGTGCCGCTGTTGAAGGGGGTGAGCGTGCAGTCGAGGTCGGAGACGGTGATGAGCTCGGATGCTGAGATGCTGAACGGCCGGTTCGCCATGCTCGGCCTGGTCGCCCTCGCCCTCACAGAGTTCCTCAAGGGCAGCGCTCTCGTCTGACTCCCCGCGCGCCCTTTCCCTGTTACAAGTACAATGTCGTGGGTAGGAAGAGAGAGGTGGAGAAACTCCATTGTAAACTAGCGTCCCCTATATTGGGACTCATTTGCTTGTTTTATATTTTTAGTATCTCAGAATTTTATTTATTTTCAAAGTTTTATTTGATTTCACCCATCCACCACTTGTTTGTTTGGACTCATTAACCAAGTTACTAGGGATACCTCTTAAGGTTTTACTTTATTTTCATTTTATATTAATTGTATTATTATTCTCATTTTTAAAGATTGTCGTGTTTATGGAAAATAAATATTATTAAAAAAATCATTACAAAATATCTGACTTATACCAATATAAATTTAGTAACATACAATATATCTGTTAGTATAAACGAGCAATTCCAAAAGATATTAAGATTTATTGGTATTGAATTCAAGTGCCAACATTTATTTTTACCAACATATATGTTTGTTGTTATTAATTGTTTAATACTAACATATGATTTACTAACAATTAAAATTGTTGCTTTATCATATTAATACAAACAATTTTTTTACCAACAAATGAATCTATTGTTATTAATTATCATTAACGATAGTTTTTTTCAACATATAAATCTGTTATTAGTATTTATTCACTACAAAAAGGCCATTTAAGAGTAATTTTTTTATCACTTACAATTTACTAAATAAATTATATTGATATTAACCAAAATATTTTCATAAATATAAGGATTACAACACACTATCTAAAACAGAATCAAATTAGTATTTTAAAAATGTTTTTATTTGAAATGAATTATTATATGGGATTTTAAAAATCATTTACAAAAATTGGAAATAGATATATCTAAACAAGGAATGACAATCAAATTAAAGTTCATACCATCAATGATACAATTAATTAAATGAAAATTCTAATGCAAACATCAAAGGCTAACTGACTGCGCCGTTGGGAGGGCATAGTCGAGGATGATCACACTTTCCATGAAATCCCTAACCTTGTCCTTATGTAACTTCACAACATCCTCCTTTGCGTTCAAGCCCTCCAGTCCCTCCATGGAAAGAAAAATTGCAACCGTCGCGAGTGAAAACCCATTTGCCCTCTTCAGTGATAAATTATCGTTGACATTGATCTAATCGATGGTTCCACATACACCCCTAATATGTTTTACGGGCTCCACGATCTCCCCTTCTTTGTGCCCCCAATCCCGCCTTGACATTTAGGAATTGAAATCCCACAGTAGATCCAGGTAGGGAACCACGATATCCTTGTCGACGCCTTGCGGGATCCAGTCAAAGGCCATGGTGTCAACGTAGATAGGTAGTACTAACCGCCTGATGATGCTTAGGTGGTCAGGATGCGGTGAATAGGCATTGAGATCCTCCTTGGTCTTGTAGCGGTTGTGCAAGAGGTGCGTAAAATGGAGGGAAGGGGATCGATTCCTATGTAAGGAGGGGTGTGGAAAAAAACCCATTTCACATTCAATCGATTGATGTTTGGGCATATTATCACTTCTACTATTGAAGTTCTAAGCACCTAAAATCACGTGTATCTAGTGTTTAAATTGAATTCTAGTTAGGGTTTCAGTGAAATTCTAATGAAACAAGCTTTCTTATTCTTGTTCTTGTATTTTTGGGTGATTTTAGAATTACAATTACATACTTCTCTCTAGAAAAGAATTTGATCCCAACATTGAATCATGTTCTTGTGTGTAAAGACCAGAATTTTTCAATGTATTTTTTTTTAATTATATGGAAATATTACGAGTTCGTGAAAATTGACGGTGTGTGATTCCAAGCCCCAGTGTGTCCGAAATGAATTTCTAAACTTTTTTTCGGGTAGGTTCAATAAACGCGCGGCGTTTGTAACTTTTGAACCGGTGCTCTGAATTGAAACCTAAGGGCACCGTTGAACTCACAGCGCCGATATTCGCTTAAGAAGACCTTCACCTCCACCGTAGTAGGTCGAGGGTGAAATTTAGTTTTTGGAATTTTTGTGGGAGGGTTAGACGAATAATAAAATAAAATAATTACTTTTATTTTATTTTTAAACCTCCCATTTGAATCAAGAAGGTGGGTACCACACTAGGGTGGTTGGGAATTTAATGTTGGGCATTAAATGCCCGGTTACACAAAAGGTGAAACCACTTTACTCTTTAATTAATATGATTCATTAATTCTGAATTAATGAATTAACTTGTTAACTCTTGGGATGTCCCCATTGATGTGCCAATATTAAATCTTAACTTATTAATTTGGAACCACACCTTTCGCGGGGAGAAGTTTTGGCAAGGGAAAACCTTTGGGGAAATATCCTCCGACGAAGAACGACTTCTGAACGAAGAATGAGGAACCGACTTCGGAAGCGTCTTGCGGGAGAGACGAACACCGACGTCCCTTTCATCGACTTCATCTTCTTCCTCGAGATGTCTCCAACAAGAAACAAGGTAGGGGTTTTAAATTGAGTTATGATTAAATCTATTTTTGTTGATTCTTCGTATTCTGGATTCACAATGACGATAGCCAAACTAACATGGCCATCATCCCGCACATTTTCCTTGCTTCTTATCTTTTGTTCTTCATGTTGGAAAAGACAGGAAGCAAAGAACGCGCAAACAATAGAAAAAGGCGAACACGTAGCGGAAAAAAAATCTTTCCCCCCAAATAAAAGCGGATGTGCAGTGACAAAATTAAGTGCAGAAAAAAAAGTTGACACCAATAATTTTTACGTGGAAAACCCAAAAGGGAAAAACCACAGGACCTAGTCCAGAAAGAGGGATCCACTAAAATCAAGAGGTACACGGTAGAGACTCCCCAAAATGGAAGGGATCTCAAAAGTAATACTCAAAAATAAAAGTGTGCATCCAAAGGTAGAGAGCAAAAAAGATGATCATCGAAGAAAGGCGATCACCAAATGGGATTTGATCTCAGTGTTGTTGGTGCCGGTGATGATGAAATGCCTTGCCACTACCTCCTTATATAAGAAAAAGAATCATCGACCAATAATGTATCCGCTTCAGAAGCATGTCACCGTGTGAATTAATTCACCTGGTCTTGGTCCACATTAAAAACATCTCATAAAAAGAGAAACAACTTCGTGCTCTAATTGAGGAGGTGTTACGCGGTGTGCCAACTAGGAAGGCACCCAACAAACTCCCCCTCCGACTCAAGTGGGGATCACCACCAACCCTGTAATCAGTCAACAAGTCTCAAATTTTCCTCTACGTAAACTCTTGGTCAACATGTCTGACCTGTTGTCATCAGTTTGGATCTTCTCAAGCACTAACTATCTTGAATCAAGGACGTTGCAGATCCAATGATATCGAACATCGATATGTTTCGACCTGCCATGAAAAGTGGAATTCTTTCCCAAACAAATAGCACTCTGACTATCACAAAATAAAACATACCTGTCCTGATTTAAACTAAGCTCTCGAATAAAAGTTTTCATCCACAACAATTCTTTGCACGACTCTGTAGCTATAATAAACTCAAAATCTGTGGTAGATAAAGCAACACATCTCTGCAATCTAAACTGCCAAGATACAACTGCCCCTACAAAAGTGATCAAATAGCCTGAAGTAGACTTCCTCGAATCGATATAACCTTCTATATCTGAATCTGTAAAGCCATATAACATAGGTTCCCCTTTGCCAAAACACAATCTCAGATCAGAAGTACCACGAAGATAATGAAAAATGTACTTCACTTCTCTCCAATGCCCTCTACCTGGATTTGATAGAAAACGACTGACCACACCAACTACATGAGCTATATCAGGTCTAGTACATACCATTTCATACATTAACTAGCCAACAACCAATGAATAAGGTATGTGCTACATCTCCTCTCTCTCTTCATCAGTAGAAGGTGACTGATTGGTGCTGAGCTTAAAATGTAAAGAAAGAGGAGTACTAACCACTTTAGCTCTATCCATAGAAAATCTCTAAAGAACCTTCTCAATGTATCTCTCCTGAGATAACCACAATTTCTTGGCCTTCCTGTCACAGGAGATCATCATTCCAAGAATCTATCGTGATGGCCCCAAGTCTTTCATCGCAAAACACTAACAAAGATCCTTATGCAATCAGTCAATTCTAGAAGCATCATGGCCAACAATGAGCATATCATCAACATAAATCAACAATATAATAAAATAATCATCAGTAAATCTCTAAACAAAAACACATTGATCAAAAGATGTCTTCCTAAAACCCTAATGAGAAATGACAGATTCAAACTTATTATACCACTACCTGAAAGCTTGCTTCAAACTGTACAAACTCTTCTTCAACCTGCAAAGAATATTTTATTTACCTGTTTCAACAAAAACATCTGGTTGCTTCATATAAATCTCCTCCTCTAAATCTCCATAGAGGAAAGCTGTCTTCATATCCATCTGCTCAATTTGCAGATCCAAACTTGCAGCCAAAACAAGAACAACCCGAATGGAAGACATTTTGACAACATGTGAGAAAATCTCATCAAAATCAATACCTTTCTTTTGATGAAAGCCTTTGACAACTAACCTTTCCTTGTATCATGGAACAGAACTAGATTATTCATTTTTAATCTGATAAATCCACCGATTTTGCAAAGCTCTCTTCCCTATCGATAACTTAACCAGCTCAAAAGTGTGGTCGTCATGCAATGATGTCATCTCATCATCCATTGTCGCAACCCATCTATCCTTCTGTTCACTCTTCATTGCCTCATCAAACGATTATGGTTCTCCCCCTTCAGTGAAGAGCACATACTCATCTGGTGAATATCGAGTAGAAGTGGTGCGATGCCGAGATGACCTCCAGAGTGGAACTGCGGGTTCATTAATAACCCATGGAACCAGATTATTAGAAACAAAAGGTGCATCAGAAACATCAAATCCCACCCATTCACCTTGAGCATAATTTTTTACATCAACATGATCATAAGAATCAACAATATGAGGTAAATGTAAATCATAACCTGCATCAAGACTGAAAAAACCATCATAAGTTGGAGAAGCATCTTTTTCTCCCTTATCAATGTCTGCAATAGTCTGATCCTCCTTAAACACTCCATCGTGACTTCTGACAAGTTTCTTAAAAACAGGATCATAGAACCTGTACCCAAAACTCATCGTGTCCATAGCCAACAAAAATACACTAACGTGTCTTACCATCCAGCTTGGATCTCTCATCTCTAGGCACATGAACAAAAGCCTTGCAACCAAAAAACATGCAAGTGATCATACCTGATCTCTTTTCTATACCAAAACTTTTCAGGAGTGTCTATCCACAAAGAAACAGTAGGTAAAAAATTTATTACATAACCAGTAGTAAGTAAAGCCTCACCCCAAAAATTTATAGGAAACTTTGCTTCTGAAAGCAAACAACGAACTCTTTCCAACAAAGACATGTTCATCCACTCAGCTACACCATTCAGCTGAGGTGTCTTAGGCAGCGTCTTCTGATGCTGAATACCTTTCTGTATACAATACTTATCAAATGTACCACAATACTCTCCCCCATTGTCAGTGTGAATACATTCCAATTTCTTGCCTGATTCCCTCTCAACAGAAACATGAAATTGCTTAAAAACACTAAGCACCTGACTTTTGGCATTCAAAACATAAAACCAGAGTTTTCATGACTATTCATCAATAAATGTCACAAAATAAAGACTACTACTAAAGGTTTTAGATTCAAAGGACCACAAATGTCATAATGTACCAATTCAAGTACCTGTGACTTCTTGTGTGGAGGATGAATGTTGAAACTCACTCTACACTGCTTTCCAGCCATGCAATGATCACATGGGTCCAATTTGACACTCTTCAAATCTGGAAGAAGATTTCTCTTGTCCAAACAACCAAGACCTTTCTCACTGATGTGACTGAGCCTCTTATGCCACAACTTGGACGAAACACTGCACTCAACAATGCAAGCAGTATAAAAAGAAATAGAAGCTCTAGTCCAGTACAAACCTGATTGCTTCTTCCCTTGAGCCACAATCAAAGATCCCTTGGAACGCTTCCATCAGCAATCACCAAAAGTTCTGATAAACCCTTCATCATCAAGAACGCTGGTAGAAATAAGATTCAAACGAACCTCGGGTGCATGTTGAACATTCTTCAAAATCATCTTACTTCTTGCACTGGTCTCTAAACAAACAGTCATGATGCCTACAACGTCAGCATGACCATCATTTCCCATCTCCAAATCCCAAAATTACCTGGGCTATAAGATGTAAAGAACTCCTTCTTTGATGTCACGTGAAAACAGGCACCGCTATCAATAACCTAGCAAGAATCATCAGAAGCAATGTTAATGGAGTCATAAAAAAAAACAAGATCACCCCCTGTAGCGGCAGCAACATGATCATCACCATCTCCATTTTTCTTCTGTGGATTTTACTTCATTCTATTCTCTCTTTTCAACTGATAACAAAACTTCTTAACATGCCCCTTCTTACCACAATGATGACATTCAAAATATCTCTACTTCGGTTTGGATTTGCTTCTGCCTCTGCTCTTACCTCGACTGCTCTGCCCCCGGTCCTGGCTTCTCCCCCTGTTCTATGTGACTAAAATCTCTGAATAAGATTTCTCCTGAGTGCATCTCCTGACCACTTCATTTAAAATATCAGACTTGACAAAACTAAAAGTCACAACACCATTAGAAGTAGAACCGGTTAGAGTAACACGTAAATTCTCCCATGAATTGGGTAAAGTGTTAAGCAGCAAAAGAGATAAAACTTCATCTTTAAAATTGATGCCCATGCCAAAAAACTTATCAAAACATCCTTGATATTCACTTAAATAATCATAAATAGACGTAACTTCTCTATGCCTCAAGTTCATCATTTTCTTGAGATCAAATAATTTATTGTTTCCCATCTTGGAAGTGTAGGTTGTCTCAAGCTTCTCCCAAAAAGTTCTGGTGTGAGAGGTGTTGACAATGTGGTTCATCACATTGTCTTCGACCCATTGGAGAATGAAGCCACAAACCATCTCATGCTCGAACACCCATTCTTCATCTGAAATCCTCTCTGGCTTTTGGGTACTAAACACTAAAAGATGCATTCTCTTGACAAAAAGTAGATCCTTCTTTTTAAGTCGCCACATATGGTAGTTGGTACCATTCAGAAGAATCATCCGACTGTAATTGGCATCCATAATAAATATGAAATAAAAACCAAAACCTTTGATACAAGATGTTGGGAAAGACGGGAAGCAGTGAACATGTAAACAATAGAAAAAGGTGAACGCGCAGCAGAAAAAAATTCTTCCCCCAAAATAAAAACGGATGTGCAACAACAAAATTAAGTGCAAAAAAAAAGTTGAGATCGGAAATTTTTACATGGAAAACCCAAAAGGGAAAAACCATGGGACCTAGTCCAGATAGAGGGATCCACTAAAATCAAGAGGTACACGGTAGAGACTCCACAAAATGGAAGGAATATCAAAAGTAATACTCAAGACTAAAAGTTTGTATCAAAAGGTGGAGAGAAAGAAATAAGATCATCAAAGAAAGGCGATCACCAAATGGGATTTTCTATCGGTGTTGTTGGTGCTGCTGATGATGAAAGTTCTTATCGCTGCCTCCTTATATACGAAAAAGAATCAGTGTCCAATAATGTCTCAGCATCAAAAGAGTGTCACTGCGTGAATTAATTCACGCGGTCTTGGACCACATTAAAAGCACCTCATAAAAAGAGAAACAGCTTGGTGCTCCAATTGAGGAGGTGTTATGCGGTGCGCCAACCAGGAAGGCGCCCAACACTTCGCGCGTTCTTTGATGTCAAATATTTAATGACGCTGGAAACACGAAGTTTTGTTGAGCGTGATATATGGACGCGGATCCCTCAACCCAAGGATTGTGAATATGAAAACAACATAATTTTCGGGCTTAGAACTAAGCTGAGATGACTTGCGGAAGAAGGCAGTGGGCGACACTCGGCCGGCCGTGAGGAAAGTGGGGCGTCGCGCATCAGTGCCACCGGTTGAGCAGGAGGCCGCAACCCGTCGGCCGCGGCGGAGCAGGGTGGCCTCCGGCATCTGGCCGTCCATGAGGAGGAGCGGCGGCGTGCGTCCACGCCGTCGAAGTAAGAGGTCGTGGCCGCTTGGCCGTGGCGGAGGCCGGAGGGCGGCCGACACCCAGCATGCTGTAGTGGAGCAGCGACGCACAACCGCGCCGCTGGGAGGAGGACTGGCCGACCGTAGCGGATCGGCGGGACTCGCTTGGGTCCCGCGGGTGACATGGCAGCGCCTTAGGTGCTTCCCTTTTCTGTTCTGAACATAAGGGGGGCTACTCCCCCTTCGGCGCCAGCTCGGGCGGACCACGCTGCCCAGCGGGTCAAGTCGGGCCATCCCCTTCGCGGGCCGGGCCGGACCACGGCCCAATGGGATGGGCCCGCTGCAACCCAGGACAACTGACCTGGACCCAAATTGGGCCAGGTCGACCCGAACCAGGTCGGGGTCGGTCCGACCGGGTCGGACCGAACCCAGGCTCATCCGGACCCAATTTCTCTTTTTTGGCCGTATCTTGAGAATCATGCGTCCGTTTGACGAACTGTCTGTGGAACTAGAATCCTTGGATAAAGACAGTCCTTTTGATATAATCAAATTAAGTTTTGGATAAAGTTGGAGTGCAATTGAGTTGGATCGAACCCCGAATCCAACCAGAACCTTGAAGCGGAAACGCTAATAACTTTTAGACCGGGAGTCAGATTGATGCGCCGTCTATTGCGTTGGGTCCCTTATGACATGAAAAACCCTTTCTTTAGGGCCTAAACCATCGAGTAGAGGATTATACAGAATATTGGAGCTTTTATGGTTTCTATCAGCATCCCGACACAGGCGGGGGTGTTAGAGAGAGTACTCTTAGCGAAGAACTTCCTAGCTGAGCAGTCACCGACAGCAAGACCCACCACCGGACGACATGTAGCAGATTCATCAGTATCTGGAAGGAGAAAAATGATGCAAAGGTCCAAGAGGACCAGACCTACAGGTGGACGACTGCAGGATACAGAGTCAGTGGTGCGGGACTCTCGATACAGAGCAGGACTGGTGGGGATCATGCAGTGTTACTCGTGCGGTGGGCAGGGTCACAAGGATCAAGACTGCCTGACCCGTCGTACATATGATCAGAAGATAGTTGAAGGACCGCATAGGTAGAGGAAAATATTCGATCGAGGAGGTCTGTAGGGTGGAGGCTATCACGACCCGTCCCCCGGGGCCCGTGCCATGACTACCCCAAGTTCACCTTCCATAGGCTAGGGGCTGACGACTAGCACTGAAGGCGTATTCCCTAAAACCAGGAAGGCATTGCCTTTATAACTTGTAAACATAGGCAACCAATCACACAACAAGATACAAACTCAATAAAACTGTATAGTAAAAGAGAGAGTACTGTAAGAAAAAAGGGGCCAAAATACAAGCCCAAATAGAACGTACAAGAAACTGAAAGTACAAGTAAACTGGAACAGCTCCTGTGGTCACCCACCAAGGATCCTTCTTGAAGGGTAGGTACAACTCTCGAATGGTCGTCTCTGCGGTATGCCTTGTCTAAGGTCCACCTTCGAGCTACCTTTAGTCCTAGTACTCTCGTCCTCAGTCAGAGTTGTCTGTCGTCTGCACCAAACACAACGAGGTGCGGGCATAGCCCACGTAGGGGTGAGTATAACGATACTTAGTAGGTACCCCGATACCCTCATGGTCTCACAAAATCCACAAATTATAAATCACAAAGTATGAAATCAACTGACAACCCAACTTAGGTATATGCCCATACATATACCTAAGTTATCAAGTATACCCATCTCAATCATGAGGAAACATAGAGTCCAACTCAAAATCCAAAAGCTCAACTATTCCACAAAGGAAGGATCACCACGAAGGTAAGTACCACACAGGTACGCCACATAGAAGAGTACCACAAAGGTACTGACTCAGCTCACATCAGGTATTTCATAGGTACAATAGTAGAGATGATTAGATCTAACTACTGAATCATCTTAATCTGTTAAGAGGTAGACCCATGAAGGATCATAAACCATCATCAGACCCACATAGGATCATAGTACATCGTCAGTATGTCGTCAGACCCACATAGGATCTCTAGGTGCTGACCCACACAGGATCGATCAGTGCTGACCCACACAGGATCTCTCAGTGCTGAACCACACAGGATCGCTAGGTGCTAATCCACACAGGATCACTCGATATTGACCTACACAAGATCCCATAATAGTCCTGTATGGAATCCTAGAGCAGTTCCATGTGGGACCCTCAATCACAGACCCATGAAGGATCTCTTTCTCAAGTCACAGCCAGCTATAGGGTTCTCGTACTAAGCATGCTTGTCTCCGGGAGAGTCCGCTCCTCAAGCCACTGGTCGATACTACAACTACCAAGAAGTCTCACGAAGAAGTATCCCAAAGGACCGCCACAACATAGGGGTTTCAACTCAACATACGGCGCGTCAATTGGACGCCCGATCTGTGAGTTATTAGCCTTTTAGTCCCGAGGGCCCGATTGGATTCGTGCTTGATCCAACCCAACCATACCTCAATTTTATTCAAAACTCAAATGGGGTATACCAAAGGGACCGTCTCTCTCCAAGGTTTCCAGCACTACTGACAGTTCATCAAACAGACGCCCGGTGACAAAGTTATGGCCAAAAGAGTGTAAATGGGTCGAAGATGGCCTGGGTCTGGTCTGACCCAGTCGGACCAACCCGGCCCGACCTGGCCTAGGTCAACCCAACCCAGTTCAGGTCGACCCGACCCACTGGGTCTGGTCCGGCCCGCACTGGGCGGCCCGGCGTGGGTTGGGTCCACGGGACCGTGAGGGAGGGGCACGACTGTGGGGCCTTGAGGGGGACACGAAGGCTACGGGGGGCGGTGAGGGTGGTGCGGAGGCCACGGGGCCGCGAGGGAAGTGCGAAGGACATGGGGCGGTGAGGCAGTGGGACGGCGCGGAGGGCCGTGTAGCAGTAAGGCCGCGAGGTGGCGTAGAGGGTCGCATGGCGGCACAGAGGGCCGCGGGGTGGCGCAGAGGGCCGTGGGGCGGCGAGGCCGCGAGGCGGCATGGAGGTCCATGGTATGGTGAGGCCGCAGGGTGGAACAGAGGGCCGTGGGGCTGTCACCTTCATCGCGGCCGATGATGTGCCGACCACCACATTCGTTCGTCGCCGTGGCAGAAAGTCACCTTCTTCCATCACAAAGAACACACCATTCAAGAAGAACGACAGAGGGGTCGGGCCATGTTTGTTTGGACCACACCCTCCACATTAGAGCGGTAGCAAGTGGCTCAACAAAAACTTGAATGTAGAACGTCAAAACCTAAAACCTCTCACAATTTATTATTCCCAAACCCGCAAAAGAAATCATCCGTGGATCAACTAGTTAGAGAGTTTATCCACATTCTTTGTTTTAGAAGGGAAGAACATGGAAATCAATAATCAAACATAATTAAAACCCTACCTCAGAGATTTTTTGACGAAGGTATCTAGGGAAGAGATGAAGTCATTGGGGATAGACGGACGTCAGTGAGGTTGGTGTTTCCTCGATCGTTGGTTCTTTTTCGTTGAAGATGTTCCTCGCCGATGTGAGCGTTATTCGTTGGGGAGCACATTCTTCATTAGAGAATGCATTCTTTGTTGGAGAGAGTAATCCTCCAAAAGGTTCTCCTCTACCAATTACACCAAAATGTGAAAATAGACCCCTTGTTAATTTAAGTTTATCAAATTAAAAGGTTGGCACAATTAATTGTTGGCACAATTAATTGTACCACGTTGGCATAATTAATTGGATGAAATTAATTTGGAGGAAAGAATTAATGGGGAGTTGAGATGTTTCTCCCCCATTAAGAGGGGTCGGGTGGTCCTCACCCCTAAATTCAAAATGGGGGTTTAGGATCGGGTGGTCCCCACCACCATAACCCATGTTGAGGGGTTTTGAAAAGTAAAATAAAAATGTTAACATTTTTATTTATTTCCTTCTTTCACGAAAAACACAAATTCTTTATTTCACCCTCGACCTACTATGGTCGAGGTGAAGGTCTCCTTAAGCTAATACCGGTGCTGCGAGTTCAATGGTGGCCTCATATTTCAATTTCGAGCACCAATTCAAAAGTTACAAAAAACCGATCGTACGTTTACTGAACGTACCCAAAAAAATGTTTAGAAATTCATTCTGGGCACACCGGCCTCGGAATCACGTGCTGTCAATTTTTGTGGACTCGTAAAATTCCCATAATAAAAAAAATAATTACATGGAAATTACGGGTCTTTACATTCTCCCCACCCCAGGGCTTTGCATCCCTGAAAGCCACATCAAAAAACTAGGAAAACAAGTGGGGGTACTGAGCACGAATCTGAGCCTCCCGCACCCATGTGTTCTCCTCGAGGTTCCCGTGCAGCCAGCGAACGCGCACCAGAGGTATCGACTGCCCACAAAGGAACCACTCATGTCGATCCTTAATCTCTACTAGAACCTCCGTAAAAGTCTCCCCATCATCAATGTCCAGCTCGCCGTGGTCGATGATGTGAGAAGGGTCATGCACGTATCTCCTCAGCTGGGATACATGGAAGACGTCCTGCACCCGGTGCAACTGAGGTGGAAGATCTAAGAGGTATTCCACCTCGCCAACTCTGCTAAGAACCTGAAAAGGTCCGATAAATCTCGGAGATAACTTGTCGCCTCAGCCAAATCTCAGCAAACATTGTCGAGGTGAGACCCGTAGAAAGACGTGGTCACCATCCTCAAACTCCAGAGGTCTCTGTATCCTATCGGTATACGACTTATGCCTGCTATGTGCAGTATTCATCCTCTCTTATATGATATGAACCTTCTCTGTGGTAGCCTGAACCATATCTGGTCCCATGAGTGCTGACTCCCCTGGGTCAATCCAGCACAAAGGTGATCTGCAAGGTTTCCTGTACAACGCCTCAAAAGGTGACATCCCAATGGTGGAGTGATAACTGTTGTTGTATGAAAACTCCACCAAAGGAAAGTGATCTTCCCAGCTACAACCTAAGTCGAGGACGCAAGCACGCAACATGTCCTTGAGGGTATGAATGGTCCGCTCAGTCTATCCATCCGTCTGAGGATGGAAGGCAGTGATCAAACGAAGCTGCATCCCGAAAGACTCCTGCAACCCCTTCCATAGTCGGGAAGTAAAACGTGCATCATGATTGGAGACAATTATCTAGGGTAATCTATATAACTGCACAATCTTCTGCACATAGAGGCACCCTAATCTCTCTACTGAACCCTGCCCTATGATTGGTAGAAAGTGGGCCGACTTGGTGAGTCGATCAACGATCACCCAAATCGGGTCATGTCCCCTAGATGTATATGGAAGTCCTGTCATGAAGTCCATGGATATACCATCCCACTTCCACTCTGGAAACTCTAAGGGCTGAGCTAAGACTATTGGTACCTGATGCTCTGCCTTCACTTACTGAAAAGTGAGGCACTGAGAAACAAACTCTGCTACTGATTTCTTCATTCTCGGCCACCAGTGATGTCGTCAGAGATCCTGGTACATTTTCTCCACTCTTAGATGTACCGCTAGAGGGGATGTGTGGAACTCCCTCATCACTTACTCTCAAAGCAACATTGGTACCATGGTATATCCTTTGAAGAGGATGAAATTCTCCCCACCTTCAAAAAATCCATCAGGTGTCTGTCCTGTGGATATATGAGCACGTCGAGTCTCTCAGTCAGTTTTCCCACACTACGCCTCCCTGACTTACTAAAGAAGTGGGGGATTGACTATAAGAGACTGAAGAAAAGATGCTCCATCTCGATCCACAAAGGATATCTACAAAGCGGCCAATTGCTTGGTCGCCTCGCCTAACATCTATATACCATATCTCATACTGAGTGCATATGCTACAACATTTACCTTCCTAGGAGTATAGACTATCTCAAAGTCATAGTATTGGAGGAACTCAAACCAATGTTGCTATCTCAAGTTTAGTTCCTTCTGAGAGAAGATATACCTGAGAATCTTGTGATCCGAGTAGACTGTAAAATGTTTTCCCACCCGACAGTGACACCAAATCTTCAAGGCAAAGACCAATGATTCCAACTCTATGTCATGGGTAGCATAATTTTTCTCATGCTATCTCAACTATCGATAACCATATATGATCACTACTTGCTTCTGCATTAGGAAACATCCAAGCCTGGTCCCTAATGCGTCGCAGTAAACTACATACCATATCCCTTCTCCGGTAGCCTCAAGATGGGGGCACTAGTCAGCCTCTTCCTCAGCTCCTAAAAACTCTGATGGAATATCTCTGACCACATAAAGGGTTTCCCCTTCTATGTTAATATTGATAGTGGTGCTACAACTCTGGAGAAATCTGACACAAATCTTCGGTAGTATCCGGCCAAACCCAAGAAACTCTGTACCTCCATCACACTCTTAGGTGGCTCCCAAGCAAGTACCACCTCAATCTTCACTGGATCCACTACAACTCCAAACTACGAGATGACATTTTCCATAAAGTGAACCTCGCTGATCCAGAACTGGCACTTTGGGAGCTTACCATAAGGATGGTGCTCTCGGAGTGTGTCCAGTACTACCTAAAAATGGTAGGCATGCTCCTCCTTAGTAGTCGAGTAGATCAGAATGTCGTCGATGAAGACTACTAAAAAGCGATCAAGGTATGACTGAAAGATCCTATTCATGAGTCCCATGAACAGTCTTCTGCACATCCTCATCTTGTACTCTGAGCTGGTGATAGCCTGATCTGAGGTCTATCTTCGAGAACCACCATGATCCCTTCAGCTAATGAAAGAGATTGTCAATACCCATGATTGGGTACTTGTTCTTCACGGTCACCTAGTTCAGGCGCTGATAATCAACACAAATCCTAAAGCTCCCATATGCCTTCTTGGAGAACAAAATTGGGGCTTCTCAATGTGAAACACTGGGCTGAATGAATCCCTTCCCCTGCAAGTCCTCTAACTGTACTTGCAGCTCACGAATCTCCGTGGGAGCCATCCGATACACTGGTGTAGATATTGGTGCCGTCTCGGGGTACAAGTCAATGTAAAAGTCCACCACTCTGGGAGGAGGTAGACCCGAAACATCATTAGGGAAAACATCTGTGTACCGGTCCACCACTACAGGATAGCTCAGACTCTCCACATCAACCACTCTGAGGATAAGGATAGCCAACTGATGAGTGATCGGCTGCACCCTCCTCCGGGTAAGTTCATCATGTGCTGCAAAGGCTCCCTTCTTGCTAGTAAAGGTAAACCTGGTCCCATCCGTGCAGACACACCGCACTTTGCACCTAATATAGTCAATATGAGCATGGAATATAGATAACTAGTCTATTCCCAAGATGATGTCGTAAGGCCTCGACGCCACTACTAGGAGATCCCAACCGAAGCTCTCACCTCCTAGAGTAAGCTCTCACTACCGGCACCAGTGCGTAATCATCGAATCTGCTCCCATAGGAGTCTCTAGCCATAAGGATCGAGTCAAAGGATCCATCATAATCTCCAAGCTCCAAAAGTGGGTAGTGTCAATAAAATAATGACAGGCACCTGTGTCTATAAGTACTGCAACTAAGGTGGAGTAGACACAAATCGTACCTCATATCATCTCCGGAGCGCCGTGATCATAAACCTCAGCTAACTGGAGCTGAGCTCGCCCCTATCCTCCTACTCCCTGTGGTCGGGGTGGACCACCTGGTGGTGGTAGCGGTAACATCTCTAATCGTTTCCCACTGTCAGCTGCATGACCAGTTCCTCTGGCACTTCCACATGCTCCCTACGGACCTCCTCGGTCGAACCTCTATCTTTTCCTGAACGATCCTTCAACCATCTTCTGATCATCCGTATGTAGGGTTGGACAGTCATGAGCCATGAGACCCTACCCGCCGCATGCGTAACACTACCCACTCCTGGGAAGACTGGCTCTGCCTCGGGTGCCCCACACAACCGACCCTGAATCCTGCGGTCGTCCACCTGTAGGTCTGGTCCTCTTGGATATCTATGACATCTGTCTGCTGCCAGCTGCAGAAGACTCCGCTACGTGATGACTAGCAGTGTGTCTCTCTGCCGGTGACTACTCAGCAAGGAAACTATCCTCTAAGAGGACTATCTCTAACACCCCCACCTGCGTCGGAATGCTAAGAGAAATCATCGAAGCCCTGATCTCTCACCTGAGCCCCTGCTAGATGGTCTGGGCCATGAAGAATGGGTCTCGTACCATATCTGTAGAGTAGCCTAATAGATCAGTGAACCTCACTGAGTACTATTCCATAGTCATGTTTCCCTACTGCAGATAAAGAAGCTCTTGTATGTGCACTGCCCGAAGAGTCGCTGGGAGAAACTCTTCCCGAAACAGGCTCTCGAAGTCTGCCGAGAGAAGTGTCACCTCATCGTGAACCTGGAGCATCAATATCTACCATCTTCCTGCTGCTTCCTATAGAAGGCTAGCGGCAAGGATCCCCATGAGATCAGCTGGTGTCCCTAATAGTCAGAAAACTCTCACCACAACCTCCATCCAATCATCATCCTCCTGTGGGTCCGTCTCTCCCCTGAAACTAGGTGGCCTCTGGTGATGTAACTCATGCAATGCGCTCAAGAGGCATTCACCCTCTGCTGCTGGGGCCGGTGGCATCTATTTACAATCGGGTAATGGTACCGATGGTGCTTCCGCTAGTGCCTCTACTAGAAGAGGGCCCTACACCGAGGCCTCGCCGCATGGTGGGCTATCAGTGTGTACTACTCTCAGAACCCTAGCTGGTTGTCTGCATGGAGGAATCCTAAAAAGGAACAAGTGCGCCACGGTCAATAAGTTTTACCTGGTGAGATGACTCAAATAGATCACAAAGAAAACTCTTTAAAACACACATGCAATTAGTGTTTTCATGCACTGAGTCGGAAATCAGAAGTCAGGGTCCTGGTGTATGGATACGTCGGCCACCACACCAACACTGGATTCCCTAAAATAATAACCACACTCACTAAACATAACACTATTTCTATTAAAAGAAATATCAGAGTCCCATGTTCTACAGTAGAACAGAATCCTTTGATACCAATTTTCATGACCCGTCCCCCAGGGCTCGTTCTGTGACTACCCCAAACCCGCCTTCTATAGGCTAGGGGCTGCTGACTAGCACTGAAGGCGTATTCCCTAAAACTGGGAAGGCATTGCCTTTATAACCTGTAAACACACGTAACCAAGTACACAGTAAGATACGAACTCAAGAAAACTACATAGAAAAAGAAAGAGTACTATAAGCAAAAAGGGGCCAGAATACAAGCCCAACAGAAAAGTACAAGAAACTGAAAGTACAAGTAAACTGGAACAACTCTTGTGTTCACCCGCCAAGGATCCTACCTGAAGGGTAGGTACAACTCTCAAAAGGTCATCTATGCGGTACACCTCGTCTAAGGTCCACTTCCGAGCTACCTCCAGTCCTGGTACTCTCATCCTCAGTCAGCATTGTCCATCGTCTGCACCAAACACAACAAGGTGCGGGCATAGCTTGTGCAGGGGTGAGTATAAAGATACTCAGTAGGGATCCCAAAACTCTCATGGTCTCACAAAATCCACAAAGGATAAACCAAAAAGCATGAAATCAACTGACAACCCTACTTAGGTATATGCCCATACATATACCTAAGTTATCAAGTATACCCATCTCAATCATGAGAAAACACAGAGTCCAACTCAAAAGACCAAAGCTCAACTGTTCCATAAAGGAAGGATCACCACGAAGGTAAGTACCACAGAGGTATGCCACACAGAAGAATACCAAAAAGGTACTGACTCATCTCACACCAAGTATTTCTTAGGTATAGTAGTAGAGATGATTAGATGTAACTACTGAATCATCTTACTCTGTTAAGAGGCAGACCCATGAAGGATCCTAAACCATCATCAGACCCACATAGGATTGTAGTACATCATCAATACATCCTCGGACCCACATAGGATTTCTAGGTGCTGACCCACACATGATCGCTCGGTGCTGACCCACACATGATCTCTAGGTGCTGACCCACATAGGATTTATCAGTGTTTACCTACACAAGATCCTAGAGTAGTCCTTCATGGAATCTGTAACACCCAAGAATTTTATGAGAAGTATTTTGTTTTTATGTTATATACATCATCAAATGAATATTTCACTACACACAACACTAGATTGGCTTGCTTTACACTCAATCACGACCTACCTCGATAGCTTGCGTTGTATGCAATATCGAGTTTCACTAAACAATGATATGCTATTAAAATATTATTAAAACTAGCCGTTATGAATAGTAATACCCACTTTTTGAAATTTTTAAAATTTTATTTTTCAAAATGGACTTCATTTTTGGATTCAGAATATCAAAATTATCCTAGGGTAAAATTTTGGTATTTTTCTGAAAACTTTCAATTTTTGATGAATAGTGAAAACACTGGGTTACTATTTAAAAAATGACTTTTTATTTAAATAATTATTTATTTTATTTAAATTTATTTTAGATAAAAATTGATACATAATACCTATATAAGTTCAATGTAATTCATTGGATTCATTTTATAATAATTTTAGATATATAAAAGTTTTATTGAACTTTTCACCTTCTTTTACCCACCTCCTAGGAGAATTTGGAAAATTCACATAAAACTTAATTTTACCGCTTCTGTGAGTGGAATTTCAAAAAATCCGAGTGACATGGTTAATATCAAAGACTAAAATGTGGTTCAATGAGATGAAAATAATTTTGGTGAATAGTAACTTTTTACTTTTATTTACCACGGTTAAAAGTAAATAGGGTAATTAAGGGTAAAAATGATATTATTATTACCCTAAAACATGTCCTAATTCTATTGGATAAGTGTAATTAGACAAAAAACAACCTTAGTAATAAAATATGACCATTTAGGCCCACTTTTATTAGATTAGGATATTTATTATTAATTTATTTAAAGAAGGTTTAAAATAGTTAAAATCAAAGTTTAATAACTAAATAATTTTTAATATAGGGTTATACATAAGATAAATTTGGCTATAAATATTCATTAGAAATATAAAAATATTTCCTACATAATGGTATTTTATTTATAATTTTTAGACATTAAATAATTTAATTTATTTATGACACAATGATGATGCAGTAATTATCTTATTAATGAAATATTGATATAATTGATGTTATAAATAACCAAATAAATGTAATTTGAGACTTTTTATGAATTAAAATAATTTTCTAGGTTAATATGATATGTTAGTATTGATTTAATTAACTTTTTTCGAACTAATCATTCTGTTATAATTTTCACAAAAATCAATTACCAAATAGTTTCAAAATTGACATAAAATAGTTTTTAAAACAATATTATATTATTAATTGTTATTTTATTCCAAAAAATATAATTTTTGTCCAAATGACTTAGATAAGGTTATATATATTAATAATAAACAACTTGGGGTTCGTTTGGCTTGTTATAGTAAGTTTATTAACCTTATAGTGTAAGAAAACAAGAAGACACGGTAAAAGTAAAATTATTTAACTTAAAGTTAAATCTAAATGATAAGGTTAAAACAGAAACCTAAACTTGTCTAAATTCTATTGTATGAGATTATTTAGACTCATCCCCACCTTATCTTCGAAATAAATTAATTTGGAGGTATTAAAAACCGAATAAGACTTTATAATAAAATAATATTTTTAGTTTTTTCAAAGGTGCCCCTCTCCTCCCTTATAAAAGGGCACCTCCTCCCTCTCTTCCTCACACCGCTTTGAGACTTCAAGCTCGTCCAAAACCTGCCAAATTATATTCTCCACTTCCCTAGAAACATCCTAGATGTCCTGGTCTTCTTCAAAGACCAATTTTAGTGCCCTAAGAGGAGGTCTCAAAGAGGCGCTTCAAAGAAGAGGTAATGTCCGTTACCGATTCTTTCAACTTTATTTCTTCTTCCGATTATTCTTCTTTAGTTGTTTAATTATGAAGTAATAACATCAGTATCACTAATATACTAGTATGTTATTATAAGTATGAAACAACCCTATTTCACCATCTATCCATCCTACGGAAAACGAAATCACCGCGCGTGCGTACGTACGGAATACCGTCTCCACGCCGTGGTGTAATCTATTTTCCACAAACACCTTACTTGGATGGGTATAATGGTGTAAATAATAACTATATATGATTATTTTAAAGTGATATTGATTATGCAATAGTATACATACACTCCAATACAATTTCACGACCATGGGAACGATATCATCGCTCGTGCGTACGTACGGAATACCGTCTCCACGATGTGATGCGACTCATTCTACATGATCTTAATTTCATAATGACTATATAAATGAATTTAATAAATATGATATATATTACACTAATAAAATTCTGTAAATTCGGTATCTATAACCTCAAAATAAGAATAAGAATTTATTCGACAAAAACACGCATAAGAACAAAAAGCAATAAACACCCAAATAACAAGTAACAATGAAATATTACTAATAAGAAGCTAAGAATATGACAATATATGATATCATAACAATGATTACGATTCTAGAATAAGTCAATGACATTATTTAAATCATTATATAGGAGGTTCGGACACTTACGAAGTAAATCAGACCTAAGGTAAGGGAAAATCTCGCAATCTCAATTTTTATCCGAGATTATTTATACTTTAGAATTTACTGGTGAATATTTATCATCCAAATTCATGTTTACTCAATATGTAATATTATTTATATCCTCCTAAAATTGTTTAAATCCAATTTTACCCTTCAGTGAGTTTTTAGTAAAAGATATGAAATGAATCTTTTGTCGTTTTTCGTACGAGGTACTTTTTGACTTTTCCGGCCAAAGTACGAGAAGAATGTTTTTTTAACTTATACGGAATGAATGGATTTTTAGAACATTATTTCCATGAATCTTCCTTTACAAGTTTTAAATTTTATTTTTAATCAACTTCTTTTAGTTTAAAATTATATGACATGTTAAGAAAGGAAAATGTTTTTGAAGTAGAAAGGATATTTTCCTCAAGAATGGAGTTCAAGTGTATTATAAAAATTATTTTCCATCTAAGATAATATAGGGTTCTGTTTCTATCCATATTTTTACATTGTTTTGATTATGTTATGATGGAATAATTTCTAGGATGCCATTTTATCTTATATGGATTGTGTTATGATGGCATGATGATTAAGAATCCCATTTTTATTACATGGGTTATGCTATGATGTATGATTTATTATTTTGTGGAACACATAAGAATGGTTTAATTATGAGATGGGTGGGACCTATATCTCCCTCCAATGCATTGGGTAAATATTTATATCTCATGATATAGACATGGCTGGAACGACAGGTTAATCCGGTTCAGTGAAGCAGGATTGAAACGAGGAGTGAACTCGGTTCAGAAATGGACTTTGTCCGCTAATATAGTCTTGTAAATGAGTCTTGAATACTAAGAAATGATTCTCTATGATTATGTGTGTATGCCAAAAAGTTTCATGTTTTAAGTTATGATTATTGGGATTACATTTCACTACTATGATTTATCCCATGTTATGAAATTATGATTTCTTTTGCAGGTTAAGATTTCCAAAATGTTATGTTCTTATGAATATGATGTGATTGATATTTATTTTTTTTATCCATACTGAGCATTTGAGCTCGCCCTTTTGTATGTTTTCTTTCCCCAGGTCAGGAAGAAGGTTATTAAATAGGATATTCCAAAAGGGACTCTAGATATGTTGAAATAAATGGGAGACAATGTAGATGCTTTTATGAACTAGTTGTTTATGTTTACCAGTTTCTAAAGACACTATACCTATATGGTCCTACCATGGTTTTGTTATATGTTGTAATAAGTTTGCTTCAATTTTGAAGTATTAACAATGTATTTAAAGTATGGGTCGTTATAGTTGGTATCAGAGGAAAGGTATAGTTAACCTTTTTAAACTAGGATGTGAAAGCCTTAGTAAGAACCCTAAGGATACGTCTAAGCATAGAACACAATATTAGTGTTTTAGAAATGGCCATGAATATCCTATGATAAGACCTTAAGTGTAAAATTTTATTCTTGATTATGTGGTTTTCCTATTATAATTAGTGTTTCTCACACTATTCTTCTTGGTTTTAGTCAATGGATGGAACCTGAAGGAACCGTGTTAATGCGGAATGCGATGGGCAATGCAATGATTGTCCCTGTGAGCAACCAAGTGTTATGGGAGATGGAATGCAAAATCTTGTAGCCATGCTCACAAAACTTTCTCAAGATATGAATCATTCAGGACTTCAAAATGAGCAAAGTAAGGAGCAACATTCTATTTAATCCTTCATGAGGTAGCGTCCACCCTCATTCAGCAGGTCTACTGATCTATTAGTGGATGAACAATGGATCAGTACCACTGAAAAGATATTTTCAGTTCTTCAATGTTCTGAACATGATAAAGTCATCTTAGCAGTGTATCTTTTGGAAGGTAATGCTGATCAATGGTGAAATGTTATCAAGAATACGAGGCAAAGAGATGAAATTGAGTCCATGGAATGGGATGAGTTCAAGAACTTATTTTTCAATAAGTACTTCCCTCGTATTCTTCGAACAAAGATGGAGAAGGAGTTTCTTGAACTGAAGAAAAAGTATGATGAATCTGTTGGTACCTACGAAGCAAATTTTACAAGACTTGCAAGGTACGCTTCTGGTATTATTATCCAACCTGAGATTAAGATCGATCGATTCTTTAGTGGCTTAAAACCAAGTCTTCGAAGGGCGTTAGACATAAGGGACTTCAATAGCTACGAGGAAATCGTTCGATGTGCTCTCAAGGTTGAGATAGAGATTGGAGTAACCCATCAGTCATATGGGTTTGATAAGAAGAGGAAAATGGAATTCAAAGGGAAATCTAAAGATCACACTGAAAAGAAGATGAGCTTTCCCTTATGCTCAAAGTGTGGAAAGAAACATGGAGGGAGTTGTCTTAAAGGGACAAGTAAATGTTTCAAATGTGGAAAGGAAGGTCATCAGGCATTTGAATGCCGCAATGATGGGAAGAAGATCTCTAGTGATGAGAACAAAGAAAAGGCTACACAGAGTGCACCTCCTACACTTCAATGTTACAAGTGAAAGGAAATGGGGAATTATGCCAATCAATTCCCTAATATAAGGGTTTTTGATGATGATAAATTCCAACAAACTCTTAAGGCTAAAGACAAAGGAAAGTCACATGCAATTTCTATCAGTGATGTGGAGTATGATAAGGAAGTGGTGAAAGGTACACTTACCATCCACTCTAAAGTAGAAAATGTTTTATTTGATTCTGGATCCACCCACTCTTTTATTTCTTAAGAATTTTCTAAGGGTATCTCCGTATTACCTCAACATTTTGGTGTTGAGTTAGATGTGACAACCCCTAATGGCATAACAGTTGCATCAAAAGTTTATAATTCTTCTCCAATTGAAGTTTGTGGGTAAGTGCTTCCTGCAAATCTTGTGATCCTTCTTATAGTGGAATTTGATGTGATTCTTGGCATGGATTGTCTTTCTTTATATGGAGCTCATATCAATTTCCAAAGAAGGGAAGTCACATTTCATATTCCAGATCAATCTATGATCGTCTATCGCTGCAAGGATGAACATAACCTTCTAGTGAAAATTTCTTCCATCTTATGGATATTGATTCCACTAAATGAAGGTTATTTATCTCAAATGGTTGGAGAGAAACTCACGATTAAGAATATGCCCATTGTACAAGAGTTTGATGATGTCTTTCCAGAGGAATTACCGGGTCTTCCACCAAATCGTGAAGTTGAGTTTTCAATATAACTCGTACCAGGTGCTTTACATATTTCAAATACACCTTATAGAATGGCCCCAATTGAGTTGCAGGAATTGAAGAAGAAACTCTAAGAGAATCTTGATAAGGGATTCATATGCCCTAGTGCATCAACTTGGGGAGCACCTGTTTTGTTTGTTAAGAAGAAAGATGGATCAATGAGACTCTGCATTGATTATCGAGAACTTAACAATATCACTATCAAGAACAAATATCCCCTCCCACGCATTTATGACTTATTTGACCAACTTTGTGAAGCTCAATACTTTTCCAAGATTGATCTTCGTTCAGGGTATCATTAATTAAGGGTCAAAAGGGAGGATATACCAAATACGACTTTCTATACAAGGTATGGACACTATGAATTTATAGTGATGCCATTTGGTCTTACTAATTCCCCTACTATCTTAATGGATCTGATGAATAGAGTCTTTAGAGACTATCTTGATCAGTTTGTGGTAGTCTTTATAGATGATATTCTTGTCTATTCAAAGATCAAGGAATAACATGAAGATCACTTGAGAATTGTATTGAAGACCCTGAGAAAGGAGAAGCTTTATACCAAATTTACCAAGTGTGAATTTTGGCTTCAAAAGGTTGCATTTTTGGGTCACATAATCTCAAAAGAGGGGATATCTGTGGATCCAGAAAAAACAGAGGTTATCGAAAGATGGTCGAGACCAACAACAGTAACTGAGATCCGAAGTTTTCTTGGTTTGGCTGGATATTATCGAAGTTTTGTGAAAGATTTTTTACAATTATCTAATCCACTCACTAGTTTGACTCTAAAAGGAGTTAAGTTCATTTGGACAGAGGAATGTGAAGAGAATTTCAAGGAGTTAAAAAAGAAGGTTATCTAGTGCACCTGTGCTCACACTGCCTTATAATGGAGAAAGGTTTGTGATCTACAGTGATGCATACAAGAAGGGGTTAGGGTGTGTTATCATGAAAAATGATATGGTGATAGCTTATGCCTCACGACTGTTGAAAATCCATGAGAAAAATTATGCAACTCATGATTTGGAGTTAGCTGCGGTAATCTTTGCATTAAAGATTTGGAGGCATTATCTTTATGGTGAAAGGTGTGATATTTATACTGATCATAAAAGTTTAAAGTATATTTTCACACAAAAGGAGCTGAATATGCACCAAAAAATATGGTTGGATCTGATTAAGGATTACGACTGCTCAATTCATTACCACCCTGGGAAAGAAAACAAGGTGGCAGATGCATTAACTCGACAAGACCATGCTAGCTTATCCATGATGAGGATCACAAAAGATCCAATATTTATAGATTTACAAAGGATGGATCTTGGAATTATAATGGAAGGGGAGAAATATTATCCTTCTCAAATGAATGTTCAACCATCTATACATGTGAAGATTAAAGAGGCACAGAAAGAAGATATAGAGTTACAAAAGAAGGTGAGAAATGTTCCTGAATTCAACCTTGATTGTGATGGGATAATAAAGTTCAGGAATCGAGTTTGTGTTCCTCCCATCCCAGAATTAAAGAATGAGCTTCTGGATGAGGCTCATAGTTCTTCATTCTCCATTCATCATGGAAGCACGAAGATGTATAGGGACATGAAAGAGTACTTCTGGTGAGATGGCATGAAAAGAGATGTTGCTGAATATGTCTCTCGATGCTTGGTTTGTCAGCAAGTTAAAGCTGAGAGACAGAAGTCTAAGGGGATGTTAAAACCATTACCCATACTCGAATGGAAATTGAAAAACATCACTATGGAATTTTTCACTGAACTTCCTAAAACATCCAAAGGCAATAATGCTATCTGGGTGATAGTTGATCGTCTTACAAAGTCGGTACACTTCATTGCTATTAGAGAGGATTTCTCTCTGGATCAGCTTGCCAGGATATATGTAAAGGAAGTGGTAAGATTGCATGGAGTACCAATTCCATTATTTCTGATCGGGATCCGAGGTTTACCTCAAAGTTTTGGAGAAGTATTCAGCATACTCTGGATACAGAGTTGAGTTTTAACACTTCTTATCATCCTCAGACAGATGGTCAGTCTGAAAGGACAATTCAAACTCTAGAAGATATGTTGAGAGCTTGCTCTATGGATTTCAAAGGTGGTTGAGATCAACACCTACCTTTGGTGAAATTTTCTTATAATAATAGCTTTCACTCCAGTATTCAAATGGATCCTTATGAAGCTCTCTATGGAAAGAAATGTAGGACTCCAACTTGCTGGGATGAAGTTGGGGAAAGAAAGCTATTAGGACCTGATCTTGTTGATGAGATGGCGGAAAAGGTCCGATCTATTCAACAACACATTAGAGCAGCTCAGAGTCGACAAAAAAGTTATGCCGACAACCAAAGAAAATACCTAGAGTTTTAAGTGGGTGATAAAGTGTTCTTACGAATATCTCCTTGGAAGAGAGTAATGAGATTTGGAAAGAAGGGAAAGTTGAGCCCTAGATATATCGATCCTTTCAAAATTATGGATCGTGTTGGGAAGGTAGCCTACCGATTGGCGCTTCCACCGAATCTCTCCCAAGTTTACGATGTGTTCCATGTGTCTCTCCTGAGAAAGTACATACCTGATCCTTCATATGTACTCATCTCAGAAGTTGTACCGCTGGAGCAAGATCTTTCTTATGAAGAACAACCGATAGAAATTCTGGATCGTAGCGAAAAAGTCCTACAGAACAATACTACATGCTTGTTGAAAGTTTTATAAAGTAACCAAAAATTAGAAGAAGCTACATGGGATCTTGAGGATATGATGAGGGAGAGGTATCCTCATCTGTTTGTTACAAAGTGATGAATTTCGAGGGCGAAATTCATTTTAAGGGGGGTAGAATGTAACACCCGAGAATTTTATGAGAAATATTTTGTTTTTATGTTATATACATCATCAAACGAATATTTCACTACACAAAACACTAGCTTGGCTTGCTTTACACGCATTCGCGACCTTCCTCGATAGCTTGCATTGTACGCAATATTGAGTTTCACTAAACAACGATATGCTATTAAAATATTATTAAAACTAGCCGTTATGAACAGTAATACCCACTTTTTGAAATTTTGTAAATTTTATTTTTCAAAATGGACTTCATTTTTGGATTCGGAATATCGAAATAAGCCTAGGGTGAAATTTTGATATTTTTCTAAAAACTTTCAATTTTTGATGAATAGTGAAAACACTGGGTTACTATTTAAAAACTGACTTTTTATTTAAATAATTATTTATTTTATTTATATTTTTTAGGTCAAAATTGATACATAATACCTATATAATGTCAATGTAATTCATTGGAGTCATTTTATAATAATTTTAGATATATAAAAATTTTATTGAACTTTTCACCGTCTTTTACCCACCTCCTAGGAGAATTTGGAAAATTCACATAAAACTTCATTTTACCGCTTCTGTGAGTGGAATTTCAAAAATCCGAGAGACACGGTTAATATCAAGGACTAAAATGTGGTTCAATGAGATGAAAATAATTTTCGGTGAATAGTAATGTTTTACTTTTATTTACCACGGTTAAAAGTAAATAGGGTAATTAAGGGTAAAAATGATATTATTATTACCCTAACACATGTCTTAATTCTATTGGATAAGTGTAATTCGACCAAAAACAACCTTAGGAATAAAATATGACCATTTAGGCCCACTTGGATTAGATTAGGACATTTATTATTAATTTATTTAAAGAAGGGTTAAAATAGTTGAAATCAAAGTTTAATAACTAAATCATTTTTAATATAGGGTTATACATAATATAAATTAGACTATAAATATTCATTATAATGATAAAAATATTTCCTACATAATGTTATTTTATTTATAATTTTTAGACATTAAATAATTTAATTTATTTATGACACAATGATGATACAATAATTATCTTATTAATGAAATATTGACATAATTGATGTTATAAATACCCAAATAAATGTAATTTGAGACTTTTTATGAATTAAAATAATTTTCTAGGTTAATATGACATGTTAGTATTTATTTAAGTAACCTTTTTTGAACTAAACATTCTGTTATAATTTTTTACAAAAATCAATTACCAAATAGTGTCAAAATTGACATAAAATAGTTTTTAAAACAATATTATATTATTAATTGTTATTTTATTCCTAAAAATATAATGTTAGGCAAAATTACTTAGATAAAGTTATATATATTAATAATAAACAACTTGGGGTTCGTTTGGCTTGTTATAGTAAGTTTATTAACCTTATAGTGTAAGAAAACAAGAAGACACGGTAAAAGTAAACTTATTTAACTTAAAGTTAAATACAAATGATAAGGTTAAAATAGAAACCTAAACTTGTCTAAATTCTATTTGATGAGAGTATTTCGACCCATCCCTACCTTAGATTCAAAATAAATCAATTTGGAGCTATTAAAAACCAAATATGACTTTATAATAAAATAATATTTTTTGTTTTTCCAAAGGTGCCCCTCTCCTCCCTTATAAAAGGGCACCTCCTCCCTCTCTTCCTCACACCACTTTGAGCCTTCAATCTCTGAAAACCCCTACCAAATTAACTTCTACACTTCCCTATAAACATCCTAGAGTTCCTTATCTTCTTCAAAGACCAATTTTAGTGCCCTAAGAGGAGGTCTCAAAGAGGTGCTTCAAAGAAGAGGTAATGTCCGTTACCGATTCTTTCAACTTTATTTATTTTTCCACTTATTCTTATTTAGTTGTTTCATTATGAAGTAATAACATCAGTATCACTCATATAATGATATGTTATTATAAGTATGAAACAACCCTATTTCACCATCTATCCATCCTACGGAAAACGAAATCACCGCGCGTGCGTACGTATGGAATACCGTCTCAACGCCGCGGTGTAATCTATTTTCCACCACCACCTTAATTGGATGGGTATAATGGTGTAAATAATAACTATATATTATTATTGTAAGGTGATATTGATTCTTAAATAGTATACATACACTTCAATACAATTCCACGATCATGGGAACGATATCATCGCTCGTGCGTACGTACGGAATACCGTCTCCACGATGTGATGCGACTCATTCTACATGATCTTCATTGCATAATGACTATATAAATGAATTTAATAAATATGATATATATTAAACTAATACTATTCTATAAATGAGGTATCTATAACCTGAAAATAAGAATAAGAATTTATTCGACAAAAACACGCATAATAACAAAAAGCAATAAACACCCCAATAACAAGTAACAATGAAATATTACTAATAAGAAGCTAAGAATATGACCATATATGATATCATAACAATGAGTACGATTCTGGAATAAGTCAATGACATTATTTAAATCATTATACAGGAGGTTCAGACACTTACGAAGCAACTCAGACCTAAGGTAAGGGAAAATCTCGCAATCTCAATTTTTATCCAAGATTGTTTATATTTCAGAATTTACTGGGGAATATTTATCATCCACATCCATGTTCCCTCAACATGTAATATTATTTATATCCTCCTATAATTGTTTAAATCCAATTTTACCCTTCGGTGAGTTTTTATTAAAAGATATGAAAGGAATATTTTTTCGTTTTTCGTACGAGGTACTTTTTGACTTTTCCGGCGAAAGTACGAGAAGAATGTTTTTTAACTTATACGAAATGAATGGATTTTTAGAAAATTATTTCCATGAATCTTCCTTTACAAGTTTTCAATTTTATTTTTAATCAACTTCTTTTAGTTTAAAATTATATGACATGTTAAGAAAGGAAAATGTTTTTGAAGTAGAAAGGATATTTTCCTCAAGAATGGAGTTCAAGTGTTTTATCCAAATTATTTTCCATATAAGATAATATAGGGTTCTGTTTCTATCCCTATTTTTACATTGTTTTGATTATGTAATGATGGAATAATTTCTAGTATGCCATTTTATCTTATATGGATTGTGTTATTATGGCATGATGATTAAGAATCCCATTTTTATTACATGGGTTATGCTATGATGTATGATTTATTATTTTGTGGCACACATAAGAATGGTTTAATTATGAGATGGGTGGGACCTATATCTCCCTCCAATGCATTGGGTAAATATTTATATCTCATGATATAGACATGGCTGGAACGACAGGTTAATCCGGTTCAGTGAAGCAGGATTGAAACGAGGAGTGAACTCGGTTCAGAAATGGACTTTGTCCGCTAATATAGTCTTGTAAATGAGTCTTGAATACTAAGAAATGATTCTCTATGATTATGTGTGTATGCCAAAAAGTTTCATGTTTTAAGTTATGATTATTGGGATTACATTTCACTACTATGATTTATCCCATATTATGAAATTATGATTTCTTTTGCAGGTTAAGATTTCCAAAATGTTATGTTCTTATGAATATGATGTGATTGATATTTATTTTTTTTATCCATACTGAGCATTTGAGCTCGCCCTTTTGTATGTTTTCTTTCCCCAGGTCAGGAAGAAGGTTATTAAATAGGATATTCCAAAAGGGACTCTAGATATGTTGAAATAAATGGGAGACAATGTAGATGCTTTTATGAACTAGTTGTTTATGTTTACCAGTTTCTAAAGACACTATACCTATATGGTCCTACCATGGTTTTGTTATATGTTGTAATAAGTGTGCTTCAAATTTGAAGTATTAACAATGTATTTAAAGTATGGGTCGTTATAGTTGGTATCAGAGGAAAGGTATAGTTAACCTTTTGAAACTTATTTTTCAATAAGTACTTCCCTCGTATTATTTGAACAAAGATGGAGAAGGAGTTTCTTGAACTAAAGCAAAAGGATGATGAATCTGTTGGTACCTAAGAAGAAAATTTTACAAGACTTGCAAGGTACGCTTCTGGTATTATTATCCAAAATGATAGTAAGATCGATCGATTCTTTAGTGGCTTAAAACCAAGTCTTCGAAGGGCGTTATCCATAAGGGACTTCAATAGCTATGAGGGAATCGTTCGATGTGCTCTCAAGGTTGATATGGATATTGGAGTAACCCATCAGTCATATGGGTTTGATAAGAAGAGGAAAATGGAATTCAGAGGAAAATCTAAAGAGCACACTGAAAAGAAGATGAGCTTTCCCTTATGCTCCAAGTGTGGAAAGAAACATGGAGGGAGTTGTCTTAAAGGGACAAGTAAATGTTTCAAATGTGGAAAGGAAGGTCATCGATCATTTGAATGCCGCAATGATGGGAAGAAGATGTCTAGTGATGCGAAAAAAGAAAAGGCTACACAGAGTGAACCTCCTACACTTCAATGTTACAAGGAAATGGGGCATTATGCCAATCAATGCCCTAATCCAAGGTTTGTTGATGATGATCGACGTCAACAAACTATTAAGGATAAAGACAAAGGAAAGTCACATGCAATTTCTATCAGCGATGTGGAGTATGATAACGAAGTGGTGAAAGGTACACTTACCATCCACTCTAAAGTAGCAAATGTTTTATTTGATTCTGGATCCACCTACTCTTTTATTTCTGAACAATTTTCTAAGGGTATCGTTGTATTACCTCAACAATTAGATGTTGAGTTAGCTGTGACAACCCCTAATGGCTCAACAGTCGCATCAAAAGTTTATAATTCTTCTCCGATTGAAGTTTCTGGGAAAGTGCTTCCTGCAAATCTTTTGATCCTTCATATAGTGTAATTTGATGTGATTCTTGGCATGGATTGGATTTCTTTATATGGATCTCATATCAATTTCCAAATAAGGGAAGTCACATTTCATATTCCAGATCAATCTATGATCGTCTATCGATGCAAGGATGAACATAACCTTCCAGTGAAAATTTCTTCCATCTTATGGATCTTGATTCCACTAAATGAAGGTTATTTATCTCAAATGGTTGGAGAGAAACTCACGATTAAGAATATGCCCATTGTACGGGAGTTTGATGAGGTATTTCTGGAGGAATTACCAGGTCTTCCACCAAATCGTGAAGTTGAGTTTTCAATATAACTCGTACCGGGTGCTTTACCTATTTAAAAGACACCTTATAGAATGGCCCCAATTGAGTTGCAGGAATTGAAGAAGCAACTCCAAGAGAATCTTGATAAAAGATTCATACGCCCTAGTGCATCACCTTGGGGAGCACCTGTTTTGTTTGTTAAGAAGAAAGATGGATCAATGAGACTCTACATTGATTATCGAGAACTTAACAAGATCACTATCAAGAAAAAATATCCTCTCCCACGCATTGTTGACTTATTTGACCAACTACGCGGAGCTCAATACTTTTCCAAGATTGATCTTCGTCCAGGGTATCATCAATTAAGGGTCAAAAGGGAGGATATACCAAAGACGGCTTTCCGTACAAGGTATGGACACTATGAATTTATAGTGATTCCATTTGGTCTTACTAATTCCCCTACTATCTTCATGGATATGATGAATAGAGTCTTTAGAGACTATCTTGATCAGTTTGTGGTAGCCTTTATAGATGATATTCTTGTCTATTCAAAGAGCAAGGAAGAACATGAAGATCAATTGAGAATTGTATTGAAGACCCTGAGAAAGGAGAAGCTTTATACCAAATTTACCAAGTGTGAATTTTGGCTTCAAAAAGTTGCATTTTTGGGTCACATAATCTCAAAAGAGGGGATATCTGTGGATCCAGCAAAAACAGAGGTTATCGAAAGATGGTCGAGACCAACAACAGTAACTGAGATCCGAAGTTTTCTTGGTTTGGATGGATATTATTGATGTTTTGTGAAATATTTTTCACGATTATATAATCCACTCACCAAGTTGACTTGAAAATGAGTTAAGTTCATTTGGACGGAGGAATGTGAAGAGAATATCAAGGAGTTAAAAAGAAGGTTATCTAGTGCACCTGTTCTCACACTGCCTTGTAGTGGAGAAAGGTTTGTGATCTACAGTGATGCATCCAAGAAGGGGTTGGGGTGTGTTCTCATACAAAATGATATGGTGATAGATTATGCCTCACGACAGATGAAAATCCATAAGCAAAATTACCCAACTCATGATTTGGAGTTAGCTGCGGTAATATTTACATTAAAGATTTGGAGGCATTATCTTTATGGTGAAAGGTGTGATATTTATACTGATCATAAAATTTTAAAGTATATTTTCACACAAAAGGAGCTGAATATGCACCAAAGAAGATGGTTGGAGCTCTTTAAGGATTACAACCACTCAATTCATTACCACCATGGGAAAGAAAACAAGGTGGCAGATGCATTAAGTCGACAATACCATGCTAGCCTATCCATGATAAGGATCACAAAAGATCCAATATTTATGGATTTACAAAGGATGGATCTTGGAATTATAATGGAAGGGGAGAAATCTTATCCTTCTCAAATGAATGTTCAACCATCTATACATGTGAAGATTAAAGAGGCACAGAAAGAAGATGTAGAGTTACAAAAGAAGGTGAGAAATGTTCCTGAATTCAACCTTGATTGTGATGGGATAATAAAGTTCAGGAATTGGGTTTGTGTTCCTCCCATCCCAGAATTAAAGAAGGAGATGCTAGATGAGGCTCATAGTTCTTCCTTCTCCATTCATCCTGGAAGCATGAAGATGTATAGGGACCTGAAAGAGTACTTCTGGTGGGATGGCATGAAAAGAGATGTTGCTGAATATGTCTCTCGATGCTTGGTTTGTCAGCAAGTTAATGCTGAGAGACAAAAGTCTAAGGGGATGTTACAACCATTACCCATACCTGAATGGAAATGGGAAAACATCACTATGGACTTTGTCACCGGACTTCCTAAAACATCCAAAGGAAATAATGCTATCTTGGTGATAGTTGATCGTCTTACAAAGTCGGCACACTTCATTGCTATTAGAGAGGATTTTTCTCTAGATGAGCTTTCCAGGATATATGTAAAGGAAGTGGTAAGATTTCATGGAGTACCAATTTCCATTATATCTGATTGGGATCTGAGGTTTACCTCAAAGTTTTGGCGAAGTCTTCAACATATTCTGGATATAGAGTTGAGTTTTAGCACTACTTATCATCCTCAGACAGACGGTCAGTCTGAAAGGAAAATTCAAACTCTAGAAGATATGTTGAGAGCTTTCTCTATGGATTTCAAAGGTGGTTGGGATTAACACCTACCTTTGGTGGAATTTTCTTATAATAATATCTTTCACTACAGTATTTAGATGGCTCCTTATGAAGCTCTCTATGGAAAGAAATTCAGGACTCCAACTTGTTGGAATGAAGTTGGGGAAAGAAAGCTATTAGGACCTGATTTTGTTGATGAGATGGAAGAAAAGGTCTGATCTATTCAACAACACATTAGAGCAGCTCAGAGTCGACAAAAAAGTTATGCTTAAAACCAAAGAAAAAACCTAGAGTTTGAAGTGGGTGATAAAGTGTTCTTACGAATATCTCCTTGGAAGAGAGTAATGAGATTTGGAAAGAAGGGAAAGCTGAGCCCTAGATATATCGGTCCTTTCAAAATACTGGATCGTGTTGGGAAGGTAGCTTACCGATTGGCGCTTCCACCGAATCTCTACCAAGTTCACAATGTGTTCCATGTATCTCTCTTGAGAAAGTACATACCTGATCCTTCACATGTACTCAGCTCATAAGTTGTACCACTGGAGCAAGATATTTCTTATGAAGAACAACCGATACAAATTCTGGATCGTAGCGAAAAAGTCCTATGGAACAAGACCACATGATTGGTGAATGTTTTATGGAGGAACCACCAATTAGAAAAAGCTACATGGGAGCTTGAGGATATGATGAGGGAGAGGTATCCTCATCTGTTTGTTACAAAGTGACGAATTTCGAGGGCGAAATTCATTTTAAGGGGGGTAGAATGTAACACCCGAGAATTTTATGAGAAATATTTTGTTTTTATGTTATATACATCATCAAATTAATATTTCACTACACACAACACTAGATTTTCTTGATTTACATGCAATCGTGACCTTCCTCGATAGCTTGTGTTGTACGCAATATCGAGTTTCACTAAACAACGATATGCTATTAAAATATTATTAAAACTAGCCGTTATGAATAGTAATACCCACTTTTTGAAATTTTGTAAATTTTATTTTTCTGAATGGACTTCATTTTTTGATTCAGAATATCGAAATTAGCCTAGGGTAAAATTTTGGTATTTTTCTGAAAACTTTCAATTTTTTGATGAATAGTGAAAACACTGGGTTACTATTTAAAAACTGAATTTTTATTTAAATAATTATTTATTTTATTTAAATTTATTTTAGGTCAAAATTGATACATAATACCTATATAAGTTCAATGTAATTCATTGGAGTCATTTTATAATAATTTTAGATATATAAAAAGTTTATCGAACTTTTCACCGTCTTTTACCCACCTCCTAGGAGAATTCAGAAAATTCACATAAAACTTAATTTTACCGCTTCTGTGAGTGAAATTTCAAAAATCCAAGAGACACAGTTAATATCAAGGAATAAAATGTGGTTCAATGAGATGAAAATAATTTTTGGTGAATAGTAACTTTTTACTTTTATTTACCATGGTTAAAAAAAATAGGGTAATTAAGGGTAAAAATGATATTATTATTACCCTAACACATGTCTTAATTCTATTGTATATGTGTAATTCGACCAAAAACATCCTTAGGAATAAAATATGACCATTTAGGCCCACTTGGATTAGATTAGGACATTTATTATTAATTTATTTAAAGAAGGGTTACAATAGTTAAAATCAACGTTTAATAACTAAATCATTTTTAATATAGGGTTATACATAATATAAATTCGACTATAAATATTAATTATAAAGATAAAAATATTTCCTACATAATGGTATTTTATTTATAATTTTTATACATTAAATTTTATAATTTATTTATGACACCATGATGATGCAATAATTATCTTATTAATGAAATATTGACATAATTGATGTTATAAATACCCAAATAAATGTAATTTGAGACTTTTTATGAATTCCAATAATTTTATAGATTAATATGACATGTTAGTATTGATTTAATTAACCTTTTTAGAACTAATCATTCTGTTATGATTTTCACAAAAAATCAATTACCAAATAGTGTCAAAATTGACATAAAATAGTTTTTAAAACAAATATTATATTATTAATTTTTATTTTATTCCAAAAAATCTACGGTTCGGCCAAATGACTTATATAAGGTTATATATATTAATAATAAACAACTTGGGGCTATTTTGTCTTGTTATAGTATGTTTATTAACCTTATAGTGTAAGAAAACAAGAAGACACGGTAAAAGTAAAATTATTTAACTTAAAGTTAAATCTAAATGATAAGGTTAAAATAGAAACCTGAACTTGTCTAAATAATATTGGATTAGAGGAATTCAACCCATCCCCACCTTAGCTTCGAAATAAATCAATTTGGAGTTATTAAAAACCGAATATTACTTTATAATAAAATAATATTTTTAGTTTTTTCAAAGGGGCCCCTCTCCTCCCTTATAAAAGGACACCTCCTCCCTCTCTTCCTCATACCACTTTGAGCCTTCAAGCTCGGACAAACCCTGCCAAATTCTCTTCTCCACTTCCCTAGAAACATCCTAGAGGTTCTGGTCTTCCTCAAAGACCAATTTTAGTGCCCTAAGAGGAGGTCTCAAAGAGGCGCTTCAAAGAAGAGGTAATGTCTGTTACCAATTATTTCAACTTTATTTTCTTCTTCCACTTCTTCTTCTTTAGTTGTTTCATTATGAAGTAATAACATCATTATCACTCATATACTTATATGTTATTATAAGTTTGAAACAACCCTATTTCACCATCTATCCATCCTACAGAAAATGAAATAATCGTGCGTGCGTACGTACGGAATACCGTCTCCACGCCATGGTGTAATCTATTTTCCACCACCACCTTAATTGGATGGGTATAATGGTGTAAATAATAACTATATATGATTATTTTAAAGTGATATTGATTCTGAAATAGTATACATACACTCTAATACAATTCCATGATCATGGGAATGATATCATCGCTCGTGCGTACGTACGGAATACCGTCTCCACGATGTGATGCGACTCGTTGTACATGATCTTCATTGCATAATGACTATATAAATGAATTTAATAAATATGATATATATTACACTAATAAAATTCTGTAAATTAGGTATCTATAACATAAAAATAAGAATAATAATTTATTCGACAAAAACACGCATAAGAACAAAAAGCAATAAACACCCGAATAACAAGTAACAATGAAATATTACTAATAAGAAGCTAAAAATATGACCATATATGATATCATAAAAATGAGTACGATTATGGAATAAGTCAATGACATTATTTAAATCATTATACAGGAGGTTCGGACACTTACGAAGCAAATCAGACCTAAGGTAAGGGAAAATCTCGCAATCTCAATTTTTATCCGAGATTGTTTATACTTCAGAATTTACTAGGGAATATTTATCATCCACATCCATGTTTACTCAATATGTAATATTATTTATATCCTCATACAATTGTTTAAATCCAATTTTACCCTTCGTTGAGTTTTTATTAAAAGATATGAAAGGAATCTTTTGTCGTTTTTCGTACGAGGTACTTTTTGACTTTTCCGACCAAAGTATGAGAAGAATGTTTTTTTAACTTATAAGGCATGAATTTATTTTTAGAACATTATTTCCATGAAGCTTACTTTACAAGTTTTAAAGTTTATTTTTAATCAACTTCTTCTAGTTTAAAATTATATGACATGTTAAGAAAGGAAAATGTTTTTGAAGTAGAAATGATATTTTCCTCAAGAATGGAGTTCAAGTGTTTTATCAAAATTATTTTCCATCTAAGATAATATAGGGTTCTGTTTATATCCTTATTTTTACATTGTTTTGATTATATTATGATGGAATAATTTCTATGATTCCCTTTTATCTTATATGGATTGTGTTATGATGGCATGATGATTAAGAATCCCATTTTTATTACATGGGTTATGCTTGATGTATGATTTATGATTTTGTGGAACACATAAGAATGGTTTCATTATGAGATGGGTGAGACCTATATCTCCCTCCAATTCATTGGGTAAAGATTTATATCTCATGAGATAGACATGGATGGAAAGTCAGGTTAATCCGGTTCAGTGAAACAGGACTGAAACGAGGAGTGAACTTGGTTCAGAAATGGACTTTGTCCGCTAAGATAGTCTTGGCAATGAGTCTTGACTACTAAGAAATGATTATCTATGATTATTTGTGTATGCCAAAAAGTTTCATGTTTTAAGTTATGATTATTGGGATTACATTTCACTACTATGATTTATCCCATGTTATGAAATTATGATTTCTTTTAAAGGTAAAGATTTCCAAAATGTTATGTTCTTATGAATATGATGTGATTGATATTTATTTTGTTTACCCTTACTAATCATTTGAGCTCAGCATTTTGTATGTTTTCTTTCCCCAATTCAGGAATAAGGTTATTAAATAGGATATTCTAAAAGGGACTCTAGATATGTTGAAATAAATGGGAGACAATGTAGACGCTTTTATAAACCAGTTGTTTATGTTTCCCAATTTCTAAAGACACTATACCTATACGGTCCTACCATGGTTTTGTTGTATGTTGTAATAATTGTGCTTAAATTTTGAATTATTAACAATGTATGTAAATTATGGGTCGTTATAGAATCCTAGAGCGGTTCCCTGTGGGACCCTCAATCACAGACCCACGAAGGATCTCTTTCTCAAGTCACAGCCAGTTATAGGGTTCCCGCACTAAGCTTACTCGTCTTCAGGAGAGTCTGATCCTCAAGCCACAGGTCGATACTCCAACTACCACGAATTATCATGAATAAGTATCCCAAAGGACCGCCACATCATATGTATCTCAACGCAATAGATGGTGCATTAATTGGACGCCCGGTCTGTGAGTTATTAGCCTTTTAGTCCCGAGGGCCTGGTTGGATTCGTGCTCGATTCGACCTGATCGTACCTAAATTTTATCCAAAAACTCAAATGGACTATACCAAAGGGACCATATCTCTACAAAGTTTCCAGTGCTACTGACGGTTCATCAAACGAATGCTCGGTCCCAAAGTAATGGCCAAAAGAGTGTAAATGGGTCCAAGATGGTCTTGGTCTGGTCCGACCCGGTTGGACCAACCTGGACCGACTCGGCTTGGGCTGACCCAACCTGGTTTAGGTTGACCCAGCCATCCCAGCCCATGCTGGGCGGCCTGGCATGGTTGGTGGCCCGTGGTGCCGTGGAGGGGCCGCGGGACGGCGAGGGCGGCGCGAGGCCGCGGGGGGCCGCGAGGGTGGCGTGACGGCTACGGGGCCGAGAGGAAGGCGCAAAGGCCACGAGGTGGCAAGGAGGGCTGAAGGGTGGTGTGTCCATAGGGAGACATGGAGGGCCACAGGTCCGTCACCATTATCGTGGCCGATGATGTGCCGGCCGCCGCATCCGTTCGTCACCGTGGCACAAAGCCGCCTTCTTCAATCACAAAAAACACACCATTCAAGAAGATCAGTGGAGGGTTTGGGACATGTTTTTTTGGCCCGCTGGGTCTGGCCCGGCCTGCGCTGGGTAGCCTGGCATGGGCGGTGGCCCGCGGTGCAGTGTGGGGGCCGCAGGACCATGAGGGTGGCGTGAGGCCGTGGGGGGCCTGGAGGGCGGCGCGGAGGCCACGAGTCTTTGAGGGAGGCGTGAATAACGCAGTGGGTCACGAGGGTGGTACGGAGGCTGCAGGGCCGTGAGGGCGATGAAAAAACCATGGGATGGGGAGGTTGCAGGGCAGCGAGGCCGCGGGGCGGCACCGAGGGCTACAGGGCGATGAGGTCGTGGGGCGGCGTCGAGGGCCACAGGGCGGCACGGAGGGCCATAGAGTGGCGGGGTCATGGGATGGCGCAGAGGGACGTGCGACAGTGAGGTCGCGGGGTAGCGAGGTCGAGGGGGGCACGAAGGGCCGCGGGGCGGTGAGGCCGCAGGGTTGCGCGAAGGGCCACGGGACGGCGCAGAGGGCCGAGGAGCTGTCGCCTTCGTCGCGGCTGGCGATGTGCTGGCCGCCACATCTGTTCTTCACCGTGGCACAAAGCCACATTATTCAATCGTGAAGAACACACCATTAAAGAAGAACGACGAAGGTTTTGGGCCATGTTTGTTTGGCTCGCACCCTCCGCGTTAGAGCGGTGGCACGTGGCTCAACAAAAACTTGAATGAAGAACGTCAAACCCCAAAACCTCCTGCAATTGATTATTCCCAAACCCGTAAAAGAAATCATCCACATATCAACTAGTTAGAGATTTTATCCACGTTATTTATTTTAGAAGTGAAGAACATGGAAACAATAATCACACATAATTAAACCCCTACCTCGAAGATTTTTCAACGGAGGTCGCGAGGAAAGATACTAAGTCATTGGGGATAGACAGACATCGGTGACGTCATTGTTTCCTCAATCGTTGGTTCGTTGTTGTTGAAGACGTTCCTCACTGGCATGACTGTTCTTCGTTGGGGAGCATGTTATTCGTTGGATAACGCGTTCTTCATTGTAGAGAGTAATCCTCCAAAAGTTTATCCTCTCCCAATTCCACCAAAATGTGAAAATAGCCCCCTTGTTAATTTAAGTTTATCAAATTAAAGGGTTGGAAAAATTAATTTTTGGTACAATTAATTGTACCATGTTGGCATAATTAATTGGATCCAATTAATTAGGAGGAAAGGATTAATGGGGAGTTGAGAGGTTTCTCCCCCATTAAGAGGGGTCAGGTGGTCCCAGCCCCTAAATTCAAAATGGGGGTTTAGGCTCGGGTGGTCCCCACCACCATAACCTATGTTGAGGGGTTTCAAAAAATAAAATAAAAATGCTAACATTTTTATTTATTTCATTATTTCATGAAAGACACAAATTCTATATTTCACCCTTGACCTACTATGGTTGAGGTGAAGGTCTCCTTAAGCGAATACTGGTGCTACGAGTTCATCGGTGCCCTCAGATTACAATTCTGAGCACTGGTTCAAAAGTTAAAAAAATACACTCGTACGTTTACTGAGCGTACCTGAAAAAAAAAGTTCAGAAATTCATTCCAGGCACACCGGGCCTCGGAATCACACATCATCAATTTTCACAGACTCGTAAAATTACCGTAATAAATAAAAAAAATTACATTAATATTTAGGGTCTTTACATAGGCGAATGTGGTAGAGGAGCAGGTCGTGCAGCAGCCAATGGGCATCGATTCGAGGTTCTACCGCCACCACCACGAGGTGGTCCACCCCGACCATAGGGATAAGGTGGACAAGGATGAGCTCAACTTCAGGCAGGTGAGGCCTATGACCACGGTGCTCCGGAGATGATTCGAGGTATGATCTATGTCTACTCCACCTTATCTGCAGTACTTATAGACACAGGTGCCAGTCACTCTTTCATTTCCACGACCCTCATTTGGAGCTTGGAGATACCGGTGAAGTTGTTGGCTCGATTCTTACAGCTAGAGAATCCTACGGGAGTGGATTCCAGGATTACACACTAGTGTCGGCAGTGTGAGCTTACTCTAGGAGGTGAGAGATTCAGCTGGGATCTTCTAGTAGCAGTGTCGAGGCCTTATGACATCATCTTAGGTATGGACTGGTTATCCGTAGTCCATTCTCATATTGACTATATTAGGCGTAAAGTGTGGTGTGTCTGCACTGATGAGACCAGGTTTTCCTTCACCAATGAGAAGGGAACCTTTTTAGAACAATATGGACTTACCCGGAGGAGGGTGAAACTGATCACACATTAGTTGGCTAGCCTTACCCTCAGAGTGGTTGATGTTTTAGTCCGAGCCATCCTATAGTGGTGGACCAGTACACTGATGTTTCCCCTGATAATGTTTTGGGTCTACCTGCTCGCATATAGGAGGACCTTTACATCGATTTTTATCCTGGGACTACACCGAAATCTACACTAGCATATCAGATGGATCCCACGGATCTTCGAGAGTTGCGAGTACAACTGGAGGACTTATAGAGCAAAGGATTCATTAGGCCTAGTGTTTATCCTTGGGAAGCCCTGATTTTGTTCGCCAAGAAGGCGGATGGGAGTTTGAGACTCTGTGTGGACTATCGGCGCCTGAACCAAGTGACCATGAAGAACAAGTACCCACTCCCAAGGATTTATGATCTCTTTGATCATTTGATAGGTGCATGGTGGTTTTCGAAGATAGACCTCAGATCAGGCTATCACCAGCTCAGAGTATGAGACGAGGATGTGTAGAAGACGACCTTCAGATGCCGGTATGGAAATTATGAGTTATTGGTTATGACTTTAAGCATGACCAATGACCTAGAAATGTTCATAGGACTCACAAACAGGATCTTCCAACCATACCTTGATCGCTTTGTGGTAGTCTTCATCGAAGACATCCTGATATACTCAGCGACGGAGGAGGAGCAAGCCTATCATCTACAGATAGTTATGGACACACTCAGAGAGCACTAGATTTATGGTAAGCTCTTGAAGTGCCAGTTCTGGATCAGGGAGGTTCAATTTCTAGGGCAAATTACCTCAGAGGATGGAGTTGCGGTGGATCTAGCGACGATTTAGGTTGTTCTTTCTTGGGATCCACCTAGGAGCATGACAGAGGTACGAAGTTTCCTGGGTTTGTCCGGTTACTACTGGAGGTTTGTGCCTGACTTCTCTAGAGTTGCGACACCCTTATTAGCATTGAAGAAGAATGGTTAACCCTTCATGTGGTTGGAGAGATTACATCGGAGTTTCCAGGAGCTGAGGTAGAGACAGACGAGTGCTCCCATCTTGAGGCTACTGGAGGAGGGTATTGGGTATGTAGTCTACTGCGACGCATCAGGGACCAGGCTTGGATATGACCTAATGCAGGAGTGATCTGTGATCATGTATGGTTCTCAACAGCAGAGATAGTATGAGCATAACTATGCTACCCATGACTTGGTGTTATCAGCAGTGGTCCTTCACCTTGATGATGTGGCGACATTACTTGATGGTTGAACGTTTTACAGTCTATTCAGATCACAAGAGTCTTAGGTATATCTTCTCTCTGAAGAACCTGAACATGAGACAATGATGTTGTCTTGAGTTCCTCTAGGACTATGATTTCAAGATATTCTATACTCCTGGGAAGGGGAATGTAGTAGCAGATGCACTCAGTAGGAGATCTGGTATACAGTTGCTGAGTGAGGCAACAAAGAAACTAGCCGCTTTGCAGATATCCTACGTGGATCGAGATGGAGTAGTTTATCTTTAGTCTCTGACAGTCACTCCCCCACTCCTTCAGTGATTTAGGGAGGCACAACTTGGGGACACTGACTGCAAGGCTCAACATACTCAGATATCCATAGGATAGGCACCTGATGGATTTTCTAAAGGTAGGGAGCACATCATCCTCTTCAGAGGGCATACTATGGTACCAGTGGTGCTACAAGAGGAAGTGTTGAGGGATTTCCATACATACCCTCTAGCGGTACATCCAAGAGTGGAGAATATGTACCAGGACCTTCGGTGTCAGCACTGGTGGATGGGAATGAAGAAAGTTGTGGCAGAGTTTGTCTCTCAATGCCTCACTTGTCAGTAAGTGAAGGTAGAGCATCAGGTTCCACCGGGCTTAGTTTAGCCACTATAGGTGGCAGAGTGGAAGTGGGATGGAATTTTCATGTACTTCGTGACAAGACTTCCACACGCATCTAGGATTCATGATTCTATCTGGGTGATCATTGACCGACTCACCAAGTCGGCCCACTTCCTACTTATCAGAGAGCATGGATCAGTAGAGATATTGGGACGCCTCTATGTGTAGGATATTTTACAGCTTTAATTAGTACCATATATGATTGTCTCTGATCATGATGCATGTTTTACTTCCTGGCTATGGAAGGGGTTGCAGGAGGCGTTCAGAATGCAGCTTTGTTTGAGCACCGCCTTCCATCCTCAAACGGATGGTCAGACAGAGAAAACCATTTAGACCCTCGAGGAAACGATACATGTTTGCGTCCTTGATTTTGGCCGCAACTGGGAGGATCACTTTCCTTGGTAGAGTTCACATAAAAATGTCACCATTCAAGGTGTTGTATAGATGACCTTGAAGATCACCCCTGTGGTGGACTGACCCAGGGAAGTCAACACTCATGGAACCAGAGATGGTACGAGCTACCACAGAGAATGTGTAGATCATCCAGGAGTGGATGAAGACTACACAGAGCAAGAATAAGTCTTATGCTGACAGGAGACGGAGCCCTGTTGAGATTGACGATGGGGACCATGTATTTCTACGACTATCACCTCGACGAGGTTTGTAGAGATTTGTTTGGGGAGACAAGTTATCTTTGAGGTTCATCAGACCCTTTAAGGTCCTCACCAGAGTTGGCGAGGTGTCTTACCGCTTAACTCTTCCACCTTTGTTTCACTGGGTGCACGACGTTTTCTACGTATCCCAAATGAGGAGATATGTACGTGATCCTTCACACATAATTGACTGGGGCAAGCTGGACATCGACGATGGGGTGACGTTTTCAAAGGTTCCAGTAGAGATTGAGGATCGACCTGAGAGAGTCCTTCATGGGTGGTCGATACCTCTTTTGTGCATACGCTGGCAGCACGGGAACCTCCAGGAGAGAACATAAGAGCGGGAGATTCAGATTCGTGCTCAGTACCCCCACTTTTTCCCCTAGTTTGTGTTGTAACTTTTGGGTATGCAAAGCCCTGAGGTGGGAAAATTTAAAGACCTGAATTTTTTAATGTAATATTTTTAATTATATGGGAATATTAAGAGTCCACAAAAATTTACAGCGCGTGATTCTGAGGCCCGGTGTTCCCATAATTAATTTCTTAACTTTTTTTCAGGTATGTTCAGTAAATGCACGAGCGAAGTTTTGTAACTTTTGAACCGGTGCTCGGAATTGAAATCTAAGGGCACCAATGAACTCACAATGCTGATATTCACTTAAGGAGTCATTCACCTTGACCACAGTAGGTCGAGGGTGAAATTTAGTTTTAGAACTTTTTGTGGGTGAGTTAGACATATAATATAATAAAATAATTAATTTTATTTTATTTTTAAACCTCCCATTTGAATCATGAAGGTGGGGACCACATGAGGGTGGTCGGGCATTTAATAATGGGCATTAAATGCCCAGTTACACAAAAGGTGAAACCACTTTTTTCTTTAATTAATAGGATCCATTAATTCTAAATCAATGAATCAACTTGGTAACTTGTGAGATCTCCCCATTGATGTACCAATATTAAATCTAAACTTATTAATTTGGTACCACACTTCTCGCGGGGAAAAGTTTTGGCAAGGGAGAACCTTTAGAGAAATATCCTCTGACGAAGAATGACTTCTGAATGAAGAACAAGTAACCAACTTCGGAAGCATCTTGCGGGAGCGACAAACACTGAAGTCCCTTTCATTGACTTTGTCTTCTTCCTCGTGACGTCTCCAATGAGCAACAAGGTAGGGGTTTTAAATTGAATTATGATTAAATCTCTTTTTGTTGATTCTTCATATTCTGGATTCACAATGATGATGGAAAAACTAACATGGCCATAGTCCCGCACATTTACCTTGATTCTTATCCTTTGTTCTTCGCGCGTTCTTTGTGCATTCTTCGACGTCAAATACTTAATGATGTTGGAAACATGAAGTTTTTATGAGCGCGATATATTGATGCAAAGCCCTCGACCCGAGGATTGTGAATATGAGAATGACATAATTTTCAGGATTGGAACGATGCCGCGATGGCTCACAGAAGAAGGCGGTGGCTGGCACCCGGCCGACCACGAGGAAAGTGGGGTGGCATGCGTCCGCGCTGCCAGTTGAGCAGGAGGTCGCGGATCGTCAGCCACAGTACAACATGGTGGCATCCGGAATCCGTACGACTATGTGTAAGAGCAGTGGCGCACATCCGCGCCGCCAGAGTAGGAGGCTGCAGCCGCTTGGCTGCTGTAGAGGCCGGAGGGCAGATGACACCCGACCAGCCGCAGTAGAGTAGCGGCGCGCAATCGCGCCACTGGGAGGAGGACCGACTGAAGCACCGACCGGCTGTAGCGGATCAGAGGGACCCAATCGGGTCCCGCTGATGACATGGAAGCACCTAAGGTGCTTCCATTTGCTGTTCCGAATGGATGGGGGGCCTCTCCCCCTTCGGCGCTAGCTCGAGCGGACTGTGCTGCCCAGCGGGTCGGGTTGGGCCGTCCCCTTTGTAGGCCGGGCCGGACCACGGCCCAGCGAGCTGGGCCCTCCGTGTCCTAGGCCAACCGGTCTGAACCCAAATCAGGCTGGGTCAACCCAAACCTGGTGGGGTCGGCCCAAGATGGTTCAGGCCGGGTCGGTCTGACTGGGTCGGACCGGACCTGGGAACATCTGGGCCCAGTTTTGTCTTTTTGGCCGTATCTTGAAAATCGGGCGTTTGTTTGATGAAACGTCTACGACAACAGAATACTTGGATCTAAACGGTACTTTTGATATAATCCACTTGAATTTTGGATAAATTTGGAGTACATCCAGGTTGGATCGATCCTCGAATCCATCCGGGCCCTTGGAGCAAAAATGCTAACAACATTCAGACCGTGCGTCCGATTGACGTGTCATCTGTTGCGTTGGGTCCCTTATGATGTGACAGACCTTTGGGATAATTCTCCACAAGACTTTGTGGAGGTCGAGGTATGACCGATATCTCAAAGGACAGATTTTACAGAACTTGAGTGCACTGAGTGCATGGAATCTAGTGGCTGGCAGTGAGGCGAAGGTTGGAGATGGATAATACGGAGGTTAGTTCTCTATCGACTCTGGGCGGGTCGAATCCTGTGTGGGTCATTGCGGGGGTTAGTACTTATCGATCCTATGTGGGTCTGTACTCAAAGATCCTGTATGGGTCATCACATACCGATCCTGTGTGGGTCAGATCCTGTGTGGGTCAGTGCTCAGTGATCCTATGTGGGTCAGTGCATACCAATCTTGTGTGGGTCAGATCCTCTGTGGGTCAGCGCTCAACGATCCTGTGTGGGTTAATGCATACCGATCCTATGTGGGTCAGATCCTGTGTGGGACATAGCGGGGGTTAGTACCTATCGATTCTGTGTGGGTCAGACTTTGTATAACCAGCAGCTGTGCCTCTTTACAGAATAAGATGATCTAACTTCACAAATAATAATATATACTTCTATACTTCACTAATACTTGTGTGAGATGAGTCTTATATATTCTTGGTGTACCTATATGGTACTATATCTTCGCGGTGTACCCGTGTGGTACTATATCTTCGAAGTGTTACCTATGTGGTACTCCTACCTTCGTGGTGTTACCTTTGTGGTATTCTTCCCTCCTGTGTGAGATGAGTATATCTTGATAACTTAGGTATATTTATGGGCATATAATTAAGTAGGGTAGACTATTTTTACCATGCTTTGTGTTTTATACTTGTCGATTTGAGAGACCTTCGAGGGTCTCCGGTCCCTACTGAGTATTGTTATACTTACCCCTACACGGGATATGCCCGCACCTTATTGTGTCTTATGTAGAAGAAAGACAACACTAACTGAGGATGGGAGTACCAGGACTGGAGACTGCTCAGAGGTGGACCTTAGATGAGGCATACCGCAGAGACGACTGTTTGAGAGTTTTACTTACCCTTCAGGTAGGATCCTTGGTGGGTGTTCACTGGATCTATTCTCAGTTTTACTTGTATTTTCCAGTTTTACTTGTAATTTCCAGTTGGTCTTGTATTCTGGCCCCTTTACTTTATGTACACACCCTATTTACTTTATATATTACCTTGTGCTTGAATCTTTCTGTGTGCTTGGTTTGTGTGAGTTTATAGTTTATAAAGGCAATGCCTTACCATTTTAGGGAATCCGCCTTTCGATGCTTGTCACCAACCCCTGGCCTATGGAAGGCGGGCTTGGGTTAGTCACGGAACGTTCCCCCACTGGAATTATGCTCCCTTAGAAAACTCATAAGATGAATCTTGGAAGAGTTGTTTCTGTTAGTCTTGTCCATCATGTCAAGGTAGTAAAGTTGATCTCTATCAGTTTAAAGAAGGAGAAATTGTTTTATTGCCTAATTATGGAGGAAATGAAGTTAATATGAATCATGATAATGTGAATTGTATTTATGGTGATATGATATATTTGTAATTATTCATTATTGATCGAAAAAGAAGCAGCAAAGGTACACCTATTGGTTATTTTTAGGGTTTTTCTCTCAAATGATGTTTTCTATGGTTGGATGGGAATAATTCTCCCATGAGTTTGTTAACATGAAACATCATGCTCAATCACATTATTAACTTTTCCTAATGAATAAAGTGAAAGAGTAAAATTTGGGTGAAAATATTGGAAGCGGAAAATGTGAAATTTCTATCACGATTTTCCAATTTTGGGTTGTGAATTTTGAGTGAATGCCTCCATTCTGCATTTCATCACTCATAAATAAAAACACAGTGGTAGTCATCATAAAAGTTATGAACCCTTTCTAAATAGTATCTTTAATGCTAATATATGTTGGAGAACCTTTCTTTAAAAGGTTATCTATTTCACATCCTCTATTTCCCAAAAAACATAAATGTGTTAAGAGATCTTGAATGATCGATCTATAAGGGGTGCTTGTAATGTTATGATATTGTTCATTAATTACATTCTCAACATGTTCCTATTTTTCTACCCAATATGGAGTTAGATAGTAATATTTACATCCCCAAGTGTAATTTATCATATCAAAGCTATTGAACTATATCTTTTAGAATATGTGGTAGGTTTTGTGTTAAAAAAATAATTAATAGAGGGTCTCTACTAATAATATTTATGTTCCCAAGCACAAATTATCACTATAACATCTCAGATCTTGGTGCATCCCAAAGGTGCCCTGAAACCGGTTGGCCACATAACCTCAAGATAATTTCCCCAAATTCTAAAGGCTACTGACTCATATTGAAGAAACTATGCCCTCATTGGCAGAGTATACACAACGGAAAAACAAATAGTAAATAATAGTGGAGGAAGTAATACCAAAAAAAGTAAACAGTGGAAGACTGGAAGTAAATCCAACGGAGAACAATATATATATATATATATATATATGATGCATAGAATATGTATCTAAGAAAGTAGCCAGACAAGTCATAATGCTAGAAATATAGTACAATTCAATACAAAAGAAAAACAAGTAACTCCAACAGCATCACAAGCCTTAGATTGGTCCCATGATCTCCAACTCCAACAACAATCAAGTACCTCCTAAATAAGGTCACTTTTCTTTATCTATACCTTAAATCGTATAATAAGTTTGGGTCTAAAAGAATGACCCAAACAGGGTGTGAGACGAATCCCAGTAGGTAACCACAAAAAAATCAATGCCTAACTATCATTGAATATATATATATATAGCAGGTAGTAAGAAAATTGAAGAAATAAACTATGAAGTACTCAAAATTAAACAATCCTACAGTTTTAAATTACATTCATTTACATTTAATATTCATTTTTTGAATCATGTAACCCTAGGATCTAGCCTAAGCTTTGTATCCCCCATATAAAGTAACCAAAACAGATGTCTCAGAAGATGATCTAAACAATCAAGAAGACTGAGTACAAGTTTGTGCTTTGGCAGGGCATACTCGTCACAATCATTCAATTATTCATACACAACCCATTTGGAAGTTCTCACAATCTATACCCTCTGGTGTAACATAGAATTAATTACATAGATAACGACCCTTTGGGAAGCTCGCATGGTCTATCCCATTTGGTCTAACACAACATAAATCAATTAAATAACAACCCTCTAGGAAAGCTCTCATGGTCTAACCCATTTGGTCTAACATAGCATTAATAATTATAAATGACAACTTGGGAATGATCTCATGGTCTAAACACTGGGGTCCAACATTCAATTAATCAAATAAAAATAATAACCTAGGAATCTCTCACGGTATAACCCAAACAATTATAGATGACCACCCGGGTATCTCTCACAGTCTAAACTCTTTGGGAAGCTCTCACAATCTAATCCCATTTGGTTAACATTCAAAATGAATATCACAAGAATTTCATATAATTAGTAACTCCATACTAACAAAACAAGTCATGGAAAACAAGGAAAGCCTAACAGACATTCTACAACAAATGTCCATAAACAAACAATCAAGGGAAACACTCCCATGGGGTGTCCCATAAACAAGGTATCCAAACTTATACATAAGAAATGACCCTTTATCAATCATTCAAACCATAGAATGTAATTAAATAGGGTTAAATTACAAATCAATAAAAACCCAAAATGTGGGTGTGCAGAACTTTTATTACATTTAATCCAAAGAAAAACAACAAAAGGCACAAAAAACCTACCTCGGTGTCGTATGATCGATATAATTGAACTTCAACCCTTAAATCAGCATATATCTAAAAAAAGGTGAAAAAATTCCAACCTTGAATAACTCAAAAGATAGGATGAATCCAGGAAGAGAGGCTCTATGGGATTTGAGAAATCACCGGTGGGCTTCCAACACATCCAACGATGTCTCAATTAGAGCTTAGATGGAGAATCGGGAGGGGTTCAAAGTTCATCGGTCATTCTATCACTCTCCTGCATGAACCACAGGGAGAAGAAGGCATTTACGAACATAAGACGTGACCCCGCTCTGATATATCAAATAAAAAGAAAAGTACATGGCGTGTTCATTAAAACTAAATGTCGTGTATTAGCCTCAATCGACCCCTAACTTAAGCAGTCTCCCAGATCACCACATGACTATGTAATCAGACATTACACAGACATTATGTGGTTGTACATGGAAAACTGGTACATGGAGTGTATATAGAAGTACACATCGTGTACTTAGAAAATCCTCATTTCTTCCCTTTTCCTAAAAAACAACCCAAAAAGAAGATCCACACTTGAAATGAAGATCTAGGTTCTTACAAACTACCCCCTTAAATCAATTTGTCCCTGAATTGACCTTCCAAGGGTGGTGAAGATGAATCTGCAAACAACTCTGTCCATTGGGATCACACATCAGCCTCCCTCTCCCAAGTCTTATCATGCACTCACCCATGCTACTATAACACCCATACTAGAGGAAAAGACTGACCATAGAGAATCTTTGTGATGCGATCCAAAATCTGAATAGGGTGCTCCTTGAAGGATGAACCCACCTCCAACTCAACCTCCTCGAGTTAAAAAACATGAGATGGGTCTGAAAAGTAACATTATAGCTAAGAAACATGAAAGACGTCATGCATATCCCAGTACCTCCACTAAAAAATATTTCACTTTTTCTAATGGGGACGTATCTGTTGGTAAAAGTGAATTTTCTATTTGTAAAACGATTTACCAACATATATGTCCTTGTCACTAAATTGTTGGTAAAAATTATATCGCTAAATGTTTCTGCGACAGATAAAATAGTTCTGTTGCAATTATAATAATACCAAAGGATAATTTATATGTTGGTTAAAGTGTTTAGCAACAGGTTATGGTGTCTAATTTATCAGTTGGTAATAATATTACCAATATATAATATTTATTTATAAATTACATTTAAATAAAAATTATAAATTTTTATTACCAGTATAATTTCATATTATATTTATTAATTTATCATATATAATACATATGTTTTAATTATAAAACCGAAGACAAATTAGACAAGAATTAATTATATTAATAAAGAAATTCATTACAAATAGAACCTGTTGGATCCCCACCAGGATTGTTCCACAATTTTGAACAACCTTTCCCCCCCAAATTCTATTCCACAATTATGCCGCTCAACACCCCCCCATGCTGCATCCCCCCAAAATAGGATCAACCACCCCAGCAGCTCCATCCCATCATCGCCATTGACTCCAGTACTAGTAGCTCTAGCCCATCCATTCCAGCTCTAACCCCATCCATTCCACCGCTAGTCTATGCCAACTCATCCAGCTCTAGCCCCATCTGTGCCAGCTCCAGCCTCCATCTCCAGCAACATCCTTGCTAGCTCTAGTCTATACAAAATTTTTTACATTTATGTATACTAAAAAAATAGTCCAACAATAGAAAAAAATACTTAAACCATATTATTGCATCCCACACACCAACACAAGTGAAATTTGAAAAAGAACAATGTGAATAAAAAAATGTTACACCAAAGAATTTAGAAAAAACAAGCAGTAGCATGGTGTTGTTCACTAGCATTGAGTTTATGGCATGCACAATGAAGTCGATGCTCAGATCTCTTGAAAAAACATGTAGCAGGGACCCTGGTATCAAGTAAAACTTCATGAACAAAATCCACACATAGAGCTCATCATGTCTCTTGGATTTATGGTCATCATCACATCACTAGTCCGGAAAAGCTATTATGAGGGTGTTTTATAATGTCGTAGTTTAGATAGTGTGGAAATGAAATTACCTATAAAACAAATTTTTTCCAAAGGGTTTATCAAAAACATTTTTTAGAAAAACTACATATAATTACTGCGGTTTCTTAAAAATACTAGTATTTCCAAATAAATTCAAATTTTCATATGCAGTATGTAGCGATATTTCTTACGGGAAAAAAAAAGTTTGAGATCTTACCAATCCAATACCAATATACACATAATACACAACATTGAGATAAAATTAGGCCCTATCAAAGAGAAATAAAGCTAAAGAAAAATAAGATCAAGTTAGTTTGAATTATATTTTTAATTGAATGCAAAAAAAAGGTCATATAGTGTTATCGATTTTTTAATCACCTCTCAAAGGACTAATAGAAATAAAGTATGTACAAAATTAAATTCCTAATGAGTTGGGTATGATTTGTACAATAAATAAGATGATACAGTTTAAAAGAGCCTACCAGCTCACTTGATCCAAGATTCTCTATAGCTACAACAAAACATAACTCATCAAATTCACAGAACTCAAACATACCATAAAAACAATTAAGTGAATAAAATTTTAATAAATATTCTATGAAACAAATGATTCCATGAACCAATCAATAAATTCTTAATAATATTCCAAAAATTTCTAGATAGTTTTAATATTTTCTTCATTTTCAGAACAATTCTCATTACTATAAATAACAACAACCAAAGCAATATTGAAATTCAAGCATCCTTGTACAAAAAAATGGATGGACAAATAAAAAATAAAAGGAAAAATTAACCTACAAGTTTATTGTGGTTGAAACAATGAAAAATGATAATTGAATACTTTTCAAATTGAAAGATCACAAAATGATGAAGGCTAAAAAAACGCTAATGCATTTCCATATTTGGACGCCTCATGTCAGCAAACTTGTGCACCACATGATAAAGGAAATAAAGATACAGAACCATTTTATTAATAGTTTATTATTTTTGGTATTTTATTAATTATATCAAGAGATCAGGATACTTCCATGCTTGATTGAAAGTATTGAAGACCATAGACATGCTTGTAAACCTATAGAATTAAGGATATTTTGAAATAATGAATTATTATTAATTGTTTCTAGATCTTAAACACAGAACTTAGATTTCCATTAATTCTTTTAAACATTTTTATAAAACAATGGTTATGAAATCATAATATAAAAAAATGATTACTCTAAGGGTATCCCAAAATAATTGGAAAAGAAGGATGTAGGATGAGAGGATAAATTAAAGGAATACTCACAATGATTAGGTTTACATAAGCTTCATGCCATTGTATGAAATCTCCATTCTTACAGCCAATTCCACATCCTGTTGGGTGTGGGGTGAAAGACTCATTATCTACTTTGAAAACTTCTTGTGATGCTTTGTTTTGAAACGTTAATACCTCACAGATACATTCTAAAAGTATCAATCATAGTGTTAGCAGTAATGTTGACACATTCTAGGAATATATTCATCCAAGAGAAAGGACTTAGCCCCATGTTTCTGTAGCTCATTATACTAGGCATCCTCCACATTGTGATGGATATTAGAACAATAATAATGCTTGGAAATATCTTTTGTTCTTCAGTTTCTTATTAGGGAATATATACACATAGATTACATAGCGGTTCCAGAATACAGAGGTTAGAAATATCACACACAGGATCCAAAATTTAGAATTATTTCAAATTAAAAATATATTATGAGAATAGATTCTAGATTTCATTACAAATTATAAAACATGGAATCTAGATTATGTAATATGCAATATTTGAGTTGAAATTCATAGATTCCAAGTTACAAATAGATTACAAACTGAGTTTATAGACACATAATTATATTAAAGATATTGAGATTCTAGATTTCAAAGTGTAGGGTATATTACAAATCATGCCACATCATTGATAATCCAGACTCTTACAGACAATTTCTTATTAAAGTGCACATATTATTGAAGTGATTCCAGGTTATAAAATACTAATTTGGTCATTATTATTCTATATTATGTGTATAAAATATAAATATTAAACTATTGAAAATGGTTAAAGAATCCAAACATATCATATAAAATTTGACATGCATATAGTACAAATATTTTTTTATGTAAATATAATTATGTAATTATTCTCTTGTTTGGTCATTCCATGGGTGTAGTGAACCAAATTATATATCTGTAATTATATATCTAATTATTTAGTTTCATATTCTAATCTTCATTTAGATCTAATTATCTTTCAGAAATTGAACTTGTCACACTGTATAGAACAATAAAAAACAAAAATGTAATGAAAGGATAAAAGATATATCAAGATTCAATAATCTGATCAAAACAACAGGAATCCCAAGATTTAAAAGAATGAATTAACATATAAAAAGATGCATGATCACACAAGAAAACATTCAAAGGATAAAATAATTGAATGTAAAAATAAACTCACACATTCTTCAGGTTACTTCCAATGATCACACAATAGTCCTCATAATCTAAATAGAATAACACATCTTTAGAGGAATTTGGCCTCCAATATCATCCCATTTGACATGAATCAAAATCAAAATGGATGCATTTTATTTTGGAAAATACATATATGAAATAGTTGACTAGATATTTTCAAGCATGAAGAACCTGAAATCCATGTCGTTCAATTGTAGATTGCCTATCAGGTATCCACTATCCTATGAAATCAGATCCATTAACCAATATAGGATCTATTCTAGATTAATTTTGAATTATTAGGTGGCATCTATAGAGTATTATTCTATCTTGTATCTATATTTTTCTATCCTCTTCATGTCTACATGATAATATTTTCTTATGTGAAATGACTGAGAATTGATTCTGTTGTTGATCATGTTCACTAAATTCTTGGATCTGTTATTAACTATAAGCATTTAAAGGGAACTGTATAGAGGACAATAGAATAGGGCCTACAAAATCAACTCAGTTGAGTAAAATGAGAGTCAAGAAAATCTATCTAATATAACAACGAACCCAAGTTGTATGCATATATGCTCGAAATATTAACTAAAAATGAAGAATAAAAGATCAATAGGACTTTACATAAGTGTGATCCCATGATTTATGTTGATTATGATATGATGAATAATAATTAATTCATTAGAAAATAATAAACTCATAACATCATCCCATCTATTTAACAAGCACACCAAGAGGACATGGGAAAAAAATCACAAATTAAAATGTAAAACATCAACTAATCCCTAGAGAGAGTTGAATATTAAACTCCCATACAACAAAAAATAGTGACAGTGAATTTTACAATCCTAAAATAGGTATAACGGGAAACTGTGGGTACCCTTAATATAGATTTGGGTCACAAATTTGGTTAGTCAGAACACTATTACCTTATAAACAGCGTTTCCAGTCTCCTTTTGGATGTGGATCAATGTGGAAAACATCTCGAATTATACAGAATCCCTGAAGAAAAAAAATTATTTGGATCCACATATGTAAACAATGAACCATCAGTTAAGGACCTGTTAGATATTTCGATTTGGGACTAATTGAAGATGGAAAATATGAAAGGGACATCTTGTCAAGGTAAATGGATGTATTTTCAATCATCCTTACCAGAAGATAATTAGGGGAATCCATTGGATTAGGGTTTCAATACACTAGCTAAATTTTTTTACTCTTTCTCACAAACATTGGTTGACACTAAACCTCAATAGGATATGTAGTGAATCATTATAATATATATTAAAAAACATTTGGTACTTAAATATTTCTATTAAAAATTCCCATACAGAAAGGAGTTTTGACAGAACTTATAGAAAAGATAGAACTTCAGCGTATGAAAATAAAAAGGGAATAAATTGCAATAAAAATTACAAGAACCTAAATTAATCTTATCATAAAATTTTGATATTAAATACCAATCTACACCATCTCATGTTAATAGCAAGAACATGAAAACAACCAAAAATGGACCTGCATTACTAATGCTAACTATAAGAATGTATCATAACAATCAAAATCGAACCAAATTTATACCTGCATTACTAATACTAACATCAAGAAGGTTTGATAACAACCAAAATTGAAACCACATTATTAATACTGACTATAAGAATGTAATATAACCAAAATTGAATAAAATTGAACCTGAATTAATAATAAAAACTGCAATAACATAACTAAACCTGAATTAAACTCACATTCATAATGCAAGAACATACCAAAGTATGATAAAAAGACAGTAAAAAACCAATATTACTAAATTAACGAACAAAAAAACTACAAGGACATCAATTAATCCAAGAATGAATGTTCATGATTACATTCTAATCGGTAATGCCTCATGCTGTCTGCAAGATCATGAAAACAACCAAAACTGAACCTGTTTGGAGTAAGAAAACCCAAAATCAAACCAACATTACTAATTGTAATAACATGAAAACCTAGATTACATACCAATATACACTACCCTCATTCCTTTGATTAGTCCAGGACAAAATACATTGTAAATTACCCACCTTAATGATTTGAAAATGATTCCTAAAAATCAAACTAACATAAGAATTCTCAATCACCACCGATGTAGGAAATAATCACCATGGATAACCTTATTGAAAAATGATGATTTAAGACTGATGAAAAATCAAAAAACTAAACACCACTTAACTAGACAATGTGCAAGAGTGAAACTAGAAAAATAACCACCATCAAAGCTATGTGAGATTAAATTCCCAAAACATAATCATCTATGTTTTCCCATTGAGGAAGGAATAATGATGAGAAAATACATCTAAGAAGATCATACCAAATGTAATGGGGGTAGAGAAAAAATACCTGAAAATACATGGGATTACTTCCAATATTGGTTGACTAGCTGCGGGGAATGCCATCTGTGGGGATATCCGACCATGGGGAATGCCATCTGTGGGTAACGACTTCATGAGGAACTCCATCCGCGGGGAATTCCATCCATGAGGATCGCCATCCATAGAGAATGCCATCTGTGGAGAAGGTCTCTACAGGGAATTCCATCTGTGGGGATCGTCGGGTGTGGGGAACGCCAGCCGCGGGGAACATTGGCTGTAGGGAATAGAGATGTAGGGTTGGGGGAGGGAGGTCACATAGAACAACTTGGAGGGGGGTCTTCTGTGGAAAATTAGGGGTTTTTTATTATATATATATATATAATGAAAAAATTAATGAATTTTTCTCAAAAAATTATTGCATAATTATTATGTATGTATATATCAATATATATATGTTAGTAAAAAATATTACTAAATTATTGATATTTTAATTAATTGTAAATTTTTATTATCAAAATGATATGATTTTAATGGGTAATATATATATATATATATTCATTTTTTGGTAAACTATTTCATATTATTGAATAATTTTGTAGTAATGGATTTTTTTAATGATAAAATATTTTTTGGTACCAATAACTAATAATAACAGATTCGTTTATCGATAAATCAATTGTATGTATTATTATGATAAAACTACAGACTTAAATGTTGGTAAAATATTTGTTGGTATTGAACTATTAATATAAACAGATATATATATTGATAAAAATAATTGTTGATACATATAGTCATTATCAACATAATTTAATATCTCCTGGAATTAATCATTTTTACCAATAGATATATTATCCATCATATATTTTCTATTGGTAAAGGTCACTTTTTTTGTAGTGCTATGAGGTAAATGCAACCGATAGGAAACCAGTCCAACTCTATCTAAAAACTCAAATGGCCCGACATATCTTGGTAAAGGCTACCCCTATCTCTTAATATTCTTATATCCCAACCTCGGTGTGACATGCAGGAAAACCTGATCTCTGACCTCAAACTTCAGAGGTCGTATCCATTGATCAACATAAGATTTCTACCGAGATTGTGTTGTGTCCATAATCTTCCGAATCAACTCCGCTTTCTCAGTGGTCTCCTGGACAAGATGAGATCCCAGCATAGCTGCCTCTCCTGCCACCAGCCAATATAAGGGTGAACAACATTTCCTACCATACAAATCCTCATAAGGTGCCATATGAATCATTTCCTAAAAACTGTTATTATAGGAAAACTCCACCAGGGGTATGTGTCTCTCCCAAGACCCCCTGAAATCCAATACACATGCTTGAAGCATGTCCTCCAAAACCTGAATCGTGTGCTTGAACTGACTATCTGTCTAGGGATGGTAAGATTTACTCATAAGTACTTGTGTATCCAATGCCCTTTGTAGTCCCTGCCAAACACGATATGTAAACTGGGCATCCGTGTTTGAGATGATAGAGTGCAGAACCCTGTGAAAATGTACTATCTTATGAATGTAAAACTTTATAATCTCATCAACACTAATAGTTTCATTAATCGGAAGGAAATGTGAAATCTTTATGAGTCTATCGATAACAACCCAAACCACATCATTCCCTCGAGGATACCTCATTAAACCTGTCACAAAATCTATCACGACATCATTCCACTTCCACTCGGGAATGGTTAACTGTGGTAAAATCCATGCTGGTCACTAATGCTCTGCCTTTACCTACTGACATGTGGAACATCTCATAACAAAACTAGCTATATCCCTCTTTATACCTGGACACCAATAATAATGATGTAAATCTCGATACATCTTAGTGACACCAAGATGAACTGCCCATACCGAGGCATGAAAAACTCACATCAACTCCTCACATATGTATGCTGACACCCATATGCACCCATGAAAACACAAAACCTCATCCTCACCTATGGTCCACCTAGGAGTAGGGTCCTCCCCAAACACACTCTCCCATAGTACTAGGCCTTCAGAATCTGATAGTTACCTCATTCTCACTCGTTCCAATAGAGTAAAGTTCATAACTATAGAATAAATAAATGTCTGTCCCTCTTTGTCATGCACCTCCAAATGAATCTCAAAGAACAAAGCCATAAGATGCTACTCACTGCTGGCCTTCTGAACTTCCTGTATCTGAGTCCTCCTGCTCAACGCATCAGGCACTATGTTGCCTTTTCTAGGCATGTAAGAAATATCAAAATCAAAGGACTGAAGGTACTCAACCCACCTTCGTTATATCAAATTCAGATCATGCTGAGTAAAGATATACTTGAGGATTTTTTGGTCAGTGTATATCACAAAATTATCTCCCAAAATATAATTTCTCCAACAACGTAAAGAATAGAAAACTGCAACTAACTCAATATCGTGTGTCGGGTAATTCCTCTTATGTGGCCTCAACTACCGAGACCCATACGTAATGACCTCTTCCCCATACATAATCAATTATCCCAGTTCGATACCTGATTCATCACAGTAAACAATGTAACTCTTTTCTGGCTCTGTAAAAATCAATATCGGTGCTGAAGTCAATCTCCCTTTCAGTTCCAGAAAGTCATAATCACGGGAATCTGTCTATAAGTACTTCGCACCCTTCTTAGTCAGACCCATAAATGGTGTTGCTAAGCGTGAAAAGTCCTGAATAAAGAATATGTAGTAACCATCCTATAAGATTTGGTGTCCTAGAACCAACTGGTTGTACTTTTATTACATGAATATTTAAATATTAAATATCTTATTACATATTGTTCATTGTTATGCATGACTATAGTTTAATAATGTCCTAGAGTATTTTTTTAATTGACAAGGTCATATTAGTTCCATGCTATGATAAGATCCTTGAAGTTATATGACAATATTCTTAAATATAACTCTGTGGTTGGATGACATATTATGATGGGACACATAGTATATAGACTATCAGGTGTGAGTACTTGTAAGCAGATAAGACTTCCTTCATGATGTTCGTACTTGGTAATCTCCAAGATGGGAGATTATGAGAACAGACCCGCCAATAGAATTTTTTTATATTTTGGTGTCATCGAATATTCCTATATGCGAGCATTTTTAATGATCCAAGACTTTAAGATTATCATTAAAGTGTGTCATGACTCATGCAATTTGATTTATTGATGAAAACCGTCACACATACAGTTGGTAGGAAGTAGGGTATGTTGGGTGCGTCCCGAGTGGCATATTATTAATAGATAAGTTGAGGAAGGATTTGTCCCTTACATTTATGGAAGTTGATATCTCGACCCTTTAATTGAAATAGAATCGTCATGTGAAATTCCATGGTCATGGTGTAACGATGATTTTATCTCAGTGTACTCAATATGATCTCAAGATGGATGGCATAATCATGTCGAGTGTGAGATTACACCAAGATTTAACCCACAAAGACAACCAAAAAAGAACCCAAGAAAGGATGGAACACTCGGTTCATCAGTGCCATGAAAACTTCCAGTGCGTTCGTGGTACCAAATGGCATAACCAAATACTCTTATAGACCATACCTACTCTGAAAGGCTATAAGAGGTATATTAGCTGGTCTAAAGCGCTGATTAGACTCTAAATGAGGCTAATATTCATTGTTAATATATATAATATTTTTGTTCTTTATTATTCATAAACACCATTTTAGTGCATTTTACACTTTGAACATCATTTCACATTATGATTATAATTCCTTCTTAAAATGCACTATTATGTGGTACATTTTTGAACATCATTTAATCTACCCAATGATTCATCTGATTTTAAGGAATTTAATTATCCTTATTTTAATTTTATATTTTTGTAAATTGATCTAAACTTCAATATGAACATGTTTCATTCAGGGATCAATGGAGAATTCATGGAAGAAGATGGGGATATTTTGTGATGAAAGGAAGCAATTCTAGAGAAAGCATATTGGACACCAGCCCACTGATGAGAATTTGGGACCCAAATTACAAACCCAATGAATCCAAAATTTGGTGGAAGGATATAATACATATAGAGTAACAAATAATTATGCATGATCCAATGCTAATTAGGCCTCAATTGTAGTCATTTAGGTGGCCCAATTTAGAGATAAAATTCTGGCCCAGATTCTGCGGCCCAGAAAAACAGTCCACTGATCTGATCATATCTACGAATTCATAACTCCAAATGGGCCCAAATTTTACAGACGGGTAGGAGACATCCGTGGATCCAGTTTCGTCTTCTATGACCCACTCTAACTCGTCCATCTATAAGGCTTTCCAATCATGTCTGTTCGGTAGATGAAAGCTGGATGCCACCTCGGGTCAAGGGTGGAAAAATAAACTCTACCTCAACTTTCCACCCACATATGGCCTACCAAAATTAATTGAGGAGACTTGGAATACTGAAGGATCAACCCAAGGCTTCAAAAATGACTATTTAAGGCAGTTTTGGTTAAGGAATTGGGGATCTTTGGTACTTTGTTCAATTGTAATGTTATGCTGCGATTTTGTTGTCTCAAATTTGTCTTTCACTTGTAAGTTGTTCAATTCACTTTAGTTTCTTAATTAAATCTCTTATTTTCCTCTTATTATATTGTTCTTAATATCACTTTGATAAATTTGGTTCAAGGTGTGAATGTATTCACACTAAACCTTGTGAAATTATTCACACAACGGTGGAGTGATCATTTTCTTTTTATTGTTTTCTTTACTTCTTCAATTCCTCCCTCACGAGCCTACTTCCCACTTCCATTGAAACCATAGCATCAATTGAGGGATAAACCACTTATGGGTTGATACAAGGGAGTAGAAAGGGGATGTATTGGATGTTATTTATCACCTTGTTAATGTATAATCACTTCTTTAATTGATATTTTCATTTGATGATTTTAAAACTCCATCGTCCTTGTTGAATTTAAGGCCACACACTTCAAGTGCTAATACGAACCTTTACCTTGAAGTGCTCAAAAATTTGATCCTTAAAGTGTATAGGTGATTAGTATTAAAGGGTGTAGGAATTAAACCAGTAATTGATGATGTTGTTTTATCTTCTTAAATGAACCCATCTCAAATCTAAGAAATTGAAATCATTGAAAAGGAAATGCGTCCAATCCACCCCAAGTGATAACTTAGGATCAACTCACTCTTTAAATTGAATTCACTTAATTATCTTAGAGTTAACTTAAACCCATCTAAAATAAACCCAAATTTGGCCACTCAATAGCCAAAAAAATTCCATATAATGTACATGTCCATAGGTTACTTCTTAGATCTCTGAGGATTCGACAGCCCAAGCTAAACTACAAAGATCATTCTACCTTTTTCTCTTGGGTAAATTTGAGTGTGAATCAAAAATTGGTTCCATTGCCGAGGACCCAAGTAATTCATCTAAAAAACCATTATATTCTCCCCCATTTATTCTTTTCTCATCCAAATTATCTTATCTTATCTCTTTCTCGTTTTTTTCTTTTGGCGCATGTCCGCCTACACCCGCGATCAATCAAACCGTCTAGTTAGGGTGGATAGTCATGGGGTTGGGGAGTAAAGTACACCCAGGAAACTATTTACATTAGATCATAATCTCAATAATACTCCAGAGTCAAAAATTGAGCCCATTTCAATGGAAGGTCTTCAAAGAAACCAACTCATAAACCCAGGTGGGAACCAAAATGGAAACCCAAATGAGGCAGCCCCAAACTTGGGGAATGCAATTGATGAAACCATGAATGACTACCTCACACCTTCCTAAACCAATGCCCCCTCATGCATTAGAAAAAATTTCCTAGGAGATGCCAACTACATATTTAAACCCCTTTTCCTAAACCATCTTCCCACATTTCATGGAATGGAGTCCGAGATGCCCTACCTTTACATTAAGGAGTTCAATGACATTGTAGAAATCATGTGTCCCCAAAATCAACTAGAATCTGCTAAGATGAGGCTATTTACTTTTTTGTTTAAAGGATTGAGAAAAAAATTGGCTTTTGAGACCAACATCCATAAACTCTTGGGACCAACTACAAAGAGAATTATACAAAAAATACTTTCCCCACCACAAAACAATTGCACTTAAAAAGAGTATCCAAAACTTTTTTGAAAAAGAGGGAGTGTCATTCTATGAAACATGGGAGAGGTTCAAAGACACTATAAACATGGTTCCACACCATGGGTTTTCTATTCCTGAACAAGTGAGAATTTTCTATGAAGGTTTGGGTCCAGGGAATAAACAACTCATTGACATGATGTGTAATGGAACCTTTAAAAACAAATCCCCAAATGATGCTTACGAGTATCTAGAAATCCTTTCTGAACAAAACCAAACATGGGGAACTTCACCTTATTCTAAAAATCCACAAAGAACTATTGGAATTCATATACTTAGAGAAGAGGAAAGCCTTAGGGCTAAACTTTCAGCACTCTTTAGGAAGGTTGAAGAAATAGACCTTAGGAAAGTCCATGAAATCCAAAATGGAGACCTTTTTTGCACAATTTGGGACAAACATGACCATAAGACAGACAACTTCCCAACCATTCCATCCATAAAGGATGTTCTTTTAGGAGGACCCCCAGTGGAAGTATATTATTTGAACTTTCAAAAGCCTCAATACCAAAACAACTTCAACCTAAGGTAAAACGACCACCCAGGATTCCGATGGAAAGATAACCAACAACCTAGCCAACCATAGGGAAAAAATCCTTATCCCCATCAGAACTACCAAACCCATAACCAGTTCCAAAACCAACCTATCCAATACCAACAGCCACCGGTCCATTTTCAACAAACCATCCCACCTTCAAAATATCCCCCCGGGATAAACTAATCTTCTCAAGCACCATCCCAAACTGTTCCACAAAGCCTACTGGAACAACTATGAAAAAAATGGAAAGGATGAACTTGGAAGTCTCTTACCTTAAACAAGAAATTCAAACCATAAAAACTGTAAAGTCACCCATGCCTACTCAGGTGGTTCCATCCTCAACATCAAGGGGAGAGTCAAGTTGTGCTCAAACAACTCATGAACAAATAAAGTCTATGACTATTTTAAGAAGTGGGAAATCAATTGAGAAACCTGAACAACTAATTCAGAACACACCTAAAGATTCAAACTTGGATGAAAATTCAAATGAACCAAATGTTCAAACTGAAAAACACGATAACATTGTCAAAGAAACAACTCTTCAACAAACAACTCCATAACCCGCACAATTTCCTCAACACATGAGGGGGAAAACCAAGATTGAATTGAGTGAAACATTGAGGGAAATCTTCTCACAAGTCAAATTGAACATTCCCCTTCTCGATGCAATTCAAACCATTCCTGCATACTCAAAGTACCTTAAGAACTTTTTCACTTTTAAAAGAAAAATTTCACATAAAAACAAAGTCCTTTTGGCTGAGAATGTGAGTACCACCATTCAAGGGACCATTCCTCCTAAGTTGAAAGACCCGGGTTGCCCTTACATCAATGTTGAAATAGGAGAGAGCAAAGTTGTCAAGGCCTTGTGTGACCTAGGTTCTAGTGTCAATCTCATCCCATATGCTGTGTACTATCAGTTAGGCCTAGAAGAGCTCCAACCCACATCTGTCACACTTAAACTTGCTGATCGTAGCATTAGGGTTCCAAAAGGTATTTTAAAGGACGTTCTGGTAAAGGTTGAAAACTTCATCTACCCTGCCAACTTTATTGTCCTTTACAACCATCCAAACTTAGGAAATAAGGGAAAAACCCCAATCATCCTTGGTCATCCCTTCCTTGCAACAATCAACTCTGTTATCTGAGTCCGAAATGGGAACATGACCATCACCTTTGGAAACATGAGTCTAGACTTGAACATCTATAATGCAAGATCACAAATAGGGGATGACAAGGACATTCGTGAAGTAAACATGATAGGAAGCATTGATTATGAATCCATAGAACATCAAGGAATATTTTATGAATGTTTAAGTTAGGATGAGATTGATTTCCTTTGTTCACATGAAGGAAGTTTATCTCCTTGGCTTGAATCATTTTCAAATTACTCTTATGATGAAGTCTTAGGTCCAAAAAATCAGTGAAACCTTTCATGAAACCACTTTCATAGAGACCACTCCAACTTCCTCCCCTAAATCTGATCAGGCCAATCTAGTAGCTGAAACTTCTACATGTGGGGAATCAATCCTATCTAAAACTTTAGGAAATAAAATTGATCTTGATCTAATGTCCCAATCTTCTGCTAAAATTATGAACCAAAATGATCTTGAATTGAAGGAACTTCCCGCTGCACTCAAGTATGCTTTCCTAGGGGAAAATCAAACACATCCTATTGTCATTTCTTCTTCTCTTGAATCCAATAATGAGAGGATGATTCTAGATGTCCTTATAAAACATAAGAAATACATTGGTTGGACCTTGTCTGATATTCCTGGGATTAGCCCACTTATCGAGACTCATAGGATTGTTCTGGAATCTGATTCAAATCCATGTCGTCAACCTCAATGGCGAATCAATCCTAATCTCATGGAAGTAGTGAGGAAGTAACTTCTTAAATTGTTAAAAGATGGTATCATCTATCCCATAACTGAGAGTGAATGGGTGAGCCCAATCCAAGTGGTTCCAAAAAAGGCTGGAATCACAGTGATAACCAATGAGTATGGAGAGATTCTTCCAACAATGGTGAGTAGTGGTTGGAGATTCTTCATTGAATATAGGAAGCTAAACTCATTCACCAAGAAGGACCATTTCCCCTTACCATTCATTGACCAAGTCCTTGAGAGAGTGGCAGGTCATTCCTTCTACTATTTCTTTGATGAGTACTTGGGGTACAGTCAAATTGAGGTCTCCCTAGAGGATCAAGAGAAGACTACATTCACCTATCCATTCGACACCATTGCCTTCAAACGCATGCCCTTTGGTTTATGAAATGCTCCTAGAACCTTCAAGCGGTGCATGATGGGAATCTTCTCAGACATGGTAGGGAATTTTCTAGAGGTCTTCATGGATGACTTCTCTGTGTTTGGGGATACATTTGAGGGTGGTCTACATAATGTGGAGAGAGTCTTGTCAAGATGCGAAGAAACAAATCTGGTCCTAAACTGGAAAAAATTCCATTTCATGGTTAAAGAGGGACTAGTTCTAGGGAATCTGGTCTTAGGTAGGGGGATTGAAGTTGATAAAGACAAGGTTGACATTATTCGTCACCTTCCATCACCCAAAATTGTCAAGGAAGTGAGTTCTTTCTTAGGAAATGTTGGTTTCTATAGAAAATTCATCAAGGACTTTAGTTCAATCTCCCGTCCCCTTTGTGCTCTCCTAGTAACGGATTCACCATTTTTTTGGGCAGAAAGCTGTGAGGGTTCATTATCAACCCTCAAATACTCTCTCACCTATCCTCCCATTATGAAAACTCAGAATTGGAACCTTCCTTTAGAACTTATGTGTGATTCTAGTGACTTTTCTATAGTAGCTATATTAGAAAAACGTTGTGATAAAACTCCTTATGTCATTGATTATGCAAACAAATCCTTAAATGATGCTCAAATAAACTACACCACTCCCGAAAAGGAGTTACTTTCTATTGTGTTTTCCTTATATAAGTTTAGGTCCTACCTCTTAGGATCCCCCATCACTGTGTTCACTGACCATTCTGCACTAAAATACCTCTTCCAAAAACAAGATGATAATGCTAGACTGATTATGTGGATCCTTCTATTACAAGAATTTGACCCAAAATCAAGGATAAAAAAGGAATTGAAAATGTTTTAGATTATCACCTATCTAGGATGGAATTAAAAGACAACTCAAATCACCTTTCTGTGTATGATTCATTTTCGGATGAACACCTATACTCTCTGAGTGACTGCCCTTGGTATGCTGACATAGCCAATTTCTTAGTTACAGGAGTCATTCCAAAATTCTTAAGGACTCAAGCTCGAAGGAAATTCCTTTTTGATGTTAGAAACTATGTGTTTGATGATCCATACCTCTATAAGTTCTGCCCTGACCAAGTCATTAGGAGGTGTGTCCCATAATCTGAATAAGAGTCCATCCTTAAATTCTGTCATAGTGAGGCATGTGGAGGTCACTTTTCCTCTAAGAAAACATCCACTAAGATTCTTCAATGTGGTCTCTTCTGGACCACCCTCTCAAGGGACTCTTACAAATTTTTTCAAAGATGTCTTAGGTGTCAACAAGTAGGGTCCATCATAAAAAGGAATCAAATTCCACTCACTCCCATCTTAGTGGTTGAAATATTTGACTGTTGGGGAATTGATTTCATGGGTCCCTTCCCAAACTCTAGGGGATATCTTTACATTCTCTCAGCTATCGATTATGTCTCCAAATGGGTTGAGGCCATTCCTACAAAATCCAATGATCATCAAAATGTGATTAGATTTCTCAAGGAAAACATCTTTTCTAGATTTGGAATTCCTAGGGATATCATTAGTGATATTGGAACTCATTTTTGCAATCGTCCATTCTCATCACTCATGGAAAATACTGAATTTCTCACAAATTGTCCACTGCTTACCACCCACAGAACAACGGTCAAGCTGAGTTAGAAAATAGAGAGATTAAGAATATTCTTGAAAAAACTGTCAATCCTTCTAGGAAATATTGGTTCGAGAAACTCTTGGATGCTCTTTGGGAATATCGTACAACATACAAATCCATCCTAGGAATGTCACCATATAGGTTGGTTTATGGAAAAGCATGCCATTTACCTGTTGAAATTGAGCAAAAGGCCTTTTGAGCAATTAAGAAAATGGATTATGACCTCTCATTGGCAAAAAAAAAAGGAAATTAGATCTCAATGAACTTGAGGAACTACGGATAGAGGCTTATGAAAATTCAAGGTTCAATAAAGCTAGAGTTCAAGCCTACCAATCTAGGAATATCAAGGTCAAACATTTTGAACCAGGAAAACTTGTGCTCATGTATAGTTCAAAACTTCATTTACACCTGGGAAAGTTAAGGTCTAGATGGTTAGGTCCTTTCATAGTGCATCATGTATACCCCCATGGGGCAGTAGAGATTCAAGATCCCACAAGTGGTTACATTTTCAAGGTCAATGGTCAAAGGTTAAAACTATTCATTGAATCATTCAATAAACAGGAAATAGAGGTTGAGTTAACTGATCCAACCTATGAACCAGGAAAAAATTGATAGATTTAGGATCCATGTCATGCTAACGACATTAAACAAAGCGATGCATGGGAGGCAACCCATGGTTTTCAAGTTTCCTATCATTTTTTTTGTTTTAATCAACTTTATATTTTAAATAGGATTAATTAATCATTTTTATATTTAAAAAAAATAGATTTTTGACCTGTTCTTCTATTATGAGTATGGATGGGTATGAAAGGGTAGTACCATATTCATCCGTGTCACGTGGTGTGATCCTTGAGTAATGCATTACCAAAAAATTTAAAAAGAAGACGATGTATCATTAGTTTGTTTTATTTTAATGTGTTTGTAGGTTAAAATAAAAATGCAAAATAAATAAATAATAATATAATAATAATAAAAAGGGAAACGTCGTGGGTCATGAGGAAAACCCCTTCACAACCGAGGAAGCCATGGGGATTTGAACCCGGGACCGAAGGGAGACAGGGGCGCACACTTACCACTAACCTACGGCTTTTTGTGCTTCCTTATTATATAATTTTTATATATATACTTATATTTTACTTTCTTTATTATATAAATAAATAAATATATATATATTGTTTTGTTTTGTTTTTCTCTTTCCTTTTTCCTCTTTCTACTAGGGAACTCTGCAAGTGACATGGATATCAAAGGACTAAATTGGAGAAACAAGAACTTCAACTTCAACCACCAGGTGACTTCATTCCATGATCCTAATTTTCAATTTCCTTTTTGAACTTTCATTCTCTACCTCTACCCCCTTCTAAATTTCCTTTTCTTTAAACACTGGGGACAATGTTTTTTTCTGTTGGGTGGGAGATAAAATAAAAAATTATTTCGTGTAAAAAAAAATGAATGATTTGAAAATTTTTTATTGTGTAAATGGAAGGAAAAATTTCTTTAAATTTGAACATGGTAATACACATTTCACACTTTGAAACTGAATATCAAATAATTTAGCATGCCCTGATTTTGATTTTAATCCTTTTATAATTTCATGATCATATATTTTAAAAGTGTGTCTATCCAATGTGATATTTCATCGTTTATATTTTCATCCAAATAAAAAAAAAGATCACAATGCACGTCCTTTGGATAGTGGGGTTTTAGTTTGAGTTCATGGGGTCCCCCAAATAAATAGAATAGGTTTAATGATAATTTTAGTTTTAATATGAGTATTCAATAAAAAAATAAAAATAATAATAATAAATTTGCGCGTAGAGAAATGAAATGACCTAATGCATGACTTTTGACACTTGGGGATCGTGACTCCATAGTTGTCTAGCCCAGAGTTAGTAATTTTATCTCTATTTTTGATAATTTGATTTTTTTTGATTGATTTAACTCTAGATGATTCTTGAGTATGTGGTATTCACTTGGTTCCCTAAGGTCTTTGAGCCTGGGAGTCATCAGCAAAGTCTCGCTACAGGGGTTGACTCTTTTGAGTGCAATTTAAATTACCATGGAAAAATTGAAAAAAAAAAAAATATATATATACAATAAAAAAATTGAATACTCATCTTAATATTGAAATGTTATTCCACCTAGATCTTCCTCCATTTCCCCCTTGAATAAATATGAACCCCCATGTCTATTGTGATGCACAACACATCATCATACTTAATTGATATTGGATGAAATATGGCAATGAATTTGAACAAAGGAATGGGCTTGGGATTGGGATCTACTTATGAAACTATTATGTAATAAAATATTTTGATGGGTTTCATGATTTTTTGGTATAAGGGTTTTTGGTGATCATTATGTATTAAAATGTTTTTGGAAAAGGGAATTCAAATTTCATGTTTTTGAGATATATTTTGCTCAGGACTAGCAAAACTCAAGTTGGGGGGGTGTGATTAGTCACTCAATGAGGCTAATATTCATTGTTAATATATATAATATTCATGTTATTTATTATTAATAAACACCATTTTAGTGCATTTTACACTTTGAACATCATTTCACATTATGATTGTAATTCTTTCTTAAAATGCACTATTATGTGTTACATTTTTTAACATCATTTAAAGTACCCAATGATTCATCTGATTTTAAGGAATGTAATTATCTATATTTTAATTTTATATTATGGTAAGTTTATCTACACTTCAATATGAACATGTTTCATTCAGGGATCAATGTAGAATTCATGGAAGAAGATGGGTATATTTTGTGATGAAAGGAAGCGATTCTAGAGAAGGAAAATTGGACATCAGCCCATTGATGAGAATGTGGGACCCACATTAAAAACCCAATGAATCCCAAATTTGGTTGGAATATATAAGAAATATAGGGAAACAAATAATTATTCAGGATACAGTTCTAATTAGGCTTCCATTGTAATCATTTAGGTGGCCCAATTTAGAGATAAAATTCTGGGCCAGATTCTGCGGCCCAGAAAAACAGTCTGCTAATCTAATCATATCTACAAATTCACAACTCCAAATGGGACCAAAATTTACAGGAGGGTAGGATAAATCTAGGGATCCATTTTATTCTATGTCCCACTCTAATTACGCCATCTAGAAGGTCTTCCAAGTGCGTCTGTTTGGTGAATGAAATCCGGATGCTACCTCGGGTCAAGGGTGAAAAAATCAACTCTCCCTCAAATTTCCACCCACCTATGGCCTAACAAAATTAATTTTGGAGACTTGGAGTATTGAATTCTAGACCCAAGGCTTCAAAAATGTTTATTTAAGGCAGTTTTGGTGAAGGATTTTGGGATATTTGGTAGTTTTTTCAATTATAATGTTATGCTGCGATTTTGTTGTCTCAAGTTTGTCTTTCACATGTGAGGTGTTGAATTAACTTTAGTTTCTTAATAAAAGATCTTATTTTACTCTTATTATATTGTTATTCATATCACTTTGATACCTTTGGTTCAAGGTGTGAATTTATTCACACTAAACCTTGTGAAATTATTCACACAACGGTGGAGTGATCATTTTCTTTTTATTGTTTTCTTTACTTCTTCAATTCCCCCCTCATGAGTCTACTTCCCACTTCCATTGAAACCATAGAATAAATGGAGGGCTAACCCACCTATGGGTTGATCCAAGGGAGTAGAAAGGGGATGTATTGGATGTTATTTATCACCCTGTTAATGTATAATCACTTCTTTAATTGAGATTTTCATTTGATGATTTTAAAACTCCATCGTCCTTGTTGAATTTAAGGCCACACACTTCAAGTGCTAATACGAACCTTTACCTTGAAGTGCTCAAAACTTTGATCCTTAAAGTGTATTGGTGATTAGTATTAAAGGGTGTAGGCATTAAACCAGTAAGTTATGATGTTGTTTTATCTTCTTAAATGAACCCATCTCAAATCTAAGAAATTGAAATCATTGAAAAGGAAATGCGTCCAATCCACCCCAAGTGATAACCTAGGATCAACTCACTCTTTTAAATTGAATTTACTTAAGTATCTTAGAGTTCACTTAAACCCATATAAAATAAACCCAAAGTTGGACACTCAATATCCAAAAATTGTCCATAGAATGTACGTGTCCATAGGTTACTTTTTAGGTCTCTGAGGATTCGAAAACCCAAGCTAAACTACAAAGATCATTCTACCTTCTTCTCTTGGGTAAATTTGAGTGTGAATCACACGCAAATGATGATAAAAATATCTCAAGTAAATCTTTGAGAAAAATCAATCTCCTAAAATATTATCAAAGAGATCATCAATAATCGGCAAGGGATATCAATTCTTGACCATCAACTGGTTCAGGTTCTGATAATCCACAAAAATTTGAGGGTATTGTCCACTTTTTTCGCAAAAAGGACAAGAAAACCCCAAAGAGAAGTACTGGGTTAGATGAAAAACTTTTCTTGCAACTAATATAACTTCTTCTTGAGCTTCTATAACTCCGGTTTAGCCATCCTATATAGAGGAATGAAAACTGGTGCTGCTCCGGGAACAAACTCAAAAGAGAAATCCACCTCTAACTTCATAGGTAAAACTGAAAAGTTGTCTGGTAAGACATCTCTGAAATGTTCCACCACTAGAGTAAAGTCCATTTGTGAAGTTACCTGGTCATCTAGATATAAACTAAAAATCTAGGCTATAATTTTTCCCAAACCGTGATGCCCGGGTCCAGATCTGCTCACCTAGACATCCCATTCACCATTGTGTAGAAGAGATCCGCCCTGGTGACGTGAAAGCCACCCTACGGTGATAGCTGTCAACAAAGGCCTGAAAGGAGACCAACCAGTCCATTCTAAGAATGACATCAAATCCTGACATCTCTAAGACATAGAGGTCCCATAAGAAGTGACACCCACCAACCTCAAGAGGGAACTCATTGCACTGACATACACTAGCCATCATAATCCCAAAAGGAGTGTCTAGCGTCATAACATCATAAGAAGTAAAGATACAGATCCCAAGGATCTCCACAATGGAAATTGAGATAAAACTATGGTAATTATCTATATCAATAAGAGAAAAAACTAAAACTATGGAAACTAGAATCGTACCTCTAACTGTAGAGTTTTTGGGATCCTTCTCCTACTAGGTCTGCTCCATCACAAAAGCCTGACCTGTACCATGACCCTGTGACCCTGCCTAACTAACCTAAGATGATCCGCCCTTCTGTCGCTGAAAACCTACCATCTGAGTACCATAGAAATGACCAACTTCTCGACCTGAATGACCTGAAGAACTCCAGTTCCCCAACTGATAAGAAACTAGTGGTTGTGCTCTTGAATATAGAGTCATAACAGATTCCCTCTCACTTGTTTCTAGTGATAACATCCTAAAAAAGTTCTGAAGTTGACCCATATTTCCACAATATTGGCACTCAACTGGATCCCTCAAGCATTGAGGTCTTTTATTCCCACGCTTTCGGCACTGACAGCACACCACTTGGGTACCTGAAGAAACATCCCTATGATGCTTTCTGCTATCGATCGAAGGAGTACTAGCCCTAGATACTAAACTTCCCTAGCTTGTAGCTCCAAACTCCTTTAGACTTCACTTAGTAATCAGTGCCTAGTTTACTATAGCAGTCATTGAAGTCAACCTAAAAACGCTAACCTATAATCAGATGTCATACCGGAGACCATCCTCAAACTGCCTAGCTAGTGATAAATCGTCACTCCCAGAATAGGTGTGAAGCGCTGAAGCTCTGTAAAGTGTGAAGAATAATCCATCACTGAAAGAGTTCCCTACTCCAAATTCATATACTCCTAGGCTAGGTCGGCCCTCAACATCTCGGGGTATAATTAATCATATAAGGTCCTCTAAAACTCTTCACAAGCCATATCCCGATGACGTATTTCCTACAAGATAACATCCCACCATCTCTTGGAAGAATCACATAACATGTACATTGCGAGCTTCACTGTCATCCCAGGAGGAATCTCTAGATGCTTGAAGATAGAAAGTATGGCCTCTAACCATGAATCTGAATCTTGTAGTCCTCTATCTCTTGAAAAAGTGGTAGGACGCTGCTGCTAGAACACCCGCATCAACTATCCCATAGTCGGGGTAGGATGTGGTGCTCCCTAAAAAGTATGAATCATCCTCATAAATCCTTCACGGAACTATGCATTAGAATATTCGTCTGGTATAACAGCTGGTGCCAAGACGGGCATGACGGGAGGATCTACTAGTAGTCCTCGATTGACCATTTCCAGTGTTTGATCATCAACCTGTACCTAGAATATGACTAGAGGACGTCTTAGTGGAATGACTCTGCAAGTTTAAGCACACAACTTAGTTCAATATTATCAAGGATTGTAACTTAGAAGTGAAATAAGTGAATAATATAAGTAAAACATTCAAGTTTTACAAAATAGGGTTACATGACATGTATGTCCCCTACATAGTGTGTTCCCTTAAGCCTTAACATGTGCATGTACCTCCACCAACCTGGTCGTGTAACACACCATACACATAACATGTTCCTCCTGAGACATGGCATGTAATTGAATATTCCATCATAAAAAGGTAATTCTACATAGCTAGAACTACACAGTTTTACTAGTGTAACACTACATGACATGGACACCCTAGACACAATGTGTACAACTAAAGTTCCATCCACCAGTGTTGTTAGTCACATGGCCAGATCCACGATTTATTTCAGTACGATGTGTACTCCCAGTACACATCGTGTTCTACCAAGAGTTTAACAACCCCATGTATCTTCTCACATAGTAAATAACTACACAACATTTACATATAGTACACGACATGTACTTAAGAAAAGTAATTTCTTCCAGAATAGAAGAACACAATTCATGTGTACACAACATCACATGTCATGTTTTATAGGTTTTCCAGATAGTAAGCCTCTGAAACTTCTCCGAAACCCCCAAAATCTTAAAATTTGACTAAGGTATGCCAAGTTTTGATCTTTGAGAGACCATACTCCCTATGCATCAAAGTTTTACATCCTTATTCATATCATATCTTAACATAATTTAATAAAATTTTAAACACGATCCACCAAATTATGATCCAAGAGGGCCCATAACACCTCATGGACCAAATCTTGGAGTCCATCCAATGAAACTTTACATATACTAATAACCAGTGAAAATAACAGGTATTCTATTATGGCATTTATCACAACAACATGCATATATAGAACAACATCTATCACAATATCATGCAATCAATAATGCACCCTAAATGGCATGATAAGAATGCATGACATGTGATCTCTAGCAAGTGCCTATATGATTCATGAGATGGAATACACTCATCTCATTGGTTTGAAATATTAATAGAACCACAATGATATAAATCATAATAGTACAATACATGTGTATCACTCAATAGTGAAATCAAATCAACTGTAACAATTGAAAAAACATAAAAAATTGCAATATTTGAGGTTACTTGGATTTTCATTGTACAGGGGGTACCTACTCCCGAGCAAAGATAATTACCAACTAACCATTCCTTCATATCCCACTATATTGGATCCAAATAGTAAGGCAAAGTAGAAAATAACCTTCTTTGATAGAACTTTGTAACATCCCAGATCCAGGTGCCGCCCAAAGGTGCCCCAAACCCAGTTGGTCACATAACCTCAAATGAATTTCCCCAAACGCCAGAGGATGTCGACTAGTATCAAGGGCCAAGGTGAGATATTAGGGAAACTATTCCCTCATTGGAAGAGTATACACATCAGAAAAACAAATAGTAAACAATAGTAGAGGTAGTAATACCAACAAAAGTAAACATCGGAAGGCTAAAAGTAAATTCAACAGAGGCCACAATATATATATATATATATATATGATGCATGGAATATGTATCTAAGAAAGAATCCAAAAAAGTCACAATTCTGGACATATAGTACAATCCAATTCAAAATAAAAACAAGTAACTCCAACAGCATCGCAAGCCTCAGCTTGAACCCATACTCTCCAGGTCCAACAACAATAAAGTACCTAATGAAGAAGGGTTCTTGACATTATATGTACCTGCAATCATATAATCTGTTTGGGTCTAAAAGCATGACCCAAACATAGTGTGAGAAGAATCCTAGTAGGTAACCACAAAAAGATATGTGCCTAACTGTCAGTGAATATATATATAGCAGGTAGTAAGCATAATGAAGCAATAAACTAGGAAGTACTTAAACGTAAATAATCCTACAGTTTATAATTACATTCATTTAAATTTATTATTCATCTATTGAATCATGTAACACTGAGATCTAGCCTAATATCTGTACCCCCGTGTAAAGTAAACAAAACAGATGTCTTAGAATACTATCTAAATAATCAAGAAGGCCGAGTAAAAGCTTGTTATTTTTCTTGGAAGACTCATCACAATCATTAAATTATTCATACACAACCCCTTGGGATGTTCTCATAGTCTATCCCTTATGGTATAACATAGAATCAATTCCTTAGATAATGACCCTATGGGGAGCTCTTGCAGTCTATCCCCTTTGGTCTAACACACACCAATCAATTAAATAATGACCCTCTGGGAAATATCTCATGGTCTAACCCCTTTGGTCTAATATAGCATCAAAAATTATAAACGACCACCCAGGAAAGCTCTCATGGTCTAAAAACTTGGGTCCAAAATTCATTTAATCAAATAAAAATGATCACCTGGTAAGCTCTCATGGTCTAACCCAAAACATTATAGATGACCACCTAGGTAGCTCTCATGGTCTAACTCCTTTGGGAAGCTCTCATAGTCCAATCCCCTTTGGTCAATATTCACAATGCATATCACAGGAATTTCATATAATTAGAAACTCCATCCTAACAAAACAAAGCACGGAAAACAAGGCCAGTCTAATTGGAATTCTAGACCAAACAACCATAAACAAACAATCAAGGGAAACTCACCCCTGGGGTATCCCATAAAAAGGTATCCAACCTTACGCAAAAGCAACAAACCTTTATCAATCATTCAAACCATAGCAGGTAATTAACGGGGTTAAACTCTAAATCAAGAAATACCCAAAACATGGGTATGCAGCACTTTTAGCATATATAATTCAAATAAAAACAACAAAAGGCACAGACCACCTACCTTGATGTTGTATGATCGATATAATTGAACGTCGGCCCTTAAATCGGTCAGCCTAGATCAGTGTAGATATTAAAAAACATAAAAAAATCCCCAACCTTGAATAACACATGAGAGAGGATAAATTAGGAATAGAGGCTCTAGAGGATTTGATAACTCACCAGTGGTATTCCAACACACGTGACAGTGTCTCAATTGGAGATTATATGGATAATAGAGAGGGGTTTGAAGTTTTTTGACCGTTCTATCGCTCTCATATATGAACCATGTGGAGAAGAAGATGTTTACGAACATAATACGTGACCCTTCTCCGATATATAAAATAAAAAGAAAAGTACATGGCATGTTCATTAAAAATACTTTCAATGTATTAGCCTCAATGGGCCCCTGACTAAAGCGGTCTTCTAGGTCACCACATGACCATATACTCAGTCATTACATGACCAGTACACATCTGTATGTGGAAACTGGTTACACGGCGTGTATACAGAAGTACACGGTGTGTACTTAGAAAATCCTAATTTCTTCCTTTTTCCTCAAAAACAACATGAAAAGAAGATCCATACCTGAAATGAAGATCTGGGTTCTTAAAATCACATCCTTGTGATTTGATGTTGTAAAGGAGATTCGGGTATCTATGAGATTGGTTCAGGGTTTATTGGTGTAAACACATTTTCTACATGACTTCAAATCTAGAAATATAATTTCTTATTTAGTGTTTTTAACATGAAGGAACCAACTATTTTCATAAATTCTACTGCTCATATGCAACCATCTGAAGAGTAATTAAATCCATTTCTGAAGTTCCCTCACCTAGATGAAAATTTCAATTTTCTCATTGATGTTGTTACCAAAAAATTACTCACTCATTTTAAGCAATAAAATTAAAATTTTGAGAATATAATCCATGGGTTTTTTCATATTATTATTATTTTGGGTCTAGTTATGTTTAGTAATGATGCTTAATCAAGTATGTGAAGCTATTTTGTGAGAGAAACCATGCCATCTCATACACTTATGTTGCTAATATCTTGCTGGTGTTCCATTTTTAGGCATTATTGGATGCTTTATGGCTTGTTTTGGATATTTTTTTTATCAATTTCAACTTTTTATTTTCCAAATAATTTTCATACTGATGATATATGATGCACATGCTTATATTTCATTTCTTCTTTTGTTTTGTTTTCCTAATATTTAAAGGCATGTGGAAATGAAAACTCTTTCTTCTATTCTTTCTTGATGAATTGATGAAGTATCTTATCCAGCCCCATATAACAACATATACGTGGGAAATGTTGAGAAAAATTCCTGTATGATTTTGATATTTTAGTGCTTTACTTTTATTTTTGAATCATTGGGTACACATTGAAATATTTTTCAGAGATTTCCCTATTTTGAGGGCATGTGATTTGAAAGAACTTCTTCATAATAATTTAAAAGCCATAAGAGGAAAGGTATTTACTTTTTTTATAATAAATTTGTTGAATTATTAAAAATGAAAAAAATCATATACACAACACACTTTCATGGCCTGGAATTTCTCATAATAGCAAATATTTAAGAATGGGAATGCCTCCTATTAGCTGAATGTAACAATTGATAGAATCATAATGTAATGTAATTTGTTTATTTGAAATTAATTACTTCCTTGAAATATTGTTTATTTTTTTCATGTTAAATCCTATGAAATAATGTTGTTTTTAACAATTCATTTGACCATATATAGGAGATAAGAATCTTCTCAAAGAGTGGGATACCCTCTTGGAAGTATTGAAGAAATCCATGAGAGGTTCACAAAACACTGCCCTAGAAAATTGAGAAGAAGTCCCTCATTAGAGATGGAATGGATTCAGGTAGAGAAAAAGATCACAAATGAGTAGTTGGAAAATATTAACAAGAATGGATTTCTGATGATCAATAGTTATCCTGCGGTTAATGTTTCTTGATCTGATTCCCCATCTGTTGGTATGTATAAAATGCACACAACTTATTGTTTTTTGTGTTTTTCATTGACATATAGTTGGAAATTCAGGTGTGTGGGTTGGGTTATTTACAATTTTAACATTTAGTGGAATATTTTATCCTCAACCTAAACATGACCAATTTTATTAAACTGGTTGACCCAACACAACTCGTTTACAAATGGGTGAACCCAAACATGACTCGTATAATTCATTTAATAAAAAAAATGAAACCCAACTAAATTAACCTAAATAACCCACATAATCTAATCCATCTAACCCAAATGATCAACTTAAGAAATATAATTTTATCAGGTTAACATGTTATGTCGATTATGATTTGTTAACCAAAACAAAACCCGAATATTATTCAGGTTAGAAGGGTCAACCTGATTATAATCTGAACCAGTTTATACTCAAATTGAACCCTTTTAAGTTGTTTTGGGTCAAAAATTTCTACCTATACTCTATCATAATTGATCCATGGTTTGGTAGGGTGGGGAAAAACATGCATGCACATTTATAAAAAGGCATACGGGGAATTCTTCTGCTCCATGGAAAAGTTGAATGTGTTGATGGATAAGTGAAGGGTTTATCCTCAACTAACATACATTGCAGTGAACAAAAATGGGTAGTGGATGTCGAACCCGGGTTGAGGTGATGTGAACGTGGTGGCATGGGGAGTGTTTATGGTGATGGAGATCATCCAACCAACCATGGTGGATCTGGTAAGCTTTGGGGTTTGAAATGATGAAGCATTTGAAATATGGTCAAGGGGTGGGCTCTGTTATACCCTGTGGCTGATCCATCCTAGTAATTTCTTGAACATGTTAGTGATTTTCTCTCACATTTATGCCATTAAATAAAAATTCTTCATAAAAGCAACATATTTTTGGTTTGGTTCATTGGAAATTAATTATTTTTTGTGTGTTTCTCTCACATTTAAGTCATTCAATCCAAATTATCTAAAAAGAAACCTATTTTTTGTTTGGTGCAGGTGAAATTAGTTATTTTTATAAGCTCAGTGGATAATGATTACATTCCCATGATGAATTGTCTGATATTTTTAACAATATATGATCTTAGTAATCAATATAATAAGTGCATGTGTTTTCATAGTTACCATAAACAATTTTTCAGTATGGGTCTGTTTGAAATCACTTACTAAAAACTATTTATTTTAATTATGTTAAGAAGTATGAAATAAATGTGGTGTTCTGGTTCCAAGAACACACTCAAATTCCCTTTAATTTTTAATAATCACTATAGAAACAATTGAGATGAATTATCACAACTGGTATTTCTTATAAGAAGTTTTCATTAAGATTTTTCAAATAGATTTTAATATATTTAGAAACACTTGTCCAAAATCAGTTATCATTATTTTATAGCAGTTTGGTGAGTAATAATGGTAGTTTTTAATAATTTATATTATAGGTATCTTACTCTTATCTATTTCATTATAGAATGTTCAACTAATTGAATTCATTTAGTTTTGAAACTTTTTTTTACCATATTTATATTATAAATTATGTAGTTGATATTCCTATTTATTTAAAAAGGTGTCATTTTTTTACCATGGAAATTTTTTACATTGTTATTTAGTTGTTTTTTTATTTCCCATAATATGAATTCACCAACTCTTGTCTAAAAAATATAAAATAATTTATGTTTCCTTGGTCTAAAAATGTTTTTTCACTATTTCAAATCGAATTTATATGGAAATAAGTTTTCATTATTTAAATTAGATGTAAAATTATTGCATTTAATTTAAGTTTCATACAAATAATTTCATTAATTATGTAAGTGAATATTTTTTAAATATTGAATCATGTATATTTTTATTAATACATAATTATTTTTGATTAATTTATATCAATTTTAATTTGTTTCCTTAATAATGGTGAATCATTTATTTTTTTATTAATTATATTTTGGAGTATTATTTTGTTTATATAATATGTAGGTGTTGGAATTTAATTCTTGGAGTATCTACATAGAGTGGACAACAAGAAATTTGGGCAGAACCAAAGAGAGTGTAGATAGGGGATGGGTATGTTGATGGGTGCACACCCAAACTCTACATTAGTTTCTACAAGATGCGGTGGATGATATGTAAACTTGGATAAGTGATCCCTGCTATTATTTCCATGTCATCACTATGATAGTGAATTACAAGCACGGACCATGCCACCAATGTGAATCATGATAGCGGCCACTTATGTGTGAGAAAAACATATTGTGGATGATGTTTGATTGAGTTGCATGAAAAATATTTTAGAGTTTGAAATAATAAAAATTTATAATTATTATATAATAAATATAATAAATATAATAAATATAATAAATATAATAAATATAATTAGATTAATTAAATAAAATATAAAATGTTAGCAATAAATATTATAATATCCACACATAAAATTTTATTTGAAATATAATTTACAAATATATATTAATTACTGCTATTATTTATAAATGATAATGATAATATTATCAACTGATAAATCTATCACAAAATATTTTTACCCAAATATATTTTGTCATTTGATATTATTATAATCGTAACATAACTATTTTATCTGTCACAATAACATTTAGCAAAAGAGATTTTACCAACAATTTACTGATAAGACAATTTTTGTTGGTAAAACACTTTGCCAACAAAAAATTCACTTTTACCAACAGATACACCGATGTTGGGAAAAGATAATTATTTTATAGTGAATGGATTGATAAAAATTGAATGATTTTAGCATAAATAATTAATTTTAATGGTATGTGATTAAAATCATTTAATGATAAAAAATATATTTCTTATCATATAATTATTTTTCTAAATATCATTTACTTTTACTTAATAAATTAAATTGATAACTTTTAAAAGATAATTCTAATAAAAGTTAATGTTTTAATATATAAAAAAAATTAACACTCAATTAATTAGTAATTGATATAAAATAATATTAAGAATATTTAAAAGTTTTAAAAAGTCAATTTATTATTACACTTTTTCTATATATTTTATGTTTTTATTTAAAAGTTAAATTTATCATATTTATTAATTGAATTAGATTATGTGAAGCTAAAATATTTAATTAACATATCAAAATTAGATAAAATTTTTAATTTCATTTTTAGACTTATATAGAATTCACTAAGGTAAAGATAGAGTTACCATAATAAATATAAAATGAGTTAAAATAAGGTAAATTAATGTTTAAAGGTATAAAATATCTTTAATAAGGTTAAGGTCACAATTCATAGATTATTAAATCAAGCATATTAGGATTGATAATACTGGTGAGTATTCATCACATGATTTTAATAATTATTGCATGTCATTGGGAATAAGTATTACATCTAGTACCTCGTGTTCACACCCAAAATGGTATAACTGAATCATTTATAAAGAAATTACAACTTATCATTAGAGCACTTATTATGAAAACTAAATTACCCAGTTTGAAGGAAAAAAGTGGGACCACAAAGGATATTGGGGATATATGTTGGTTTTGAATCCCCCTCAATCATTAAATATCTTGAGATTATGACATGAGGTGTATTCACGGTAAGATTTGTTGATTTTCATTTTGATGAAAATTATTTCCAACATTAAAAGGGTAAATCAGTAAACTTTAAAAGAAATACCATTGAGTGTGACTTCATTATTACATCTTGATCCCGATATGAATATGAATGAACTTGGATTTCAAAATATCATTAATATACAAAAATTATCAAATCAATTTCCTAATACATTCAATTATTGAAAAAAACTTAAAAAGTCAAATATACATGCTGTAAATTCACCAGTAATAAAAGATTTACTTGAAGGAAAATCTTATTGTATTACAAAAAATGCTTCTAATCCATGGATAAAGTGTGCTATACCACTTAATTCAAAATATAAAAATCCTCATTAAAGAACGGGTAAACAACCTATGTTGTTTGAATATATAAATAAACTCGAAGAGAATGTAAATGTACCAAATGTAAATGATCATGATCACCAAGAAATTTCAATAAATTTCACCATTTCCAAAAGATGCTGGAATCCAGTGGAGTCCATTGTTGATACACTAGTGAAAAAATTGGTTTTCACATCATTTTTTGGTTTTTCACTTTATTTACCACACAATTTTATTGTAGGTGACTTTGTAAATATTTTTTAATGTATGTTAATATTAACTAATGTTATAAATAAATTTTGGAGTAGGTTTTTCATATTGGTTGAAAAATCCAATTATACATGGTTTTTCACGTCATTTATATAAAATCTAACAAGAAAAAATCTATCATACATGTTTTTTCACATCAGTTATATAAATCTTGTTTTTAAAATTTTTATGTCTGTTATGAAATAGACAATGTAAAAAATATTATTATTTAAATAAATTTAACTTAATTAATTCATCCCAATAGTACAACAACATACCCAAAAAAAGAAAAAGAAAAATATTATGGTAAAAAAATAGCAGCAGAGTAAACATTTACAATTTGAACTTTAAACTTTACAATGTATATTACAAATAAACTAAAACCCAATCAGACATGTGAAATAATTTACCCATTCAGTCTGTAATTATTTTATTTCTTATCCAATATAAGGCTTAGGGTCATCAAAAAACTATAAATTAAATTTAAATCATTAAACATGTATTCTGAATAAAATTAATTAAAAATTAAAGGTATGGTTTATAAAAAAATCTAACCATATGGAATTTTCTAACTATCCCGAATGAAATTATTTCAAACATAAATCTTAAAACATAGTATCCACATTCTTTTTATTCTTTTTTAAATAGTTAGGTGGAAACACACCCTTTTTAATAAATAAATATATCATTATTTTCAACATGGTTTATAGGTAACTCTTACATGACCTGAAGGCCTAGTGGATCAAAGGCCCATTAAAATTTTTGATGGCCCAATGTCCCTATTACCTGAAGGCCCAAGCACTACTACCAAGCTTCACATCATGATCCTATTATTCCCACTTTGATGCCCCCTTACCATTAGTTACTACATTGCACTTCCCCACCATGAGGACATTGGAAGAGAACCCCTATTTAAACCGATGTTTAAACCTATATACCCACCTCTCTTTCAATATTCCCATACATTAACTTCTACATGTATCTGTAGGACCCCAAGACACCATGAGAGGGTTGGGGTGAATCAGGGTATTAAATTTTTCTTTTAATGTGATAGATCTTGTTCCCACATTTGTAGGAACTCCTTAAACGATTATGATGGATATGATCAGTAATTAAAAATTCACATGCAATGAAATGACACAACACTTTTACTTGGTTTACCACTAAGGGATACATCCTAGGAGTATACATCGACAATGTGTCAGTCATACCAAAATCCACTAATCTTAACTAGCTATGGAATAAAAAAAATGGTCATAGTCACTCTATGCCAGACACACATCCTTTAAAATAATTCAGGGATAACTCTCTGCGTCCCTCAGAACACTTCCGTCGAATCCCCCTAGATCACTGCCTTGGGAGAATTCTTACTCAGTTTATTGACTTGAAGGTATCTTCAATATATTTTCATTAGAGTATTTGTCTGTGACTTAGCACGAGACTCTGCTTACACCACAGACCTGAGTTGATGCACACTGAAATCCCTATTCACTCAAAAACTGATGTTCAAAAACTTCATTTTGCAATGATTCTTCACAAATATCCTTCATGATTCCCACTCCTTCATAGAGGTCACTCCTTTTCAGAGCTCACTCCTTCAAAAATCACCTATTCATTCATGTAACAACCTGTCATCGTGAAGAAAACTGCCTTCGTGGAATAACTACCTTCACGATGCTCACTAAGCCAACATAGAACATCCCATCTTTGTGAAGCAGTAAATACTTAGAGGCATTGAATTTGGTCAAGACTAAAACAGTCTTTTCAAAAATCTATAGCTTTCATATAATCCTAGTTTCATGGATCACCCCTTTCTTCATGAAATCAGAGTGATTCCAGATTTTATATGAAAAGTTCATCTCAAATGATAAGGTGTAGCCACTTATTTATAGGCTCACCCAATCAAAAAGCTCTACCTCCTCAAGTGAATTTTTCAGATCATTTAAAAACATCTTTGTGTTGATCCTCTATTCACAAAGATCCATGGAAATTCTCTATTCACAAAGCTCATTGTAACCATAGAGATTTCTGTTAAAACCCTTCACGCCACCACATAGCTCCAATTCCCATAATCCTAAAGTAACACCATCTCAAATCACAATGATTCATATCTTCAAAATAACCAATCCAGTATTTTACCATATTTATGAAGATTTTATTCTAGAAAAATACCTTTCGTGAAGCTCGAATTATCGTAATCACAGATCACATCGTCACAATACTTTAATCCTTCACGAAACACAAATCATGAAGCCCACCTTCACGAAGCTCATTTATTTTCCATATTTTCACAAGGAATTAAATAAGAACCACTTTACTCGTTCATATTGATGAAAATTATATTTTTTTCAATTCAAAATAAAATTTAAGTACTTTCACCCAAAATTTAGTAATTTTAAATGAAAAGTCGCCTTTTCTTTTATGTATTTGATTTTTGCACTCTGCTTTCTTTTTCTATTTATAAAGGAATACCTTGCCCTATTTGAAAATAATATGTATGGAATAAATTTAAATGTTATTATAATATATAAAAGTATTCAAATATTCAAACTTATGTGTTCAATACATTCTTAAAATTTTCTCACATTTCACCATGCATAGAGCATAACCAATAAAGTGTATTATCTGTTGGACCAAAAAACACCCAACATTGAAAGGGCGCTAATATAAGAAAATATAATGTGCATGATTATTTTTTTAATATATATATATAACACTTTATGAGATATATGTTTCATACACTTGAAGATAAGGAATCATAAAATACTGAATAATTTAATTCTTTTGAAGTCTTTCAGAAATATAAACTGTTATTTCTATACCATTTATTATCCTCACTAAAGGATAAATAAATTTTGGGTCAATAAATCCGTATACTTCTGTCATATCACGATGCATAAAAATTGTATAAATATACCTAGTAAAAAAAATAATTATAAAGTTTTAATAAACTAAAATAACTAAATGATATATGTTAATCGACTTACATGGAAAATAATTGAATCATGTTGATTTCCAACTCATCTTTAGTTATGAGATCCATGATGTCCTTTTTTTTAAAGCATCACAGTCATTTCACATCAAAAAATGTCATCTTACATTGGAATTTTATAAACTTCCAAAAATAAATTTGAATATGTTGATAATCTATCAAGACTAGAAGAAGTTGTATATGAAGTCATGACATCTAGTATTTTTTATTGTCCATACAGTATGTCTTTACCTTTAAATTATTCCTATAAAAAAATAGATAATTTTATAAAATTTAAAATTTTAAAACAAATTTAATAGAAATATGATATAAAGGATATAATATACACATAACACAATGGTAATTTGTTGAACAAGTTTAGATGACCAAACTAAAAAATAGTCGATACTTTTTCCAATGGTACTCAGCTCATATTTAGGAAATGGTATTCTTATTATTTTATCTATAATATCATATACAATGACCCCAAGGTTCTCTATCTCTATCTAATGATGATGAATGATATCTCCACTATAATATATCACCCCATAAGAAACAATATGTTGTTGGGGATCAACAACATATAACTCATAATAAATGGAAAACTTAGAGAAGGAGGTTTAAGATTCCGGTAAGTAAGAGGAGGTGGAGGAGTGGGATCTATAGGCAGAGATGGAGGAGTGGGATCAGTAGCCTGAAATTGTTTTTGCATGTCTAAAAACATCAACTATACCTAATATTAGATCATGTCCTCCATCGTATCATGAATATCCCTAACTTTAGCTTCCAAATTTTCTATTTTTCTTTTTTAAACATCCTCCACTGAAGAAGATTCAGAATGAGGAAAAAAAATTTACCGATACACCTATTGAGTATCCTTGTACATGACCCGAGTGTTCAGGCTTTCCCAATGCAGTAGCTAAAATATCCTTCATACCCTTAGCTATGAAGGTCCCCCGTGTGCTCTTATCCTTAAGGGATTCCTGTATAGAATATTTGAAAAAATAAGTAGTGAATAAAAATATATAAATAATTTATTTAAATTAAATAAATAAATAAATTAAACTTTTTACAATCTTCTCATCTATAACCCACATCTCTTCTGTAATATATTTCCCTTTTTTCTCATCTGAGCCCTCTTCTATTTTTCTTATCTAATTAGGCGCGGGGCTCAACCTCTACCAATCTTGAAGACCCAACTCTGAATTTTTAAAATTTTCATCTATCATCCGTTCTTCCAACAATGTATACCCTCCATAAGATAAAGTATGAGGGTATATATTTCTGGATTGCAGATCCTGATGATATATACTCATTTTTTATAAATTAAGAATAAATAAATCATTAATATAAAAAAACATCTAAATTATAACATTGAACTTGCCAAAAACATATCTTATAATCTACTTTCAAAAAATTTCTTCCATGTATCTTTATCTAGAAATGAAAATATACATCACATGGATTTTGATGTTATTTATGACCAAAACTAAAATTCGATGTGAGGGTTGAATTAAAACCGCTCCATCTCATATCATCCCACATTAAATATTTCATCAGGACTCCTCCAGTATCAGGTATATCATATGTCATCTGATAATAAGGGTAAAAACCTATATTAGTATAAATATTTCATGATAAGTAAAATAATAAAAAAACAAGATTACCAAAAAAATTCCCATAATTGAGATGTTTTCATTTTATCAACACCTCTCTTATCCGAAATCAAAATACTAATTGTGTCCCATAATTGAAATGTTTACATTATTTTTTTACACAAAAAAAATATTATTTGACTATACTCTTTAAAAAATAATTTTTATTTAACATATTATATTAAAATTAATTATTTTTCTACAAAATAAAAAAAATATAAGTTAATTAAGGGTAAACAAGGTAAACTAAGACAAACTAAACAAAAAATTAACTTATTAGTTATAATATGTGCTTTAATAATGAAAATAAAACTAATATATCTAACATTTTATGAAATTTAGAAACATAAACAAGAAATAAATATATATTACCTATAATATGAGGAAATTACTAAAGGATTTCCCCCCCAAATTCCTTCATCATGATCATTCTGTATGTCATAAACCCTACAATGTGATCATCGATATTATCAATTAATCTTTCAATAGAAGTAAGGATCTCACACAAATCATCATCTTCGTCAAGTTTGTTATCACCAATATGTTGTTTATTTCCTTTTAAAACAATAGACCACTGCATATCGAAATGATCGAGAACATAGAATTTTTTAGGTGTTTCCATGATAAAAGGAATAGTTTTGTATTTCAATCTATTCTAATTAACTAGTGTCATTCTGAATTCATCGTTTCTAACACTATTGTTACTAATAACTCGTTTTTAGTTAAAAAATGGAACTAAAAATTTAATTTAATAAACCTATCATATTTGATTAATGTATCCATAATATGCACTTGATACAGAGATTGGGTTTTTGTCTTTAGCACTTGAAAAATTCATTGTTTATGTGAATACCAATACAATACTATTCTGAATTGAACATATTTTTTCCTTATCTTTCATAAGAAATGCACAAATATTAATGTCATACTTGGACCATGATATCAAATTTAATCTTGTGTCACCAGATAACTATCTCAATGATTCTAATGCATCAGATCTACAAATCATGGTCTCATTAAACCATGGATTTTTTTTGTTTTTCTCATTAATTATATGAAAATCTTTATTCTTTGGATAAAATTTCTTTAACACATTAATATTTAATTTTATTTATTTTTGATAATCATCTATGCTATTCAAGATGTATAAATGTACCTTCTTTTTCTGTTTACCTATCAACAATTTTAATTTCAATCCATAGATCCCTTTTCTCCCATAATCAAGTTATTCATGGTGAGATATAGGAAAACCTATGTTCTCTATTATAGACCAGTATCTTGTAAAAAAACTTTCCCAACTCCTTATAAATATACTTATCAATAATGGATGCTTCAGGTTGATATGGATTCTTAACATACACCTTCAATATCTTCATATACTTTTCAAAAGGATACATCAATAATTGATATACAGTTCATCAAATCTTTATTTCTCGTACTAAATGATCCATTAAATTTGAAATGATATAATAAAATATGAAGGAAAATACATTTCCAGTTGACAAAGGATAGAAACAGCTTCATTCTCTAAATTTTTCAAAGCATTCGGATCAATCATATTTTTATAAATGGAATTTAAAAAACAACACACCTTCATGATAGTAATTTTAAAATGGATGAGAAATATTCCATGAAATAAAATTAGTAGTATTTTTTGCATCATGATGTGAAAATCATGAGATTTCATACCAGTCATCTTCAAATCTTTTAGTGACACAATTTTTTTAAATTTTAATAATAACCCTATGGTACTGTGATACTATAAGACACTGAAAAAAATATAATTTTCTCCCTCATGGATAATATATGAAACACTAGAGGCATGTATGTTTTCGTTTCATCATGAGTAGGATCTAACTCCAAATGTATTCCCATTGAGAGTAAGTCCAATATTGCGTTCAACCCATATCTATTATTTCCTTTAATATCTAACAATGTTACAATAATTATTTCACATATATTCTTCTCCACATGAATGGCATCAATGTTATGTTTAAACTCATGATATCACTAATATGGTAGCTCAAAGAATATTGACTATTTCATCCAAATATTTCAATCATTACAATTTTTTTTATGTCTTTATTAATGTCACACCAATGATTTTCATCATCTTAAAATATTGATCGATATAAAAAGTTTTTGGAGAAATATCAAATTCTTGGGAGTCACTGAATTCCTCTTTTAATCTTTGATAAGAGTGATCCATATAAAATAACCTCTGATGACCCATGTATACTATTTTTCTCTCGTGTATCACTTGATAATATGATGTTGATTGTTAAAAAAATTGGAAATGATTTATACCCCTTAAAACTATATCCAAAAAAAGTTTCATATACTAGGAAGTCATTTATAATGAACATAATCATTGCATGTAGTTGAAAATGTTTGATTTTATAATAATCATACACCATAATACTTTTCTCCCATAAAAGTTTCAAATAATTAATTAATGGTGATAAGAAAACATCAATATCATTTTCCAGCTATTTTGGTCAAGAGATCGTTAAGCTCAACATGATATATTTTCACTTAATACAAAATTAAAGTGATAAGTTTTAAATTATCCATAAAAATTGTGATGAATTATATGTGCTACTAAGGCTTTGATATGGATTTATTCTATCTATAAACAATACATGTCTAAGATTTCTAACTTCATTTCCAAATATAGGAAACTATTGATCAATTTTATTTCACTATAGAAAATTAGCTGGATGAAATAATTTTCCATCAGATATATGCTCATATACATTCCATCTTAACCTTTTTTCATCATTTTAATTAAAAAAATATTTCAATTGAGTAATTATAAGAAGATTACAAATTTTCTTCATAGGAGTATTTGTAACTGGTAAATCATCATGTGATTTTTCTATCAACTTATACTATGACGTCCCATATTTTGGAAAATCTCACAGACACTCATATTCCTTCCTATATAGCACATATTCATCTGGGTAGGCATGTATTTTCTTATACCCCAAACCCGTCAGGAATAATATTTTCATCACTTTATAATATGAATCTAGAAGATCATTTTCTTTCAGAAGTACGTCTTTAAATAGATATAGAAACTCTATAAAACTATTGTCACTCCATCCATTTTTCATGTTCAAGTTAATCAATCATAAAACTATTGATAAAACCATAAATTCTATAAAACCCAGATTGAAAGGATTTTTTGAAAAACCATATAGATTCCCAATTATCAATTCTTTCTCTATTACCTCTACTTCAATAACATGAATCATTTCTTAAATTTTATTATACTTATCATCTTTAAAATCATTATCACCAATAGATCTGAAATTCTGCCCTGTTTCACCATGTCAAATCCACGGACAATAACTTAGATTAAAACCATGAAAAATTAAATAATCTTTGATCTCTCTACTTTTAAAATTATTCATATTTAAAAATTTTAGGTATAGATAGAAAAACATTTCATTATTTAGAAAATTTACATTAGAAAATTCAAAAAAAAACATCAACACCTTCCCCATATTCATCACTTGTTTGAAGTAAAATAATCTAAATTTGAATCATTATTATCTACAAAAAATATAAAAAGTTGAAAATAAGTTATTATATTTTAAAATTTAATTTCAAATTTACTTTCATAAATAGAATTAAAAAAAACCATAAAATAATTCAAAAAAATAAATACAACATATTTGATAAACAAAAATATAAATTTGAACATATTAAACTATCAATATTTAATAAAAAAACCACAAACATTAATTTAAAAACAACCATTCATCTATTAAAAAATATCTAAGATGTAAGAATAATCAGAAATGTAAATATAAATAGTGAAGATAAAGAGACATCGGTGGAAGATTGGACCAAAAAATATAAATGTAAATACCTTGGATGCATAAAAAATCTAAAAAATAAATACAAACCATAAATTGATATCAGAACTGAGATGATTAAGAAGGAAACACTAATGAGAAGAAGTCACAAGCAGCGGCCGATGATAGGTGATGATGGATGAAATTGGTGGATTCTAACTAAAAGATAAAGTGACATCAATGGAAAATTAGAACCACAAATAAATATGGAAATACCTAGGATGCACTAAAAATCCAAAAAAAACACAAACCATAAATTCATATTGGAATTGAGACGATTGAGAAGTCAACACCAATAGGAATAAGGCACAAGCGGTGGTTGAAAATGGGTGATGGTGGTGGATGGAAACTCAAATATAATGTGAAATCAATGGGAAATTGGGACTACAGATAGAAATACCTTGAATGCATGGAAAATGTAAATAATAAACACAAACAATAAATTGAAATTGTAACGGGGGTGAGTGAACCCAATGAGAAGAAGCGTGATCGAAGGACGATAATGGGTGATGGTAGATAGTGATGGTGGATACCAAATGAAATATATTAAAATCCATGGATTAAATAATTAATAAATTTGAGGCCATGGATCGAAGAATGAAGAGATTTGAGGCCACATATCAAAGATGGAAGGGTTAGGGTTCGCTTGGTGAGAGGAAACCTAGGGTTGTCACATGAAAGAATGAAACAAATGACTACACCTGACCTATGATTAAAATTATAAATCTTATCCACACTATTTATTTAATAAACAACTTGTAAAAGACAAATTTTCACATTGGTTATTCAATAACCAACGTGAAAATGTCAGTGTTTTATTTTATATTTCATTTATCCAATAAATAATATAGAAAATCACTATTTTCATGTCAATTATTGAATAACCTATGTGTAAAATAAGAAATTTTAATTTACCACTTCAGTTATTCAATAATCGACATGGTAAATCAATTTTTGAAATTAGTTATCTATAAATGATGTGAAAAAACGTGTCAGGATAAATCAATTTTGTACTAGTGATAACACATTTTCATTCATTACATACCTTGAAATTATGTATGAGGATAAATAACCTAAAATGATCAATTAATATCATGAAATAATATATTGTGATAAATGAAAAGTTGTAATCCAGTCTGAGCTAGACTCACTTTCTAAATGTGAGGTTTTTGGGTTGATTGTGAAAACCCCTAATGGGATTAGCCCTATTGGATATAAATAGGTTCTTGTGAGAAAATGAAATGAAAATAATTAAGTATTGAGATATAAATAACAAATAGTTACTTAAGTATTCTAAAAAAACTAGGATTGATTATGATGAAACATACTCTCATGTAATAGATATGAATCCTTTCAGTATCTCATGATGGTTTTTATACATAAGAAACTTGAATGACACCTTATGGATGTTGTGACTTCATATCTTTATGGTGATATTGATAATTATATTTACATGAAAATCCAAGAAGGATTTAAATTTTTAGTAAAATATCCCGGATCATGATATCTTTATTCAATTCAACTGAATAAATAATTATATGTATTAAATCAGTCAATGTGTATGTGATCTAATTGTCTGAGTAAATATTTGATGAAGGAAGTTTATAAAATTGATCCAATTTACCCATTTTATTTTAATTAAGAGGACTAGATCGGAATTTGTGATCATTGTAGTATATCTTGATGATTTAAATATTGTTGTGACTAATTATAAACTTTCAAGAGTAGTATAATAATTGATGAAAGAATTTGAAAAAAATGCTTTTGTAAGGAAAACATGTACATTGGTTTATAGATTGAACATCTTAAGGATAAAATATTGGTTTATAAATTAGCATATACCACTAAATTCCTAAAGATATTTAATATGAATAAATTTCATCTATTAAGTACACAAATGGTTGTACAATCTCTTGATCGAGATAGTGATCCTTTTAAACAATGAGAGGATAATGAAGATCTAATTGGCCATGAAGTACCATATCTAAGTGCTATTGGAGAACTAATGTACCTTTCAAATAATATAAGGCCAAATATATCATTTTCTATAAATTTACTAGCATGGTATAGTTTTTCTTTTACTTTTTGTTATTGGAATGGTGTCAAACAAGTATTAAGATACCTTCAAGGATCTAGGGATTGAGGGTTACTTTATTTTAAATGTTCAGAAGCAAATTTGGTTGGTTATGATGATTCTAGATACTTGTATGATACCTATAAAGTAATATATCAGACTAGATATTTATTTATATATGGTTAAACTTCTATTTATTGATGTTGTACAAAACAAACCATTTCTAAAACTTTTTCCAACCTTTTTGAGTTGATTTCAATTCATGAAGCAAGTTGAGAATGTGTTTGGTTGAGATTGATTGTTAATCATATTATAATTAACTATAGATTAGAGATGCATAATAATATTTACACCATTTTATTTGAAGATAATGTTTCTTGTGTAGAATATTTAAAGTGTGATTTATTAAAGGTGTTCGAATAAAGCATATCTCACCAAATTTCTTTTTCGCTCATGACCTTCAAAAGAATAGTGAGAATGATATCTGTCAAACATGGTCTTATAATAATCTTACTTATTTATTCACAAAGGCATTACCGACTTCAACATTTAATAAATTAATTTATAAAATTGGGATGTGATGACAAAAAAGCTATCTTGACTTTCAGAGGGGGAGTTGAGAACATTGTACTATTTTTCTCTTCATTAGGTTTTTTACACTAGGGTATAAAAAACATGTAATCATGTTAATTTAGTTTCACTTGTTTTCCCATAGATTTTTAAGTGAAATTTTTATTAAATTCCATAGTATTTTGACATCGAGGGGGGGGGGGGGGGTGCTAAAAATCATTATTTATGATGTAGATGTCATAAAGTTATAATTAATGAAAACTCATCATTACCCAACAAAACTATTCATATGATCAAAATTTTGATATTCACATTGTTGTATTTGATTCATAGGGCCTGAATGGCCCGAATGCCTTCATTTTTATTGATTTTTGATAAAACCCCTTTCAAGGGATGAGGGGGAGCCCTTACAAGGCCTGTAGGCTCAGATTTTACAAGTCCCGTAGCCTGAAGTGTGTGATTTTTGTTGGCCATATACTTGTGTTATTTCTCTATTCTTCTCTTATTTTTTCATTTATTCATTTTTCTTTGTCATCATCATATCAAACATTCAAGGAAATTATATGCTCTAATTTTCTTCGAATCTGATCAATGATTTCAGTATCCACACCTAAAATCAATCAGTTTTATAGTACAATATTATTTTTTATAATTTCTATTGTGTAGTTATTAAGTAGATCATTTTAAAATTACCACTAGATCCCATTATTTCTAACGATTAACATCATCTCAATTTCCCACCTACAATTAAGCATTAATTTATACCCCGTGACTTAGAAACATGACTCCTTAAAATGTGGTAGTATATCTAGTGAGTTGTTAGAATTGAGTTTTTTAATACCATCTTTACTATTTTGGAGGAATAACTAGGGAAATAAAAAATATAATGAAAAAAAATATTTCCTGCTTAGGTTCATCAAATTTTTTATTGTTCCAGATTAATAGGTTTCACACCCTAGGTTTTATTGTAATTTATGTCATTATAGAATAAAAGGCACCACCAAGATGGGGGAAGTTGGGAAAACACCTGATGTCGGTGAGAGAGGTTTGTGAGCGATGCAGCTCAATCAATGCACTATACAATTAGAGATGGTTGGATCATAGGTCAGAGAGGTAAATAATAGAGTTTCATTTATGATTCTACCATTATATTATCCTATGATGAAGTTGATAAGAAAAATATTGAATTGATTTTTTTTCTGTTTGATTTTTTTCATTATATTTAATATGTGTCTATTGGATATATAGAGGCATAATTATGACTGGATGTTTAACATTGAAATTTAGGTACCTGCATTGTGCCAATGTGGTAATTATATATTGGACAATGTTTGGTGTTACTATAAGAGGGAAAATAAAGTAATAATTAATTTCAATGATCTTTGTAACTCCCATGCATGCCTATGTTGATAGAATTTATTTTAGTGTGCAACGACAATATGAAAATAAGAGTAAGAAGGTAAAAACAAGAATTACATCAATTTTTTATACTTTTATTAAGTAAGGGAACAAAAGGAATGATAAGAATAATATATTTGTGAAAAATGTTCATGCATAGACAAGGATAGGTTGTCACGATCTTATGTATGTTATTATATTGTCCTCTAGGGAATATTCGTGTAATTTATTTATAGATACTCAAAATCATCTATTTCATTTTTCCGATTATTTTAATTTTATGAGGTCCCAGATAAAGGTGAACAAAGTTCAGGATATAGAGTTTAATGTTAATAATTTGGAAGGAATTAATATGGTTGATTATTTCTCTTTGGGAGCGATTGTTGTAGGTGGTCAAGATGTTTTAGGTTATACCAAAGTTGACCAAATGAATTTTATTCAATCAAAATGTTTAAAATATTTTATTTTTAGGGATAGTGTAATCATTTTGAATAATTTAGGAACAATAATTTCAATACAATACTTCATTTTTCTATTCCATTCAATTTTACAAGAATGAGAAGATTGAAAATATTTTTTGGGATGACCTGAAAATGATGATTTATTTTGAACAATTTGGAGAAGTTGTGGGTTTGATGCGATATTTAGTATAAATAGGGAATTCTAACCTCTTGTTGTTTTTGTTGGATTAAATAATTTCATGGAAACTATAATTTTTGGTGTGTAATTATTGTACAATGAAACAACCAGTTCTTTTTCATGGTTATTTTAGAAATTCATTTAGGTACACAATATAAACAGACTGTTGACTCTATTTTCCGATCAAGCAAAATATTTTAAAAAAATAAATATCCAATGTACTTCCTAATACTCATCATGGAATATATATAGACACATATTGAAAAATGAAAAAAAAACTTAGGTATATTGATGAAATATGGTTCAAGTTTTCTTCACTCTTTTAGGAAGTTCATGTTTGAGTACTATAATGCAGTTGATTTTGAGGAAGAGTGGAAGACTCATAAAATTAAATTTGGTCATGGTAAATCAAATGGGTTTGATGATTTATATACATTGAGGAAAAAATGGGCCCATTTATTTATGAATAATACATTAAAATTGAGGATATGTAACATGCAATTAAATGAAAGTTTTAATGGTGTCTTAAAAGATTCTGTTCGTCATAGATTGGGTGTTGGTTATTTTTTCAAGAATTTTGAGAAGTTTTAACAAATTATAGATATAGATAAATAAAATCTGAATTCCAAAGAAAGTAAAAACTTCCATTAATTGCATTCCCTTTTCATCTATTGGTTATACAAGTTGTAGATAGGTACACTCCAAAAATATTTGATCTATTTCAAAATGAATACCAAATGGTTAGGATAATATTTCTTAAATCCTCTCAGAAAATTGATGTCCCATACTTATAGGTTTTTGGAATTCTAGTTTGTAGAATAGAGTTTTAGATTTTATATGATAATCATTCAGGAATGGTGAAGTGCTGTTGTAGAAAATTTGAAGCATTTGGAATATTTTGTTTCCTTATTTTAAAATTGTTGGAGAGGCTTTATGTGAGATCTATTTCAGAATAATAAAATTTAAAGAGGTGGAAAAAATGCATGAAAATTTGACATTGGTGAATATGATCTTATTGATTAAGAGGTCGATGAGAATTTAGTTAAATCCAAACTTTATAAATAACTATCTTGAATTGAAATGAAATTGGTAAAAATGGCATGTGAAACAGACGGTAGATATGAGGTTGGTCTTTCAAACCACAAAACCTTTTCTAGGAACATGGATAACATCAATATCCCTATTCCAGTTGACAATGTGGGTAGTATTGTTTTTATAGTTAGTAATGTTGTTAATCTTAAAAGAAAGATGACTCGAAGAAGAGGATATCGTGTGAAAAATTGTTTGGAGAGAATGAATCATAAGAACCATAAAAAATAGATATGATTTTATTGGATCATAATTGATGATGGTATCATATATTTTTTATTCATCTTCAGAATAATGAAAAATATCAGTGCATTAAATTGTCTGTATTTTTTATATCATTTATTTATTGGGTGTTGATGAGCAAATGAAAAATTCAGATGTGTTTGATGCAGCAAATATTGGTGAAAATGTATGTTTTAGTTTTTTTATTTTAATTTACCAAATAGGGAAAAAAACTATTGAATTTGTTTACATCTTACAGGATACGATTCTAATAACTCTGGAATTATAATAATGGAGGCATGTATCTTTTGTAAATGTGTTTAGTGCCTTTTTTCATACCATTATATTTTATTAAAGAAAAGTTTTTGTTTCAAATGAAAACTTATGAGTTCAAGTTCAATAAGATAATTCATACAGTGTAATCTTTAATTTATAAAAATATATGGTTTCTATTAAGATATTTACTTAGTGAGATGATATAAAAATTAAAAACATAATGTGTAATGACATTATTTAGAAAAAATAGTATTTCTTAAACACGCTTTCATAATTTGATTACAGAACCCTACCCTGGTACTGGATTTCCTTTTATGTGTCAGTTGATATATCTAAACTTATTCATGTAGTGAATTTATTCTTAATCCAAATCAGTCTTGGATGTGTCAAAAAAAATTTCAACATTGAGACCCTTATATCATCTATGTTGTTATGTGTTGATGAAGTTTATATGACCAAACCAGAAGCTATTTTTTTTATCAAATAACAAAAAATAATTCTAGAGTCTAAACTTGTGGGAGCCTGTTGTGGCGTTTCTTTAACTCATGGATCATTTAATACTTTACATTCATTCACATTCTATTCTAAATTCACAATCAACTACTAGATGAATGATTTCTATAAAAGAGAATTAATTATTTTAATTATAATCCAATAGAGAATATATAGTTCTATACCTAGAGGATTATAAAAAATATAAATTCTTAATACACCAATGGAATATTCTGTATATCTATCTCCTCCTACCAGTCTTGACTTTGGTTGCATTGAATTGAATTATAAAAATAAATTTTATTCTATATCCATAATGATTAGTCAATACAATTTTTTTTATTGATATGAAAGAATAATAATCTAGTATATTGTAAATCTTTTATAATTGGGTGGTCGATGAGGCTTCTCTTCAATGATTCATTTTGAACTTTGATTATACTCTACAAAGAAAAATGTGCACAATTTATAATTTTTTTACATTCACCAACATTTAAATTAAAAAAAAATCATACTTATGATGGAATCACTTGTAACTAAGATTTATTTATGTGGAAATATATTTACATCACCGACTTCATTACAATTTTTCTTAATGATATCACAGTAGGCATCAATAACCTTGTGTGAAGATATATTTAAGACAACTGATTACAATAATTATTTTAAAGAAGTAGTGTAAAACTCGGACAACCAAATTTCACCCACAAATACATCAATTCTAAAATGTACTTCATAGATAATCATTGATTTCATTTAGTCGAATCCCACACGTATGGCATATACTTATCAGATTCTAGGTAAATATTGTTAACATAAATATTGTATTCATGAACTTAAATAAACCAATGTAATCATAACTTACAAGTTAGGTTGATTTTTCCTTATTATGAAAAAACTAGAATGGACCTTTTTTGTAAATTTTGGATTTTCCTTCAATCATTGAAGAATGGTAACAATAGTAGATAAACTTTGAAAAAACACTGTTGGATTTGGTGAGGCTGGATTTTTTCTCTTTATTGATCCAAGGCAGTAGACATATGTTGGGTCTATTTGTTTTTTCTTTCATGACCTAGACTTCCCAATCTTAATCATTGAACATGTTTTTATTTTATTTGAACCATCATAGGTTAAAATCACTTCTTGATCTGGAGAAGTCAAATATTTTTTTTCAACTTGACTATTTGACCATGATTCTAATCAAATGGGGGAACTGACCCCATGTTTTTCTACAGAACAAATTTTTGTTACATCATCCATGTTCTCTATTTTTTGTGTAGTTATTTTTGATTTATCAAAATCTTAAGAAGAACTATCTTCTTGTTTGTTCATGTATTTTCTTCTAAAGTTTCTGTACTACCTTGTTCATCTTTTCAATTTCCACCTATAGCGCTTCAGATATGTTTCCTTCTTCAGTAGTTTATTCTACCATTTCCTCTATTTTTGGAGAAAATTCCTCTATTTCTGAATAAATGTAAATTACATTTCCATACTGTGTGTTCAATGCAGAGTTCAATGCACTGAGGTTCCACTTTGTATAGGAATATTTCCATCCACTGCCCTTTGGTTGTATGATTTATATGACCTCACAAAACCAATGCTGCATATTTAATCAGATCAGAGCATGTACATGAATAATTAGTTTTAAATTTCCATAACAAGTAAAATATTCTTGAAACCTACCAACAATTATACAACTAATCCATATACATTCCCATTATTTTTGGGACAATTTTTTAGATTCTATAAGATGTTCATGAACAGATCATGAACATGATAATTGTTTGATGCCATGCTCATTTTCTATGAAATATATAAAACACCATCCAATATAGTTACCACTCTGAGTAAAAAATAAGGTTTCACATGTGTAAAGGAAAAATAATGATACAGTGTCATCATAGTCTACAATATCCTTTCCTCGTATTTCTTGTGTAATAACATTCCTAATTTAATTATTAGTTATAATGTTCCCATAATTAATAAATATTCTTAGTATTATCAATGATTTTATAGGTTTTTAAGTATAGGATTCACTTATTGGGATTGGTCCATCACTAATTCCATATATTTAATGAATATCCTTTTTAAGAAATTATGCCTCTTTCCCTCCAATGTTGAACTTCTTTGTTTAGACATTATACAATCACAAAATGTTTATCACAACCCTGTCATACCTCTTGGTATCAGAATAAGATACCTTTTACCTCAAAATAAAATTCTAAAAATTATAAAAATGTCTTTCCTTCATTGTTGTTTTATGGTTTTTAGTGAGTATGGGGTGAATTTCCTTTAATAAGCATTGGAGAGTTTTCATGTTTGAATGATAATATAGTGTGCCTCACATGAATTTTGTTTCCACATGTACATCTACATAAAATAAATTCCAATGTCAAAAATCATAGTAGACATTTTGGATATAAAAAAGTTTCAATTGCATAGATAAATACCATGAAATATAGTTGGTTCTTTGAAGGGAAGTGGCTATAGTTGAATCCCTAAATGAAGATTTCCAATTCTGATCCTATAAATCCCACGTAGAGGATTTGAAGTGTCAATAATTTTTGTTGGATTATAAGGATAATAACCATAAAAAACAAGTTTGTACAACATGTGGGGCCTTTTACTATACCAGAGTTCAAACTTCATAGAAAAGTACCGTGCACTATCACTAGTTCTTCAAAGGGAAACTGGTAGAATAGAATCATCATGTGGATATTTCTAGTTCTGAGGCTGTAAATCCCCTGTAGGGGATTTCTAGCATTATTATATTTTTCTTAATTGTAAGGATAAAAATCCTAATAAACAAATTAGTGCCTCGTGTATGTCCTTTTACTATGCCAAAGATCAAAGTGGTGGAGTTTTTGTCCTAGGACCAACTGTTTGTACTTTGATTACATGTTTATTTGATGTATTGAATATTAATAAAACTTATTATTACATATTGTTTTTTATTCTGTATCACTCTAATGTAATAATTTCTTAGATTATATGTCACATTTATAAGGTCATAGGAATTCCCCACTATGATGAGAACCTTGATGTGCTACAATGTTATTCTCAAATAATATTTTGCAGTTGGATAACATACTATGATGGTACACATAGTACATATATTTTTAGGGGTGAGTACTCATAACAAGATGAGGATTCTTCTCATGAATTTCACACTTGGTAATCACCAAGACGAGAGATTATGAGAACATACCCTCCATTAGGAATTCTGCATGTTTTTATTTCATCAGATATTTCTATCTACAAGCATGTATGATAGTCCTTAGACTTTAAGAATGTTATTAATTCATGTTACAACTCGCATACTTAAATATATTTAGTAAAACATGAGGATAACAATTCATGGTAATTTTTGATATGTTGGGTGCGTCATGAGTGAAATGTCATTATTGAATAAATCGATGAAGGATTTTTCCCTTCCATATTTATGGAAGATGATATCTCAATTGTTTGATTGGAATATAACCATCACATTAAATTTCATGACTATTTTACAATGACGTGATTATTTTAGATAGTCAGAGAAAGACATATCGATCATATAGGTTGGTGACATGGATGTGAAACCTACTTGATGAGATATTATGACAGAAGGATTATATTACACAGTGAGTGTTCGTTTGTAGTTTATGATTTTGCAGAATTTTTCTTTTCTCTTGGGTTCCTTGACCCATTGCTATACAATAATCTTGGACTTTAGGCAGACCCACCTAATTTCAATGAGAAAAGATCCTAGAGAATCACACACTAAGTGTTTCTATTGATCTCAATTAAATTATATTTGAGTTTAATTAATGGAATAAATATTATTCTTATGTTCGAGGAAAAAGTTTATTCAAGTTATATGGATTTTATAAATTAATTAAATATTTATTCTCCAGCATGTGAATAAAATATTTATTTTATTTATTGAATATTTTAAAAAATAAATATTCACTGGATTGTTTGTAAAATATTTATTATTGAATGAAATATTTATTCGGTCATTCAATAAATTCTAGAGGAGTTCAAACAGACCAAGATTGAGTATGGTGACACATATTAATTTACAATAAGGTTATATAATATTTTTTACTGTGAAAGTTTTTGTGCACTACAAAATAATATTTATATAATTATTATTATGTGGTGTGGGATTTATTAATGGAAATCAATGTTATTTAATGAATGGTATGCAATTTAATAATATTTTAAATTGAATACCAACTCTATAAATAGGCAGTTATGTCTATTGGGTAGAGAATACAAAATTGAGAATAAATAATTTTTGCACACAACGAATTCTATCTCAACTTTTCCTTCTTTCTCCCTCTCAATAATGCGAAGTGCAATAGAGATATCTTCAAGATCAAAGAACTAGAAATCAAGAACGAACAACATAAGAAATTTGACTCACCATGCTAGAACCCAAAGATCAAGTAGTGTTGATTGGAGATCATAGGAGCACATTTGGATCACCACTAGAGGGATTCTATCCTTGGATCCTCATAGGGAAACAAAGGTTATCTAAAAGGGTCTTTTCAGATGATCAAAATTCACCAAAGAACAAATTTCCTAAGCTTAGTTTTTTATTTCTTCAAATAATAAATAAATTAGTTACAAATTTGACTTACAATATCCTTGATCAAGGTTTTGGGTAATGATTATTAAAATAAATATTAATATATCTCCCACCTCTTAATACTTTCATTATTCCCAAAACCATCAAGTTTTATTAGAGGGGTCACGTTGAAATTTATAATTATTTATTTGATTTTTGATCTATGCGGAATTGTGGTTAGATTTTCATTTCAAGTCATTTGTTCTTTAATACGATTTTAATTAGTAGGTTATTGACATATTAATCATATTTTTTCAGTATTTCACTTTCATAAAGGTTTAATAAAAAATAAATAATGGCCATAGATTCCATCGGGAAGTGCCAAATCTTTGGCCAGTAAAACTGGGTTACATGGCGTGCAACCGGAGCACACACCATGTAACCATGCACATTGTATCTAGATGAAATAAGAAATTAATTACACATGATGATTTTATTTCACACTGCATGTTGACTGGGACAACTTGGAACACGACAAGAGGATACAAGGTGTGTAGCTATCATGTACACATTGTATAGTCTGGTCGAGTTAAAACGTCGAATCCCAAGGCGTGTGACTCGAATATATGAAAAATGAGATAAATAGATTTACATTGTAGGTAAATGCTATGTAATCTCTCAATAATAGAAAAATTTAAAATTACATTAAATTTAAAAATTGTAGCATTAAAACCTTATTTTATTGATTTGAACATCATTGTGTGTTTGAAAATTTAATAATGGTTTTATAGAATTTTAAATGCTTAATTAATTTTTTATAATTTATATGTTATTATTGGTTATTCCATTTATTTTATATTAATTACATTAATTATGAGTATCTACAAATAATATCGGGTGATCTTAAAGATGAAATAGAATAAATAAATAAATAAATTAATTAATTAATGTAAGTGCGTTTATCTTAAACAATAAAAGAACTAATAAATAAATGAATTATATCCATTTACTTTTTTGTATTTCTTACATATATGAACATTCACGAGGTTGAACAAGACCTGTGTTTGTATCATATGTTTTGATTTAATTTATTACATGAGTTTAAAATTATTTAATATTAAATTAAATGATGGCCTACGAGTCATCCCTCCCACCATTATTATGAAGGACTTATATGTCCAAGGATATTTATGTAATCCATTTTAACCAATCCTCTAGTTCCCCTCACCTGTGTATAAGTAATAAATATTTTTAATTAATAGACCATCTCAAGGTGTGTGGAGGTGGTTTAAGATGGAACCATAATGATGAGAACCCAGGTGATACACAGGTGGACAGATGGAATGTTGTAACTCATGCCAAGACTGGAAATAAGAGTAATTTCCTCAAGGATAAAGGTTGATTTAATGTACTCTCATTAAATAAACCATTAGATAAATCTAATGAATGGTTCATTTAATTAGTTATTTATTTTTGTCTGTGAAATTATTTTTTTATGGATGCAAGGCCATGATCACATAAACAAATGAATTAATGTGAAAAGAATAAAATTAAATAAATGAATTATGCGTAAATGTTTTATCCAACATTCTTAATTAATTAAGTAACATACACTTAATATTAACCAGATGTGTAAAGAATAAAACAAGATTAATTTATGCAGAATAAATTTAAATCCCTCAATTAAATATTAAGTCACACTAAGCCTTCCATTACTTGATTGGAAATGAAACCATAGAACTAAGTGTAGTACATGGCCAAAGTCTAGACACTTACTTTTATCGGGGAGTTCTCATGAGAGTTTTGGGTTGACTTAATCGATTTTTTTTGAGTTTAATAGTCAAAGCATGTTCAATAAAAATTTGGAGGCAAGTGTTTAGGAAATTCAAGTCAGGATTTTACGATAGGGTAATCCACTTAATGGATCAAGGAGCTACATGTTTGTAGTTGGAAAGACTGCCTACCTAATTACATTATTATTTATTTTATGGCCAAAGTTTGGATCATTAAGAAAAGTAATGGGGATCATTGCCACTAGAATATTAAAAAAACTAAAAATTATGAGTTCAAAGGTGAGGGATATTGAGACTTGATAAAATAGTGATAGATTTAATAAATAAAAAACATTCAATTTATTAAATATCAATTATTTTGTAATCAATCAAATTACTAATAATATGATTTTTTAAATTTTACAATTAAATGACAAGTTCATCATATAAACTATCCCTATGATCAATATTGAAGAAAGATAACCTCTTAACTGGTTGTAACTTCCAAGAGTGGCTTAGATGCCTTCGGTTTATGCTACACCATAAACAGAAATCTTACGTGCTAGAATCCCCAATGAATGATTTTCCTACTAAAGAGGTGAGTGATGAAGAGTTCCTAGTCTATGAAAAAAAATTGAGCAACATGGTAAACATTGAATGTTTGATGCTTTCATAAATGTCTAGTGAACTAATAAAGTATCACAAAAACGTGGATGTGTATGGTATGTTTGAGCACCTCTATGGTATCTACTAGGAGAGAGATAGATAGGAAGAGTTTGAGATTTATTAGGTGATATTTCAAATAAATCTTAGAGAGGGTTCCATATATGGGCCTCATGTAGTCAATATCAATGGATACATTCAGCGCTTAGAGGTTCTAGGGATTAAACTCCCTGAAGAACAGGGCACTAACCTCATTCTGAGATCACTCTCTCAGAACTTCTCTAGATTTTTTGTGAATTTTAATATGAATAATATTGAGAAGTTTCTTCCAAATATTCTTACTCTTCTTTTCCTTGAAGATAAGGACATGATTCATGAAAAACCTTCCATCCTTATGGTGAAAAAATGGAAATGTAGATCAAAGAGATTTAAGCCCAAAGCTTTTTCACGCCCTTCCCAGAAGTGAAAGATCAAGGGGAAAGAAAGGGAACAAGATGTTGTCTTTTTTTATGTGGTAAGAAGGGCCACTATAAGAAAAACTACACCCAACCAAATAAGTAAGGTGAATCTTCAGGTTCATTTGCTATCGAGTGAAATTTATTTATTTCTACAAATTGCTTATTAGATACATCTTGTGGTTCTCACATATGTATTAAAATACAAGAATGTAGTAGATTTAGAAATATTAACTGATGAGAGGTAGATATTCAATTAAGAAACATAGATAAAAATTTTATTGTAGTTATTAGGGACTACCACCTCATGTTTCTAACCAGAATGATTTTGGTTTTAAAGGGTTTTTATTATGTTCCTTCAGTTACTGAAAAATTACTTCTGTATCCAGACTTGATATGGATGGATTTATTTTCAAATTTGGGAATAATGTTGCTTAATTTATAAAGATTTCATTTTTTATGGTAAGTAACATTTAAATAACGGTTTTTATGTGTTGGATTACATGAACCAAATAATGGGAATCGATAAAAAAGTTACTTCACATGAATCACACCACACCCAACTTTTGCATCACCATCTAGGCCATGTAAATGAAAATCACTTAAGTAAATTACATCAAGATGGATATTTAGATTCTTTTTAACTAAATCCAATTGGTGTTTATCACGAACATTTATAATGAAAAATGACTGAACCCCAATTTTTTGGGAAAGGTAAAATGGCTACATAGCTTCTTGAATTAGTTAATACCACTGTGTGTGAAACATTTCCTGTTAAAGAAAGAGGTGGGTACTCAAAATTCATAACTTTTAATAAAGATTTTAGTAGATATGGATATATCTACTTAATGAGGTATAAGTCAAAATATTTTGATAAATTCATGTAATACAATAATGAAGTTGAGAACTATCATGGTAAGAAGATTAAGAAACCTCGCTCAGACCATGGTGGATAATATCTTAATCAAGAATTCATCGATTATTTATGGGAGTTTGGGATTTTATCTCAACCCACTTCTCCTTATATGCCTCAATGGAATGGTTTTAAATAAATGAGGAACCAAACCTTGTTAGAAATGTTGAGATCAATGATGATTCATTTGAGTCTTCCATTATCCTTTTGAGGATACACATTACAAACATCAACATATGTACTAAATTGAGTAAAAATTAAAGAAAGAGATAGTATACCATACCAATAATGAAATGGAAATAAACCTATGTTGTATTACTTACATATTTGGGGTTGAAAATCATTTGTCATGGCCTCTTCAAGTAACAAGCATGCACCCTGAGGCACAAAGTGAATCTTTATAGGAAATCCCAAAGAAACGAAGGGATACTATCTATACAATCCTTCTGATAAAAAATTTGTGGTTGATATACATCCCACATTTCTTTAGGAAGATATTATCTCTAAAAGAGATAGTGGGAGACATATAGACTTCGATGAATTCTAGGATAAAGATATAAAAGTGTTGGTACAATAACAAATTCCACAAATCCCCATGAAAGAAGAAAATTTTCTATATAGAGAATTACTACATAGGAGTACTTGAGAAGTAAGAGAACCAGAACAATATGGTTTTCTAGTCATAGAGGATGATGCCTCATTATTAGTTGATAATAAGGATCCTCTGACCTATAAGGAAGAATTAATTGGCACATATGTTTCTAAGTGGCAAGAATCCATGAATTCTAAAATGGATTCCATATACCAAAACTAGGTCTGGATTTTGGTAGACCCTCTAGTAGATGTAAAGCCCATTGGTTGTAAATGGGTATTCAAGAAAAAAATGGATATGGAAGGAAAATTTAGTACCTATATGGCGTGACTGGCTGCAAAAGGGTTTAAAAATCATTAAGGCATTGACTATGATGAAACCTTTTCTCCAATTGAAATAATGAAATCCATCAGAATTATACTTACCATTACGACTTTATATGATTATGAGATTTGGAAAATGGATGTCTAAATAGTATTACTTAATGGGAACCTTCTGAAATATGTCCATATGAAACAACCCGAAGGGTTTATGACTCCAAAGAATTAAAATAAAGTTTTAAATTTGAAAAGATACATTTATTGATTAAAGTAATCATTCAGGTCATGGAATATTCATTTTGATGAGGCCATAATAGAATTTGGTTTCATAAAGAATGAATGCAAGCCATGTGTCTATAAATGGTTTAGTGGGAGTGCAGTAATTTTCTTAATAGTATATGTTGATGACATATTACTCATTAGAAATAAAATACCAGACTTGCAGTCTGTTAAGGTGTGGTTGAACAAATTATTCACTATGAATGACTTGAGCGAGACAACATATAATTTTGGGATCAAGATCCATCATGGTTGATTAAAGAGGCTTATCAACCTACGTAAAAGTACTTACATTGACAAGATACTGAAGATATTCAATATGAAACAATCTAAGAAGAGATTGTTACCAACATCACATGACATTCATCTTTCTAGGAAAATGTTCCCTCATACACATGAAGAAAGAAACAGAATGTCAATGATTCCATTTGCATCAGCGATTGGGTCAGTCGTGTATACTATGATAAATACTAGGATAGATGTCTCCTACATGTTAAGTGTGGTAATAAGTTGTCAAGATGATTCAGGTGACCGATTTTGGATGGAAGTCAAGAATATGCTTAAGTATATGAGGAATACTAAGGATATGATCCTGGTTTATGGAGGATATTAGGAACTAGTCATCAGAGGATACGAAAATGATATTTTCCAAACTAATAAAGATGACATGAAGTCTAAAATGGGATATATCTTCACTTTTATTGGAGGTGTTGTGAGTTGTAAGAGATCAAAGAAGGCTGTGGTTTATGATTATACAACAGAGTCTAAGTATAGTGTATATTTTGAGGTAGCTAAATAAATAGTATGGATGTGAAACTTCATCCATGATTTTGATGTGTTATCTAGGATTAAATATCCTATCACACTCTAATGTGATAATATTGCAGTGAAAACTCTTGAAAAATAGCCAAGGTCACATCAACGGATGAAGCACATTATTCAAAAGTATCATCACTTGAGGTATTTTTCTCAGAGAGATGAAGTTACAGTGATCATTATTTCCATGGATGACAATGTTTCATACCCCTTGACAAATGCCTTGACTTAGTAAAAACATGGCTATCATGTGAGGTCTAGGGGAATGAAGGTCCTAGGCAGTTGTCTCTAGTCCAAGTGGGAATTTTTTAGAGTTTGTGTCCTAGTACCAACTATTTTTACATTAATTACATGTATATTTTATGTATTTAATATTAATAAAATTTCTTATTACATATTTATTTGTTATTCTGCATGACTATAATGTAATAATGTTCTATAGTATACATCGCATTGATAAGTTCCAAGAAGTTCCCAACTATGATGAGAACCATGATATGATATGACGATATTCTCATATAATATTCTCTGGTTAGATAACATACTATGATGGGACATAGGGTACATATACTGTCTGATGAAAGTACTCATAAGAAAACGAAGCTTCTTCTCAATAATTTCACACTTGGTAATCTACAAGACAAGAGATTATATGAATAGACCCACCAGTGGGAATTCCACATGTTTTGATGTTATTGGATATTCCTATCAATAAGCATGTGCGATGGTCCTTAGAATTTATTAATATTAATAATGCATGTTACAACCCCCATACTTAGATGTATTTCATAAACCATGATAATAAAAGTTCATGGTGGAGTTTGATACGTTGAGTGTGTCATGAGTGACATGTCATTAATGAATAAGTCGAGGAAGGATTTTTTCCTTTTCATATTTATGGCAGCTGATATCTTGTCCCTTTGATTCTGATAGAACCATCACATTAAATTCCATGGACATAGTGTAACAATGTTTTATTTTGGATATTCAATGAAAGACTTATCAAGCATATAGGTTGGTGACATGGATTTGAAAACTTCTTGATAAGATATTGTGAAAGAGAGATTATGTTACACAGTGAGCGTTCATATGTGGTTTTCGACATTATGACATTAAGTCCTTTCCCTTGGGTACCAAGACCTGTTTCTAGATAGGAATCTTGGAATTTAGGAAAGCCCACCTAATTCCAATGAGAAATAATCCTATAGGGTCACACACTAAGTGTTTCCTTTGATCTCAATTAAATTCTATTTGAGTTTCATTAATAGAATAAATAATATTATTAAGTCATAGGAATAATTTTATTCAAGTTATATTGATCGCATAAATTAAGTAATTATTTATTCTCCGGCTTGTGAATAAAATATTTATTTTATTTATTAAATATTATAATAAATATTTATTCACTAGACTGTGAATAAAATATTTAATTATGAATAAAATATTTATTCAGTAGTTCAATAAATTCTAAAAGAGTTTGAACAGACCAAGATCGGGTCCGGTGACAAATATTAAATAATAAAACTGTTATATAATATTTGTTATTTCAAAAGTTGGTGTGCACCGAAAAATAATAATTATATAATTATTATTATATATAATGAGATTTATTAAATGTAATAAATGTTATTTAATGTTATGTATGCAATTAAATAATATTTCACTTAAATATCAACTCTATAAATTGGTAGTTATGTATATTGTGTAGAGCATCCAAAATTGAGAATAGAGAATTATTGTGCACAGTGAATTCTCTCTCAACTCATCCTTCTCTCTCCCTCTCAAAAATGAGAAGTTAAAGAGATATTTCATCAAGATCAAAGAATGGGAGATTAATAATTAACAACACAAAACCTCAGACTCACCATGTGAGCACCCAAAGATCAAGTGGTGTTGCTCAGAGATCATAAGAGCATGTGTGGATCACCGCTAGAGTGATTCTATCCATGGATCTTTATAGCACAATGAAGGTAATTTGAAAAGGGATTTTCGGATGATAAAAATTCACCAATGAAGAATGTTCCTAAGCCCAGGAATTTATTTCTTTAAATATTAAATAAATTAATTATAAATTTTATGTACAAGACCCTCACTCTTGGTTTTGGGAAACGATTATTAAAATAAATTTTAATATATATTACACCTAAAAATTCTTCTACTATGATTGAAACCATCACAAACTTCATAGAAAATTATTTTGTTGTATCACTGATTCTTCAAAGGGAAGAAACTACAGTAGAATCCCTAAGTGGAGATTTCTAGTTTCAATCTTATAAATCCTTTTCAAGGGATTTGCAACAAAATTATATTTTGTTGGATTATAAGGATTAAAAAATTAAAAAACAAATTTGTACATAATGTGGGTATTTTTACTATACCAGAGGTCAAACTTCATATAAAAATACCTTGCACTATCACTAGTTCTTCAAAGGGAAGTGATTACACTAGAATCTCTAGGTAGAGATTTCTAGTTTTGATGATGAAAATACCCTGTATAATATTTTAAAAATCATTTCATTTTCTTGGATTATAAGGAAAAAAACCTCAAAAAAAGTTTTCACATCATGTGGTGTCTTTATCTATACCCGAGTTCAAACTTCAAAGAAAAGTACAATGATTTATCACCGGTTCTTCAAAGAGAAACAACTACACTGGAATACTCAGTTTGAGATTTACAGTTCCCATCCTACAAATATTCTGTAGGTTATTTTACGAGCCATTAAATTTTGTTGGATTGTAAGGAAAACAACCTTAAAAATAAGTTTTTACATTATGTGGTCCCTTTTACTGTACCGGAGTTTGAACATCATAGAAAAGTACCATGCAACATCATTGGTTGTTCGAAGGGAAGTGACTAAAGTTGAATCCTCAGGTGTAGATTTCAAGTTTCGATCCTGCAAATCCCTATTTAAACTTCATAGAAAAGTACCATTCATTATCACTGGTTCTTCAAAGGTAAGTGGATACACTAGAATCCACGGGGGGAGATTTTCAGTTCCAATCATGTAAATCCCATGTTGGGGATTTGAAACAACATTAATTTTGTTTGGATTATAAGAAAAAAAATTAATAAAAAAAGATATAAATCATATGGGGAATTTTACTATACCATAATACAAACATCATAGAAAATTATTGTGCATTATCACTAGTTCTTGAAATGGAAGTGGCTACACTAGAATCCTCAGGTGGAGATTTCAAGTTCAGAAGATGGGAGTCCCTTGTAAGGGATTTGCAGTGTCATTAAATTTTGTTGGATTATAAAGTGAAAAAAATAACAAAAAAATTAGTACATTATGTCAGGCCTTTTACTATAACATAGTTCCAACTTCATAGAAAAATACCATGTAGTATCACTGGTTCATTAAAGGGAAGCGACTACACAAGAATTCCTAGGTGGAAATTTCCATTTCCAATCCTATAAATCCCCTGCAGGGGATTTGTACTACCATTAAACTTTGTTTGATTATAGATAAAAAACCTTAACAAACAAGTTTTTACATTATGTGGATCCTTTTACTCTACCTAGATTCAAACTTAATATAAAAGTACCCAGGACTATCACTAGTTCTTCAAAAATAAGCAACTATAGTAGAATCCCCATCTTGATATTTATAGTTCTGATCATGCAAATCACTTGTAGGGGATTTTTAGTGTCTTTATCTTTGGAAGGATTATATAATGGGAAAAAATTAGAGTATAATTCCCCAATTTAAATTTTAAGAATGATTCTACAAATTTCTTGTAGGGGATTTGAAGGATTAATAACCTTCCAGACATAAATCTTGTTAACAAATATCTACCAAATTAGAAGTAAAAAAAAAGGATATAGAGAATTAATAGTTAAAAATTGGAAAAATTTCATCCAAGAATAGTTTTTTTTCAAATATACATTCAGACCTATAATAATTACATGATTTTGATTAAAACAACATCTAGAAGTATAAGTAGAACAATGAAAATTACAAAAACTCTAAACAAATTCATCTTCAGCCTATCGGCTTGAAACTTGATCTCAATAACTTTATATTTCATGTTTTAAAGAACATTATTCTTGTGTTCCATTTTTGATAGACATCAGACTACAATTACATCATCTTTGCTGCATGCCTGAATTCAAAATTCTTATTGTGGTTCTAACCACTTAAAAAACTACATTTCTTTATTTCTAATGTAGAAAATAATCTATCTAGATTTCTTTGTGTCTTTGATATATCAATTGATTCTTTCTTTCAACAGATGTAGTTTTCATGATGTTCTTTAGTCGCAACACTTGTATAACTCTCGTTAACTATGTATTCTAAATAGAACTTTCAACAAGATATCCGTTTTTTATTTATATAGTATTTCAAGTACTTGTACTATTTAATTTGAAACAATTCACATTCTGAATAAGAATCTTTATAGTCTACAGTTTGGTAAAAAAAATGAACACTAAGTATTTTTGAAAAATCTATACATTATAAACTATAACTAGAACATTTACTGGTTAAAAATATCACCAAATAGCCATAAGTAATAGTTTATAGGATAAATACTTTAAGATGTCATGTTTTGTTTTGAATAGTATGTTTGATAGGGTTTATCTCACATATTGTGGCCAGTTTTTATCAGATATGAATATAAGACAATTTTTAACATTCAAACGATAGGGCTTCCACTTTTCCTCTTCATGTCGGAATCTTTGGATATTTTTATATCTCCTTTTTCTACTCTATTTAATATAATGTGGATAGAATATACGAGTAGGAACACAACACAAATAATTGGAGTTCGAAAGGCATGAAACGAGGTAGCAGGGAAACATGGGTTGTGACTCAGGTGTGAAAAAGTCATGGAAATGTGCAGTGGATAGTATCATGAAACGAGAGTATGGGAAGTCTCTCATAATAGAAACGAAGAGTGATGGTGATTGTCAGGTTATGAGAGAGTTGGAGACAAGCATGATTTAGATGTATTTAGCTGATAATACTCTACAGGAAGTGATGAATCTGACAGAGCTGGAGGAGATCTATGTGAGTCTTAAAAGCACATTTAAATTGAAATCCCTCAAAAATCATTTATTTCTTAAAAAATTATTGTATTGTTTACAAATTCCAGATAATAAAGATTTAGGTAACCATTTGGATGAGTTCATCAAACTTCTGATGGAGCTTTCTTTAGTGGTGGTCAAGATCGATGATAAAGGTAACACGATACCTATTGAAATGTAATAAGACAAGGCCTTGGTTATTTTGGGTTTGTTGCTTGATTAATATGATAATATCCTCACCAAATTTCTATTTGAGAAAGACACACTAAAGCTGGATGATGTGATTTCATCATTTTGGATGAATGAGACTCAGCGAAAGAAAAATGATAGTGAAACTTTAGCTAATAATGGTATTATGGATATGGAAGATGGATGTGGAAATCAGAGAGGTCCGTCAATGATAAGAAGAAATGTCAAGTACTTATTTGGAAAAAAGAGGACCATGTGCAGAAAACTGCTATGAATTGAAAAGGCTTAAGGAAGGAAAGAAGGCGCATGTCACCGATTTTGGGGATACTTGTTTAAGTATTATATAGGGTGAGGGTGATTTAATTTTGGTTGGTGTATATTGTCGCATGTCATATCTGTACACCGAATGTGTTGTTGATTCAACAACATCGTTCCATATTATACCGAAGAGGGAATTATTATTTTTCACACAAAGAAGGAAACTTTGGTATATTGAAGATGGATAGTGAAGATTCTGATGATGCCATTGGTTTTGGTGATATTTTTATCACTACAAATACAGTTTTTACACTGATTTTGAGATATGTGCAACATGTGTCAGGTATATGAATAATTGGTTATATGTTTTTGCTCTTGATACTCATGGATTCAGGAGTTCGTTTGAAAATGGAAGATAGACATCGATGGTATATGTGTGATGCATGATGGATGAAACACTTTACAAGATAAATTTAATGGTCTAAAGTGATGTGAAGAATGAAATTTTGAAGAGGAATTTTTCATATTTTTGGCACTGGCGATCGTCGTGTATGGGTCGAAGACCATCAACTAAGATGAAGAAGGTTTGGAAGACAAAGCATGCCAAGTCTGGTGTTTCAGGTATTATACCTGATTCTTTTTCTTTAAAGAGTGTCATTATTGAAGAAATAATTAAAATCAATGATTGGAGTGATGTGTTGAGAGTTTCAAACTAGTTGGAGGATGTAAAGTAGAGGGAGAAATTAATTCCTGTAGGTGCTCCAGATTACGTGACGATCATAGTTTTGAGGGAGCCAAATATTATTTATTTTGGTATTAATAGTGAAAATACATGTATGACAAATATTTTTTTCGGCGATGAAAAATAGGGATGTCATATTTTCTGAAAAAGATGACAGTTGGTGCAATACCAACCATTTTAGGTTCCAACTGAGTTTGTTGGATTTCATCTCCTTCTTTGATTGGATGAAGGAGGTTATTTATGGGGTTCCACACGTGTATCATGGTCAGGTTTTAATAGATATGAATATAGGATGGTTTTTACAATTCAAATGATAGGGATTCCTATTTTTCCTCTACACGCTTGGATATTTGGATATTTTTATATTTTTTTGTACTCTATTTAATATAACGTATAGAACAGACACAAGTAGGGATGAAACACAAATAATTCAAGGAAATTAGAGTTGAAAAAGGCATGCAGTGAGGAATCATGGTAGCATGGGTCGTGACTTGGGTGTGAAAAATGCGTGGAAACGTGTAGTGGGTAGTATCGTGCAGCGGAAGCATGGGTTGTGGAGTGAATCATTTTAGGGACTGTTGTGAAGCTGTGTGTTTGAGATTGATCTTTGAGAGGTGAGGTTTTGTCACAGATGATTTTCAGAAAGACGACCTAGATGTATGAATGGATTTTCTATAAGGGACATAACGGAGGTGTGTGGCACCACAAATCATAGAAAACAGGAGTAAAATGAAGAACAAAAAATTTAACGTGGTTTGTCTTTGAAGCCTACATCCATAGGAGAAACATGGGACAATTTCTATTCACTCTCTCCATCTCATAAGAGGAGTTACAAAACACCCATACACAATAGATTTCTCTCTTCTTACAAATCATGGGATTTAATCCCGTTATATAGAGGAATCAACCACAAGGATACCCAAGGGTTGGTTCAAAAACCCTTGAACTCTTCCATGATAACTTGTTGCATGTCTAAGAAGTCAGATTCCAACCGAAGTATCCTATACTAGGTTTGTTTCCATACAAAGAAAATATGCTGCCGAAAGGATGGACTTCCTCTTCTAATTTCACACCATATTGGGGGTGGCCCCACAAATCTCCCACTCACGACCAATTTAGGGTAAAAAACAAACCTGTAGTCTCCTTGCAAGTGTTGAAAACTTCATTAGCAAATCAAACACACTTCTTCATGCCAGATGACATGGAACTTCCACTATCTTCAATCACTACTAAAAATACGGGCATTAACAGTGCTAAAAACAGGATTTAACAGAATAAAAAAGCGCTGTAAAGCTCGGTGCTGATAAAGGGTTACTTTATCAGTGCTAAAAAAGCACTGATAAAACAACCATTTATCAGCACTAAACAAAAAATTCTTTAGAGATGATAAATGATTGTTTTATCAGCACTCCTTTATCACTGATAAAGTTATGTTTTATCAGTGCTTCTTTAGTGCTGATAAAGGTGTAGTTTATTAGCTCTTTTTTAGCGCTGATAAAAGCACGATTTATCAGCGCTAAAAGAGCGCTGATAAATGCCCTCTCTGCTGCTCCGATAAATATGTAGCAGCACACCCAAACACGTGAAAAAAAAACAGCATCTCAAAAAGACAATTAAAGCAAGTATACCCATACAAAATTAACTCATAAATCATAAGAAAATTAGACCAAGTATACCCATACAAAAAGTATACATGTACACCATTAACACATAATTTATAAGTTAATCAAGTACTTAAAGAAATAAATTCAGAATTCAGGGGGTTTGGGGGATGTTCAAGGGTTTGGGGTGGATGTCCAAGGGGGGGTAGGGGGTGTCCAGGGGGCTTTCCAGTTCAATATTAAGGCTCCACATGGGTGTGTTTTATCAATACATAAATCTTTGGGCTTTTCTCTATCCACTATGCATCATGTTCTCAACCTCAAAGAAGTTATAAGGTTTGTACACACACTGAGGTGCACATACTTGGGGGGGGGGATGAATCTCATTAATAAACCCGCAATATTAAACCTGCAATATGCTATTGTAAGTGCATGATCAGGAAATATGCACAACCTAGTTGAGAAAGAACTGGAATAAAACTAATAAAAAATCATCATTGATCCTCAAATATATGACCATGATTAAACCCAAATTAATTTTCCAAGTGCTGAACTTTTACCAAGCATTTCATAAGGATCCTGTCGACATTATAAAAATATAGTTTGACCAAGTCCTACCCCATCTACATCAAGACACATTGATTCTCAAGTATTAAAGCTTGATCAACCATACCTACTTCATCCAATGTTAGGGTTTCTCTGAGTACATCATAGGAACCACACAAAACATATAATATACCATGGTCTCCCCACTATATACATAATTATCACTGACCTCCAATATGTGAGTTTTATTTATACTCTATCATGGAAATCCACTTATGGGAGTTTTCTCATCCAGGGAATACCCTCAATAGTATCTCAGACCACCCATATGTGTTCTTCCAATTCCGAGGCATAAGACCTACAAGGATATCATCCCTATACTATGGGAGTACCCTTATTTAGGGAATAATACTAAGAAGCATATATTCTTTACCATATGGGAGTATTATCATCCAAATAATAATCCCTAGAAGCATATCAAACCTCCAATATGGGTGTATTCTCATTTGAGGCATAATTTATATAATCATCTCATCTCTCCCCTATAGGATTATTTTCATTTAGTGAATATTCCCGATAAGAATATCATCCCACTCCAATGGTTGTATTCTCATTTGGGGAATAATACCTATATACATCTCATCCCTCCCCTATGAGAGTATTCTCATTTAAGGAATAAGACCCATAAGCATATCCACCCTCCAAAATGGGAGTATTTTCATCCAGATATAAGCCCATAAGTATCATAGACCCAAACACATGATCACCCTAGTATACCAGGACAACCATGACTTGATATATATGAGGGCCCTGATAGATCACACACCATGACCCCCCATTTAAAAGATCAATGCAATCTGAATGGGTTGGTCAGATTTCCATAGGTCAGTTGTTGTTTTCAATTAAAATCATGCCCATTTTAAACAAAATAGAGACCCTTTGAGTGATAGCAGCCAAATCGTGCCTCGGATTGAGGAGGTGTTGACTCTTACACATCACCAAGGACCCTTGGATCATTATTATAAAGGATCAATGCAATCCTAATGCATTTGGTCAGATTTCCGTAGGTCAGTTGTTGTTTTCAATTAAAATCGTGTCCATTTTAAACAAAATAGAGACCCTTTGAGTGCTAGAGGCCACATCGTGACTCGTATTGAGGAGTGGTTGACTCATACACATCACCAAGGACCCTTGTATCGTTATTATAAAAGATCAACGCAATCTGAATGCATTTGGTCAGATTTCTGTAGGTCTGTTGTTGTTTTCACTTAAAATCTTGTCCATTTTAAACAAAATAGAGACCCTTTGAGTGATAGCGGCCACACCATGCCTCGGATTGAGTAGGGGTTGACTCTTACACTTCACCAAGGACCCTTGGATAGTTATTATAAAAGATCAATGAAATCCTAATGCGTTTGGTCAGATTTCCGTAGGTCAGTTGTTGTTTTCAATTAAAATCGTGTCCATTTTAAATAAGAGAGACGCTCTGAGTGATAGAGACCACACCGTTCCTCTTATTGAAGCAGGGTTGACTTTTACACATCACCAAGGACCCTTGGATCATTCTTATAAAATATTAATGCAATATGAATGCGTTTGGTCGGATTTCCGTAGGTCAGTTGTTGTTTTCACTTAAAATCTTGTCCACTTTAAACAAGAGAGACCCTTTGTGTAACACCCGAGACTTTTATGTTATATAAATCATCAAAGGAATCTTTTTCTACACAACACTTGCTTGGCTTGCTTTACACGCAATCACGACCTTCCTCGATAGCTTGCGTCGTACGCAATACCGAGTTTCACTAAACAACAATATGCTATTAAAACTAGCCGTTATGAATAGTAATAACCACTTTTTGAAATTTTATAAATTTTATTTTTCAAAATGGACTTCATTTTTGGACTCAGAATATCGAAATTATCCTAGGGTGAAATTTTGGTATTTTTCTGAAAACTTTCAATTTTTGATGAATAGTGAAACCACTAAGTGGTAGGTTAAAAACTGAATTTTTTCATAAAACTTAATTTTACCGCTTCTGTGAATGGAATTTCAAAAATCCGAGAGACACGGTTAATATCAAGGACTAAAATGTGGTTCAATGAGATGAAAATAATTTTTTGGTGAATAGTAACTTTTTACTATTTTTACCGCGGTTAATAGTAAATAGGGTAACTAAGGGTAAATATGATATTAATATTACCCTAACACATGTCCTAATTCTATTGGACAAGTGTAATTCGACCAAAAACAAACTTAGGAATAAAATATGACCATTTAGGCCCACTTGGATTAGATTAGGACATTTATTATTAATTTATTTAAAGAAGGGTTAAAATAGTTAAAATCAAAGTTTAATAAGTAAATCATTTTTAATATAGGGTTATACATAAGATAAATTCGATTGTAAATATTCATTAGAAAGATAAAAAGATTTCCTACATGATGGTATTTTATTTGTAATTTTTAGACATCAAATAATTTAATTTATTTATGACACAAAGATGATGCAGTAATTATCTTATTAATGAAATATTGACAAAATTGATAATATAAATACCAAAATAAATGTAATTTGAGACTTTTTATGAATTCCACTAATTTTCTAGGTTACTATGATATATTAGTATTGATTTAATCAACTTGGTTCGAACATATAATTCTGTTATGACTTTGACAAAAATCATATATCAAATAGTGTCAAAATTGACACAAAATAGTTTTTAAATCAAATATTATATTATTAATTGTTATTTTATTCCTAAAAATCTAAGGTTCGGCCAAATGACTTAGATAAGGATATATATATTAATAATAAACAATTTGGGGTTCGTTTGGCATGTTATAGTAAGTGTATTAACCATATAGTGAAAGAAAACAAAAAGACATGGTAAAAGTTAAATTATTTAACTTAGAGTTAAATTTAATTGATAAGGTTAAAATAATATCCTAAACTTGTCTAAATTCTATTGGTTGATAGGATTTCGACCCATACCCACTTTAGCTTCGAAATAAGACCCTTTGGAACCATTATAAACCGATTTTGACTTTAATATAAAATAATATTTTGAGATATTCCTAAGGTGCCCCTCTCCTCCCTTATAAAAGGGCACCTCCTCCCCCTCCTCCTCACACCAATTTGAGCACTCAAGCTCGGCCAACCCCTGCCATTTTCCCTTCTCCACTTCCCTAGAATAATCCTAGAGGTCCTGGTCTTCTCCAAAGACCAATCTTAGTTCCTTAAGTGGAGGATTCAAAAAGGCGTTCCAAAGAAGAGGTAATATCCATTACCGATCTTTTCAATTTCTTTCTTCTTCAACTTATTCTTCTTTAGTTGTTTCATGATAAAGTAATAACATCAGTATTACTTACATACTTATATGTCATTATAAATATGAAACAACCCTAATTCACCTTCTATCCATCCTACGGAAAAATGAAATCACCGCGCGTGCGTACGTACGGAATACCGTCTCCACGCCGTGGTGTAATCTATTTTCCACCATCACCTTACAAGGATGGGTATAATGGTGTAATGAGTAACTATATATGATTATTATTAAGTAATATTGATACTGAAATAATATATATATTCTCCAATACAATTCCACGATCATAGGAACGATATCATCACTCGTGCGTACGTACGGAATACCGTCTCCACGATGTGATGCGACTCGTTCTACATGATCTTCATTTCATAATGATTATATAAATGAATTGAATGAATGAATATGGTATATACTACACTAATACCATTCTGGAAATTAATTATCTATAACCTAAAGATAAGAATAAGAATTTATTCGACAAAACACGCATAAGAACAAAAAGTTATAAAGACCCGAGTAACAAGTAACAATGAAATATTACTAACAAGAAGCTAATAATATGACCATATATGATCTCATATCAATATGTATGATTCTGGAATAAGTCAATAACATTATTTAAACCATTATACAGGAGCTTCGGACACGAACAAAGAAAATCGGACCTAAGGTAAGGGAAATATCACAATCTCATTTTTATCCGAGATTGTTTATTCGTAAGTATTTACTGGGGTGTATTTTATCATCCACATCCATGTTCCCTCAATATGTAATATTGTTTCCATCCACTTGAAATAGTTTAAATCCAATTTTACCCTTAGGTGAATTTTTAGTAAAGAATATGAAAGGAATCTTTAGTCGTTTTTCCGTACGAGGTACTTTTTGACTTTTCCGACAAAAGTACGAAGAATGTTTTTTTTAACTTATACGGCATGAATGGATTTTTAAAACATTACTTCAAAGAAGCTTCCTTTACAAGTTTTCAAGTTTATTTTTAATCAACTTCTTTTATTTTAAAGTTGTATGACATGTTATGAAAGGAAAAATGTTTTTGAAGAAGAAAGGATATTTTCCTCAAGAATTCAATTCAAGTGTTTTATCAAAATTATTTTCCATCTAAGATAATAAAGGGTTCTGTTTCTATCCATATTTTTACATTGGTTTGACTATGTTGTGATGGAATTATGTTTATGAATTCCTTTATCATATATGAATTGATTTATGATGTCATGATGTTTCAAGAATCCCATTTTTGTTATATGTGTTATGCGATGATGTATGTTTTATGATTATGTGGCACACATAAGAAAGGATTCATTATAAGATGGGTGGGACCTATATCTCCCTCCAATGCATTGGGTAATGATTTTATATCTCATGAGATAGACATGGCTGGAACGGAAGGTTATTTCGGTTCAGTGATACAGGACTGAAACGAGGAGTGAACTCGGTTCAGAAAGGGACTTTGTCCACTAAGATAGTCTTGGCAATGAGTCATGACTAACAAGAAATGGTTTCCATGATTATGTGTGCATGCCACAAAGATTCAAGTTTTATGTTATGATTATGGGGATCTCATTTTCACTTCTATGATTTATTCCATGTTAAGATATTATGATCTCTTTTGCAGGTTTTGATTTTCATAAAGATATGATATGATTTTTATTTCCTTTATTTGCCCTTGCTGAGCATTTGAGCTCACCCTTTTATGTTTTCTTTTCCCCAGGTCAGGAAGATGGATATTAAGTAGAATATGCTAAAAGGGACCCTAGATATGATGAAATAAATGGGAGACACTGTAGAAGATTTATGAACCAGTTGTTTATGTTTCCCCAGTTTCTAAAGACACTATACCTATACGGTCCTTTGTGGTTTTGTCATATGTTGTAATAAGAGTGATTCAATTTTGAAGTATTAACAATGTATGTAAAGTGTGGGTCGTTATAGTTGGTATCAGAGGAAAGGTATAGTCAACCTTTGGAAACTAGGATGTGAAAGCCTTAGTAAGAACCCTAAGGATAAGTCTAAGCATAGAACACAATCTTAGTGTTTTAGAAATGGCCTTGAATAACCTAGGATAAGACCTTAAGCATGAAAATTTTATTCTTGAATTATGTGCTTTCCTATTATAATTAGTGTTGCTCACACTATTCTTCTTGGTTTTAGTCAATGGATGGAACCCGAAGGAACCGTGTTAATGCGGAATGCGATGGGCAATGCAATGATTGTCCCCCCTGAGCAACCAAACGATATGGGAGCTGGAATGCAAAATCTTGTAGCCATGCTCACACAACTTTCTCAAGCTATGAATCATGCAGGATTTCCAAACGAACAAAGAAGGGAGCAACATTCTGTTGAATCCTTCATGAGGCAGCGTCCACCATCTTTCAGCGGGTCTACTGATCCATTAGTTGCTGAACAATGGATTAGTACTACTGAAAAGATATTTTCAGTTCTTCAATGTTCTGAGCATGATAAAGTCATCCTAGCAGTGTATCGTTTAGAAGGATATGCGGATCAATGGTGGAATCTTGTTAAGAATACGAGGAAAAGGGATGAAATTGAGTCTATGGAATGGGACGAGTTCAAGAACTTATTTTTCAATAAGTACTTCCCTCGTATTCTCCGAACAAAGATGGAGAAAGAGTTCCTTGAACTGAAGCAAAGGGATGATGAATCTGTTGGTACCTATGAAGCAAATTTTACCAGACTTGCAAGGTATGCTTCTGGTATTATTATCCAACCTGAGAGTAAGATCAATCGATTCTTTAGTGGCTTAAAACCAAGTCTTCGAAGGGCGTTAGCCATAAGGGATTTCAATAGCTACGAGGAAATCGTTCGATGTGCTCTCAAAGTCGAGATGGAGATTGGAGTAACCCATCAGTCACATGGGTTTGATAAGAAGAGGAAGATGGAATTCAAAGAAAAATCTAAAGAGCACACGGAAAAGAAGATGAACTTTCCCTTATGCTCAAAGTGTGGAAAGAAACATGGAGGGAGTTGTCTTAAAGGGACAAGTAAATGTTTTAAATGTGGAAAGGAAGGTCATCAGGCATTTGAATGCCGTGATAATGGGAAGAAGATGTCTAATGATCCAAACAAAGGAAGGGATACACAGAATGAACCTGCTACACTTCAATGTTTCAAGTGCAAGGAGATGGGGCATTATGCCAATCAATGCCCAAATCCAATGGTTGATGATGATGGTCGACGTCAACAAACTCTTAAGGCTAAAGACAAAGGAAAGTCACATGCAATTTCTATCAGCGATGTGGAGTACGATAACGATGTGGTGAAAGGTACACTTACCATCCACTCTAAAGTAGCAAATGTTTTATTTGATTCTGGATCCACCCACTCTTTTATTTCTGAAAAATTTTCTAAGGGTATCACCGTATTACCTCAGCAATTAGATGTTGAGTTAGCCGTGACAACACCTAATGGCACATCAATCGCATCAAAAGTTTATAATTCTTCTCCAATCGAAGTTTGTGGGAAAGTGCTTCCTGCAAATCTTGTGATCCTTCCTTTAGTGGAATTTGATGTGATTCTTGGCATGGATTGGCTTTCTCTACATGGAGCTCATATCAATTGCCAAAGAAGGGAAGTCACATTTCATATTCCAGATCAATCTACGATCGTCTATCGATGCAAGGATGAATATAACCTTCCAGTGGAAATTTCTTCCATCTTATGGGTATTGATTCCACTAAATGAAGGTTATTTATCTCAAATGGTTGGTGAGAAACTCACGATTAAGAATATGCCCATTGTACGGGAGTTTGATGATGTCTTTCCGGAGGAATTACCGGGTCTTCCACCAAATCGTGAAGTTGAGTTTTCAATAGAACTCGTACCGAGTGCTTTGCCTATTTCAAAGACACCTTATAGAATGGCCCCAATTGAGTTGCAGGAATTGAAGAAGCAACTCCAAGAGAATCTTGATAAGGGATTCATACGCCCTAGTGCGTCACCTTGGGGAGCACCTGTTCTATTTGTTAAGAAGAAAGATGGATCAATGAGACTCTGCATTGATTATCGAGAACTTAACAAGATCACTATCAAGAACAAATATCCTCTCCCACGCATTGATGACTTATTTGACCAACTACGCGGAGCTCAATACTTTTCCAAGATTGATCTTCGTTCAGGGTATCATCAATTAAGGGTCAAAAGGGAGGATATACCAAAGACGGCTTTCCGTACAAGGTATGGACACTATGAATTTATAGTGATGCCATTTGGTCTTACTAATGCCCCTGTTATCTTCATGGATCTAATGAATAGAGTCTTTAGAGACTATCTTGATCAATTTGTGGTAGTCTTTATAGACGATATTCTTGTCTATTCAAAGATCAAGGAAGAGCATGAATATCACTTGAGAATTATATTGAAGACCCTGAGAAAAGAGAAGCTTTATGCCAAATTTACCAAGTGTGAATTTTGGCTTCAAAAAGTTGCATTTTTGGGTCATATAATCTCAAAAGAGGGGATATCTGTGGATCCAGCAAAAACAGAGGTTATCGAAAGATGGTCAAGACCAACAACAGTAACTGAGATCCGAAGTTTTCTTGGTTTGGCTGGATATTATCGACGTTTTGTAAAAGATTTTTCACGGTTATCTAATCCAATCACTGAGTTGACTCGGAAAGGAGTTAAGTTTGTCTGGACAGAGGAATGTGAAGAGAATTTCAAGGAGTTGAAAAGAAGGTTATCCAGTGCACCTGTGCTCACACTTCCTTGTAGTGGAGAAAGGTTTGTGATCTACAGTGATGCATCCAAGAAGGGATTGGGGTGTGTTCTTATGCAAAATGATATGGTGATAGCTTATGCCTCACGACAGTTGAAAATCCATGAGCAAAATTACCCAACACATGATTTGGAGTTGGCTGCGGTAATCTTTGCATTAAAGATTTGGAGGCATTATCTTTATGGTGAAAGGTGTGATATTTATACTGATCATAAAAGTTTAAAGTATATTTTCACACAAAAGGAGCTGAATATGCGCCAAAGAAGATGGTTGGAGCTGATTAAGGATTATGACTGCTCAATCCATTACCACCCTGGGAAAGCAAACAAGGTGGCAGATGCATTAAGTCGACAAGACCATGCTAGTTTATCCATGATGATGATCACAAAAGATCCAATATTTATGGATTTACAAAGGATGGATCTTGGAATTATAATGGAAGGGGAAAAATCTTATCTTTCTCAAATGAATGTTCAACCATCTATACATGTGAAGATTAAAGAGGCACAGAAAGAAGATGTCGAGTTACAAAAGAAGGTGAGAAATGTTCCTGAATTCAACCTTGATTGTGATGGGATAATAAAGTTCAGGAATCGGGTTTGTGTTCCTCCCATCCCCGAATTAAAGAAAGAGCTGCTGGATGAGGCTCATACTTCTTCATTCTCTATTCATCCTGGAAGCACGAAGATGTATAGGGACCTGAAAGAGTACTTCTGGTGGGATGGCATGAAAAGAGATGTTGCTGAATATGTCTCTCGATGCTTGGTTTGTCAACAAGTTAAAGCTGAGAGACAGAAGTCTAAGGGGATGTTACAACCATTACCCATACCCGAATGGAAATGGGAAAACATCACTATGGACTTTGTCACAGGACTTCCTAAAACATCCAAAGGCAATGATGCTATCTGGGTCATAGTTGATCGTCTTACAAAGTCTGCACACTTCATTGCTATTAGAGAGGATTTCTCTCTAGATCAGCTTGCCAGGATATATGTAAAGGAAGTGGTAAGATTTCATGGAGTACCACTTTCTATTATATCTGATCGAGATCCGAGATTTACCTCGAAGTTCTGGCGAAGTCTTCAGCATACTCTGGATACAGAGTTGAGTTTCAGCACTGCTTATCATCCCCAGACAGACGGTCAGTCTGAGAGAACAATTCAAACCCTAGAAGATATGTTGAGAGCTTGCTCTATGGATTTCAAAGGAGGTTGGGATCAACACCTACCTTTGGTAGAATTTTCTTATAATAATAGCTTTCACTCCAGTATTCAGATGGCTCCTTATGAAGCTCTCTATGGAAAGAAATGCAGGACTCCAACTTGCTGGGATGAAGTTGGGGAAAGAAAGCTATTAGGACCTGATCTCGTTGATGAAATGGCAGAAAAGGTCAGATCTATTCAACAACACATAAGAGAAGCTCAGAGTCGACAGAAAAGTTATGCCGACAACCGAAGAAAAGACCTAGAGTTTGAAGTGGGTGATAAAGTGTTCTTACGAATATCTCCCTGGAAGAGGGTTATGAGATTTGGAAAGAAGGGGAAGTTGAGCCCTAGATATATCGGTCCTTTTGAAATACTGGATCGTGTTGGGAAGGTAGCTTACCGATTGGCGCTTCCACCGAATCTCTCTCAAGTTCACGATGTGTTCCATGTATCTCTCCTGAGAAAGTACATACCAGATCCTTCACATGTACTCAGCTCAGAAGTTGTACCGCTGGAGCAAGATCTTTCTTATGAAGAACAGCCGATAGAGATTATGGATCGTAGCGAAAAAGTCCTACGAAACAAGACCACTCGCTTGGTGAAAGTTTTATGGAGAAACCACCAACTTGAAGAAGCTACATGGGAGCTTGAGGATATGATGAGGGAGAAGTATCCTCATTTGTTTGTTGCAAAGTGACGAATTTCGAGGACGAAATTCTTTTTAAGGGGGGTAGAATGTAACACCCGAGACTTTTATGTTATATAAATCATCAAAGGAATCTTTTTCTACACAACACTTGCTTGGCTTGCTTTACACGCAATCACGACCTTCCTCGATAGCTTGCGTCGTACGCAATACCGAGTTTCACTAAACAACAATATGCTATTAAAACTAGCCGTTATGAATAGTAATAACCACTTTTTGAAATTTTATAAATTTTATTTTTCAAAATGGACTTCATTTTTGGACTCAGAATATCGAAATTATCCTAGGGTGAAATTTTGGTATTTTTCTGAAAACTTTCAATTTTTGATGAATAGTGAAACCACTAAGTGGTAGGTTAAAAACTGAATTTTTTCATAAAACTTAATTTTACCGCTTCTGTGAATGGAATTTCAAAAATCCGAGAGACACGGTTAATATCAAGGACTAAAATGTGGTTCAATGAGATGAAAATAATTTTTTGGTGAATAGTAACTTTTTACTATTTTTACCGCGGTTAATAGTAAATAGGGTAACTAATGGTAAATATGATATTAATATTACCCTAACACATGTCCTAATTCTATTGGACAAGTGTAATTCGACCAAAAACAAACTTAGGAATAAAATATGACCATTTAAGCCCACTTGGATTAGATTAGGACATTTATTATTAATTTATTTAAAGAAGGGTTAAAATAGTTAAAATCAAAGTTTAATAAGTAAATCATTTTTAATATAGGGTTATACATAAGATAAATTCGATTGTAAATATTAATTAGAAATCTAAAAAGATTTCCTACATGATGGTATTTTATTTGTAATTTTTAGACATCAAATAATTTAATTTATTTATGACACAAAGATGATGCAGTAATTATCTTATTAATGAAATATTGAAAAAATTGATAATATAAATACCAAAATAAATGTAATTTGAGACTTTTTATGAATTCCACTAATTTTCTAGGTTACTATGATATATTAGTATTGATTTAATCAACTTGGTTCGAACATATAATTCTGTTATGACTTTGACAAAAATCATATATCAAATAGTGTCAAAATTGACACAAAATAGTTTTTAAATCAAATATTATATTATTAATTGTTATTTTATTCCTAAAAATCTAAGGTTCGGCCAAATGACTTAGATAAGGATATATATATTAATAATAAACAATTTGGGGTTCTTTTGGCATGTTATAGTAAGTGTATTAACCATATAGTGAAAGAAAACAAAAAGACATGGTAAAAGTTAAATTATTTAACTTAGAGTTAAATTTAATTGATAAGGTTAAAATAATATCCTAAACTTGTCTAAATTCTATTGGTTGATAGGATTTCGACCCATACCCACTTTAGCTTCGAAATAAGACCCTTTGGAACCATTATAAACCGATTTTGACTTTAATATAAAATAATATTTTGAGATATTCCTAAGGTGCCCCTCTCCTCCCTTATAAAAGGGCACCTCCTCCCCCTCCTCCTCACACCAATTTGAGCACTCAAGCTCGGCCAACCCCTGCCATTTTCCCTTCTCCACTTCCCTAGAATAATCCTAGAGGTCCTGGTCTTCTCCAAAGACCAATCTTAGTTCCTTAAGTGGAGGATTCAAAAAGGCGTTCCAAAGAAGAGGTAATATCCATTACCGATCTTTTCAATTTCTTTCTTCTTCAACTTCTTCTTCTTTAGTTGTTTCATGATAAAGTAATAACATCAGTATTACTTACATACTTATATGTTATTATAAATATGAAACAACCCTAATTCACCTTCTATCCATCCTACGGAAAAATGAAATCACCGCGCGTGCGTACGTACGGAATACCGTCTCCACGCCGTGGTGTAATCTATTTTCCACCATCACCTTACAAGGATGGGTATAATGGTGTAATGAGTAACTATATATGATTATTATTAAGTAATATTGATACTGAAATAATATATATATACTCCAATACAATTCCACGATCATAGGAACGATATCATCACTCGTGCGTACGTACGGAATACCGTCTCCACGATGTGATGCGACTCGTTCTACATGATCTTCATTTCATAATGATTATATAAATGAATTGAATGAATGAATATGGTATATACTACACTAATACCATTCTGGAAATGAATTATCTATAACCTAAAGATAAGAATAAGAATTTATTCGACAAAACACGCATAAGAATAAAAAGTTTTAAAGACCCGAGTAACAAGTAACAATGAAATATTACTAACAAGAAGCTAATAATATGACCATATATGATCTCATATCAATATGTATGATTCTGGAATAAGTCAATAACATTATTTAAACCATTATACAGGAGCTTCGGACACGAACAAAGAAAATCGGACCTAAGGTAAGGGAAATATCACAATCTCATTTTTATCCGAGATTGTTTATTCGTAAGTATTTACTGGGGTGTATTTTATCATCCACATCCATGTTCCCTCAATATGTAATATTGTTTCCATACACTTGAAATAGTTTAAATCCAATTTTACCCTTAGGTGAATTTTTAGTAAAGAATATGAAAGGAATCTTTTGTCGTTTTTCCGTACGAGGTACTTTTTGACTTTTCCGACAAAAGTACGAAGAATGTTTTTTTTAACTTATACGGCATGAATGGATTTTTAAAACATTACTTAAAAGAAGCTTCCTTTACAAGTTTTCAAGTTTATTTTTAATCAAATTCTTTTATTTTAAAGTTGTATGACATGTTATGAAAGGAAAAATGTTTTTGAAGAAGAAAGGATATTTTCCTCAAAAATTCAATTCAAGTGTTTTATCAAAATTATTTTCCATCTAAGATAATAAAGGGTTCTGTTTCTATCCATATTTTTACATTGGTTTGACTATGTTGTGATGGAATTATGTTTATGAATTCCTTTATCATATATGAATTGATTTGTGATGTCATGATGTTTCAAGAATCCCATTTTTGTTATATGTGTTATGCGATGATGTATGTTTTATGATTATGTGGCACACATAAGAAAGGATTCATTATAAGATGGGTGGGACCTATATCTCCCTCCAATGCATTGGGTAATGATTTTATATCTCATGAGATAGACATGGCTAGAACGGAAGGTTATTTCGGTTCAGTGATACAGGACTGAAACGAGGAGTGAACTCGGTTCAGAAAGGGACTTTGTCCACTAAGATAGTCTTGGCAATGAGTCATGACTAACAAGAAATGGTTTCCATGATTATGTGTGCATGCCACAAAGATTCAAGTTTTATGTTATGATTATGGGGATCTCATTTTCACTTCTATGATTTATTCCATGTTAAGATATTATGATCTCTTTTGCAGGTTTTGATTTTCATAAAGATATGATATGATTTTTATTTCCTTTATTTGCCCTTGCTGAGCATTTGAGCTCACCCTTTTATGTTTTCTTTTCCCCAGGTCAGGAAGATGGATATTAAGTAGAATATGCTAAAAGGGACCCTAGATATGATGAAATAAATGGGAGACACTGTAGAAGATTTATGAACCAGTTGTTTATGTTTCCCCAGTTTCTAAAGACACTATACCTATACGGTCCTTTGTGGTTTTGTCATATGTTGTAATAAGAGTGCTTCAATTTTGAAGTATTAACAATGTATGTAAAGTGTGGGTCGTTATACTTTGAGTGCTAGCGGCCACACCATGCCTCAGATTGAGACGGAGTTGAATCATACATGTCACCAAGGACCCTTGGATCGTTCTTATAAAAGATCAATGCAATATTAATGCGTTTGGTCGGATTTCCATAGGTCAGTTGTTGTTTTCACTTAAAATATTTTCCATTTTAAACAAAATAGAGACCCTTTGAGTGATAGAGGCCAAAAAATGCCTCAAATTGAGGCGGGGTTGACTCGTACATGTCACCAAGGACCCTTGGATTATTCTTATAAAAGATCAATGTGATCCGAATGCGTTTGGTCAGATTTCTGTAGGTCAGTTGTTGTTTTCAATTAAAATCATGTCCATTTTAAACAAAATAGAGACCCTTTGAGTGCTAGCAGCTACACTGTGCCTCGGATTGAGGCGGGGTTAACTCGTACACATCACAAAGGACCCTTGGATCATTATTATAAAATATAAATTCAATCCGAATGCATTTGGTCAGATTTCCATAGGTCAGTTGTTGTTTTCAATTAAAATTGTGTCCACTTTAAACAAGATAGACCCTTTGAGTGCTAGACGCCACACCATGCCTCATATTGAGGCAGAGTTGACTCATACACGTCACCAAGGACCCTTGGATCGTTCTTATAAAATATAAATGCAATCCGAATGCGTTTGGTCAGATTTCCGTAGGTCAGTTGTTGTTTTCACTTAAAATCTGTCCATTTTAAACAAAATAGAGACCCTTTGAGTGCTAGCGGCCACACCATGACTCAGATTGAGGCGGGGTTGACTCATAAAAGTCACCAAGGACCCTTGGATCGTTCTTATAAAATATCAATGCAATCCAAATTCGTTTGTTTGGATTTCCATAGGTCATTTTTTGTTTTCACTTAAAATCTTGTCCATTTTAAACAAAATAGAGAACCTTTGAGTGATAGAGGCCACACCGTGCCTCATATTGAGGCGGGGTTGACTCATACATGTCACCAAGGACCCTTGGATCGTTCTTATAAAATATCAATGCAATCTGAATGCGTTTGGTTGGATTTCCGTAGGTGAGTTGTTGTTTTCACTTAAAATCTTGTCCATTTTAAACAAAATAGAGACCCTTTGAGTGCTAGAGGCCACACCATGCCTCAGATTGAGGTGGGGTTGACTCGTACATGTTACCAAGGACCCTTGGATCGTTATTATAAAATATCAATGCAATCCGAATGCGTTTGGTCAGATTTATGTAGGTCAGTTTTTGTTTTCACTTAAAATCTTGTCAATTTTAAACAAAATAGAGACCCTTTGAGTGATAGCGGTCACACCGTGCCTCATATTGAGGAGGGGTTGACTCGTACACGTCCCCAAGGACCCTTGGATTTTCCTTATAAAATATAAATGCAATCTAAATGTGTTTTGTCAGATTTTTGTAGGTCAGTTGTTGTTTTCAATAAAAATCGTGTCCATTTTAAACAAAATAGAGACCGTTTGAGTGCTAGCGGCCTCACTATGCCTCGGATTGAGGCAGGGTTGACTCATACACGTCACCAAGGACCCTTATATCGTTCTTATAAAATATCAATGCAATCCTAATGAGTTTGGTCAGATTTTCGTAGGTTAGTTGTTGTTTTCACTTAAAATCTTGTCCATTTTAAACAAAATAGAGACCCTTTGAGTGATAACGTCCACACCGTCCCTCGTATTGAGGCGAGGTTGACTCATACACATCACCAAGGACCCTTGGATCGTTCTTATAAAATATCAATTCAATACTAATGTGTTTGTTCGGATTTCCGTAGGTCAGTTGTTGTTTTTACTTAAAATCGTGTCCATTTTAAACAAAATACAGACCATTTGAGTGATAGCGGCCACAACGTGCCTCAGATTGAGGCGGGGTTTACTTTTAAACATCTACAAGGACCCTTGGAACATTCTTATAAAATATCAATTCAATTCGAATGCATTTGGTCAGATTTCCGTAGGTCAGTTGTTGTTTCTAATTAAAATCGTGTCCATTTTAAACAAAATAGAGACCGTCTGAGTGCTAGCAGACATACTGTGCCTCAGATTGAGGCGGGGTTGAATCATACACATCACCAAGGACCCTTGGATCATTCTTATAAAAGATAAATTCAATCTGAATGAATTTGGTCGGATTTCCGTAGGTCAGTTGTTGTTTTCACTTAAAATCTTGTCCATTTTAAACAAAATAGAGACCCTTTGAGTGATAGCGGCCACACCGTCCCTTGGATTGAGGTGAGGTTGACTCATACATATCACCAAGGACCCTTGTATCGTTCTTATAAAAGATCAAGGCAATATAAATACGTTTGGTCAGATTTCCTTAGGTCATTTGTTGTTTTCACTTAAAATCGTGTCCATTTTTAAAAAAATAGAGACCCTTTGAGTGGTTCAGCATTCTTGCATGTTGATAGTGAATATCATCTAATAAAATGGAAAAATTAATCATTAGAGAAAGTCTGTTTTATTTAATAACAATTACAATTTTCCTAAGAACATTTACATACAACAATGTTTCATCTTTTGATCCCCTTAACCCCTCTCAAAAATGACCACAAATTGTACATGTACCCAAGTAAAATCTTCATTGTATTTGTGTACAATCTTCCATCAGTTATGTGGCCCACTAGTTTCTGAACACATCTATATAGTCTTTTGAGTATGAGGCTTTTCGGCAGTCAGAGTATTACTGCAAAATAAAAAAAATAAAGAATCAATAAATAACTTAAACGAATTAGTAGTTGTTTTTAAAAATACCTCTTTAGGGATGCTAGTTTGCTGATGAAAAATGATCTCTTTCATAAATTTATAAACATAATAACCGCAATCATTATCGTTTGTTTGTTTTGGACACTACAAAAAAATTGATCATTAGGACAATAAGTAACTTGTGTTGAGATGTGTTTGGATAGTGAAATTTTATTATATATACCCTGATATTTGTCCAGACGTAGTACTTGATCGCCTCCTTATGCTTAGCCCCTGTCCTCATTCCTTTTTTTAGACAATAATGATACACCGCCCTATCATAACAGAATCCTCATTAAAAGATAATATAAATTATATTACTTGATGTTTAGACCTAAAACGTAATATGTAGTGTCTTACAGATTCACAAACTCCATCATGTGTGGTCGGTTTGATGGATATCCTTGCTTTGAGTCTAGAAAATAAATATTCGGAGTATCCAAGTTCACCACAATTAGCAACCAATGTTTCCTAAAAACACAAAAAAGGAATAAGTAATAAAATAAGTGAAAATATAATTGATATGCTTTAATCGTAGAGTATTACCCCTGCATGGTTGGTATTAGGAAAAGTCTGTCATCTGTAATCTTGCGTTCAAATGTTTTCAGCAAGCTGTTCACTATTGCATCCCTTTTTGATGGCTCTATTTTTGTTAGGTGTGTTGATGTGATATAAGGACTAACCAGTCCAAATCTTGACTCATAAGAAAATTCCTTCAATTTTTTTTCATAAATGCGTCTGTCAATAATATAAAATTCATTTAGTCATAATTTTCACATTAGATCAGCTTTTGGAAAATAAATTCATGGAAACATACCTCATATATACATTTACAACTGTGACGCCTATCCAACCTATTTCAAGGATTTCATTTAAATTTTCAGCAGCAACAAAATCTTGACTTTCCTCTCCATATATATTCTCTTCGAAAACCACTATATGACTATTACCATCTTTTAGCTTCGTATCCACATGAGTCTTCAGTGCTAGTAAATGTGGATAGAGAACATGTGGTGTTATTGTGCTTTCAGTAGCTCCTTGGGATCGGTTAGTCGATCCTTTAGATGGTTTTGAGCCCACGTTTTTCACCCCCTTCCCTTTCTCTGTCTATAACAACAACCATTGGTTCAGAACCTTTTTTCATTAATTGTTAAGGGTTTAGCTTTAAAATAAAAGGAAATAAATACCTCTTTGTCCGCATGTACTCTTACAAGTTGTGACGTCCATGCAATGAATGTCCCAATAGCCTTTTCGACCGTATGAATATCATCGTCATCAAGTGGAATAGGTATCTCTACCATTGGCTAATGAGCTACAGTAATCGTCACTTTTAGATGATCTTTTGGAAGTGGTCTATTATGCAGTGTGGCATCTGGGATATTGAACACTGTAGCCCTCGTTACAAGGTGATAGGTGGGTGTTGACAGATATAAATCACAATCATTATCACCCTGTAGAAGATGAGTACAGAAAAATTATCAGTGTTTGTCTGATTCATATTTCATGGGAACAATTATTAGAATATTGATTACCATGGCTAAGACAGTTCTTTTAGGTGAATGGATCGCCTCAAAGATGGTGGGGGGTGGGGCGGGATGTTCATGTGGCGGTTGTTCTTGAGTTATGGATTCCCTTTTCTTCCCACCCATAAAAGTTGCTAGCAACTCTCCCTGCCATTGCAATTGTTCTTCAAGGGTTGATATTTTTTCGCTCATTTGTTCCAATTTTTCATCTGTATCATCCATTTTTTTCTTCTTCTCAAAATATACTCGGGGTGTCACCCCAAACCCTACACCTCTGACATGACCGTATTTTTCTGGCTGCTTCAAAGCCGTCGATAATAGGTCTGTATCAGCTACAGAAGTAGTTGATTTCTGTGACTGTCAGATATAGAAAAATAACTAATTATTTTTATGTAATAACAATTTTAAACAAATTATTTTATCGTTGTGTCATACTTACACATATTTCCCACACTTTCTGTGTGTTCTCATCTACTAACTTCCCTTCTTTGTTCACACGTGCCCCCTTCCATAGAACATGACGTGGGATGGAAGTGAATTTTGTTGGAGTTGGTGGTCTAGAACCAACTACTTTGTACTTTATTCATTAAATAAAAGACTTATCACATCTTGATTGTTCTTCTGCGTGACATTTCATGTGATAATGTCCTAAGGACAGCTGTTTCATTAAAGGGTCGTAGTGGATCTCTGCTATGATGAGAACCCGAAAGTTCCATAACACTGTTCTTGAATGTATGTTCTATGGCCGGATGATATTATTTGAGGGACACAAATAATACAGGTCATTAGGGGTGAGGACTCATAAAACTTTGAGGCACCTTCTCATGGTGTGCGCCCTTGGTAATATCTAGGAGGATATTATGAGAATGAGACCCGCCAGTAGGAAATCCACATTTCATAGTGTCATTGGATGTTACTATCTACGGACGTGTGTATTGATCCTTAGGCTTTAAGATTATTATTAATGGGTATTACAACTCGCGCACTTAGATGTATTGACAAAAACTGTAACGACACACTGTTTGCAGCGAGGTAGGATACGTTGGGTGCGTCACGAGTAATACTGCATTAATAGATAATGCGAGAAAGGATTTGTCCCTTCCATTCCATAATGGAAGTAGATATCTCAGGCCCTTTGATGGAATTGATATAGCCTAAATAAATCCATGGCCATGGTAAGGTATGGGAAATTTCAATTCCGGGAAGTCAAAGAAAGAATAATCAAGCACATGGGTTGATGGCACTAGCATGCAACCCGCTTGATTGGAGATATCGAGAAAAAGGGATTATATTACACGGTAAGCGTTCGTAGGAGGTGACATGTCATTGCGGCGTTAACTTCTTTCTCTATGGGTGCCTTGGCGTGTTTCTAGACGCTAACCTTGTACTTTAGGTAGGCTCAGCCTAATGCCACTGAGAAAGAGGCCTAGAGGGTCACACACTAAGTGTGTCCATGTATCTCAGTTAAATATTAATTTAACAAGTTAAATAAATATTATTCCCGACTGTGGTTTAATAATTATTTAAGAATGTCTGATCGCATTTATTTTGACACTAGTTATTCGAGAGAATATACTTTGGATAAAATAATATATTTATTAGCGAGTAATGCAGTTACATTTATTTAAGAAATAAGTAGTCATTACTCAAGGTCTAATAAATGTGGTGGAGAAAAATGGAAAATAAAAGTACACGCCGTGTATATTAAATATACACGCTGTGTAGTTTTATGGAAAACAAGTACACGCCGTGTATTAATTATTACATGCCATGTAGTTTTTCCAATTGGGATTTTGAGGATTTAATATTGTTTTATTAAATGATATTTATTATAATCAGCGTGGGCGCATGTCAAGGAATTAATAATTCGACATGGGGGTTTTCAATAAGAGTTAATGAAATAAATAAAACGCGTAACGCGTTTATTTATTTTCATAACTCTATTAACCTCAAACCTGATTATAAATATCCTCACAACCCCAACATTTTTTGTGAGCCATTGTTGTGCACAACGGATTTGGAAATACTCTCAAGCCAAGAGATAATTCCTTTTCCACCAAGAACGCCCTCAAGTTACGAGAGCAAGATCCTCCACCGGATCAAGGCGGTCGAAGGCGGACATCGCAAGCGAAGGTTCTTCCGCGCTAGCACCCGGAGATCTCTTCGGCGACGTCCGGAGATACGTGACACACGTGTGGATCAACGCTAGAGGAATCCTACACTTGGATTCTACGACGCAACGACGGATCACCGAATTGTGAATAGACACATCAACGAAGAAAGAATTACAACGAGGTAATTCTTATGCATTAATTAAATTAATTATAATCAACATATGATGATCCTCCTCAAGGGTTCCGGGACTCATCTTTTCTTTTCGTTCTTCGTTCTATTCTGAAGATTTGGCGTTTTATATCGTGACGGATCTCGGATTGAACATTGTTTAACGAAAAATTAAGTTGGGAAAACCCACCAACGCGCTTCCGCTGCGCCCGGAACCTACAAGTGGTATCAGAGCGGGTCATATCGTTGGTTATAATTATTTAGTTTTTTGTTGGTGATTTACGCATTTAATAATTTAGTTATTTCAATTCATGTTTAATCGTTCTGAAAATCTGAATATCGAGATCTGTTCCTCCTCTCTCGTTTCTCGTTCACCTAACAGAAACGGATTTTTCTTTTAATTTTGATTAAAATAAAATAAAGGAACTCATCCGGAGGAGCCAAATGTTTCTGGCCGTATAACACCAGAATACACGGCGTGTATTCGGAAGTACACACCGTGTAGTCTAGGTTCAATGCATTGACTGATCCGCCAAATCAGGCCGTGTATTGGATTCTTTCTAAGAATTTAAGACACCGTGTGTTGACCAGAAATAGGTGGCACACGGTTTCCGGAATACATGTCATGTGGTCCAATGAACACGGCGTGTAGTCCCTTCGGGTTAGGGTTGGGTCGTGTACTCTGTACATAGCCTGCCCGGCTGTAAACTGTGTAACGCGGAAACTACATGGTGTGTGTCCCACTGTACACGCCGTGTACTCCGAAAATTTCCGAAGTACATTTACACGCCCTATCCTCGGGCTTGTACTTCGGATGGACGGTGAAGAAAAAGTACACGCCGTGTAGTCGGAACTACACTCCGTGTACTCACCCAAATTACGCAGATTTATTAAAATTTATTATTATATTATACAAACCCTTGAGACGTGTACCATGGTGCAGGCGTAAAGCTGAGGCACAACACGTGATAGGTGTTTTATATATATGTGTTTAATTTAACATCTGCGTAATAAATGGGAATTCTTCGGGTTGCCTCCAAGGTACAAGTTGTGTACAAGGATAATTTTAAATGAATTTATTTGTTTAAAATTATGATGGATGAGAATCTCCAGGAAATTCAGAAAAGGGATTTAAGATAAAAGGATTTATTAATTAAAGATAATTAATTGATTCGAGCGTGATTTATCTTAAACAAGAATGATTAAAGAATTGAATGCTAGTTTTATTTATGCGTAAATATCGTTGCATGTATGGATGATCATGATCTAGACCGAGACCTTTGTATGTGAATGGTTTCTTTTAATTTATTTATTTAAATTAAATTTGTTGGCCTGCGAGCCATATCCTCATTAATATGTAGGGCCTGAGCGCCTAATGATTCTTTTATGTAAAAACCCCCATTTTCCCCTCACCTGCGTGTGAGATAAATGCATATGTAATTGATGGAGCTCCCAAGCTAGTGGAGGCGGCTCAAGTTAGGAGCCAAGATAAAACCAATCCAAGGAGATACAAAGGTGGACAGGTGGAAATTTGTAAACACGAACCCGAAAGGTTCAAGGTGTTTCTCCCCTAGGTCTTGGGTTAGTTTATCAACCGCTAGATAAACTAACCAATAGAAAATCTCATGATCATACCATTTATTTTATTTCTGTCAGTTGGATGGTTTATTTATTGTGGGTGTGTTGTCACGATCACACAATTAATGAATTAAACGATCATGAAATATAGAACTAAAATAAAATTGGCTTATACGTAAATATTATCTTAGACATGGTTAATCACTTAAGTATATCCCACTTAATATTAACAAGCATGTAATCAAAGATAATAAAATGGAAATTTACGTATAAGGATAAAATCCCTCAAAATAAATATTAATTCGGCATAGCCTTCCATAATATTGGTTAGAATCGAACCATAGTTCAAAGTTCTTGACCAACCCTAGTTGGGGTTCTTTCAATTATCGGGGAATTCTAATTCAAGGTTTTGGGTTGACTTGACTTGGTTCGCATCAAGGGTTGACTGCCACATCAGGACTTGGTGTGACCAAGAGGCAAAGGTTGAGGAAATCCAAAAAGGATTTCAGGATTGGGGAGTCCACTCAGCGGATCAAGGAACTGCGAGTTAATGCAGTTGGAATTTAGAATGCCTACCTAAAACCCTTCAAGTTGCTTGACCAACCCTAGTTGGGGTAATGCGAAGGGCAATATGGATCCTTGCCACTAGAATATTCATGCAATAGAATATTCCGAAGTCAATGGTGAGGACTATTGGATTTCGATAAAATAGTGGGAGACTAATAAGTATTAATTAATTTATTTGTCTCAATTTTTATAATAAAGTACTAAACCTTTGCTCATCTTAAATTGTAGAAACGACAAGAAAATTACTTCAAACATATCATTGCACACCATAATCGAAAAAGAAAACCTTCTCACCGGCACCAATTTCCAAGAGTGGCAGAGGCGTTTACGCGTCGTCCTTCGCCACGAAAGGAAATTATATGTGCTGGAAGAGCCTATTCCAGTTGCGCCTGGGAAAGAGGCTAGTGATGAGGAATTATCTCTCTACATGAAACACATGGATGATGCCACAGATGTCCAATGTTTCATGCTATCGGCCATGTCTAATGAGCTCTTGAAGCAACATGAAAACATGGATGCGTATAGGATGATGTCTCACCTTAAATATCTCTACCAAGAGAAGGCGAGACAGGAGAGGTATGAGATATCCAATGCTTTGTTTACCACGAAGCTTGGAGAGTCTGCGCCAGCTGGGCCTCATGTGGTCAAGCTTATTGGCTACATTTAACGCTTGGACATCTTAGGGATTAAATTCCCAAATGAGTTGCGTACAGATCTCATCCTATCATCATTGCCCAAGACCTTCTCTAGCTTCATTGTCAACTATAACATGAGTGGAAATGAGAAGAGTCTATCGGAGCTTATGACCTTGATTCGCCAGGTAGATAAGGACATGGGGCATGAAAAACCCACTGTCCTTATGGTGAACAAGAAAAGGAAGGACAAGGCAAAGGGGACAAAGACTTATAAACGGTCTGAAGCCCCCGAGCACCGTCCCTCCAAGAAGGGGAAGATCCAGAGGCAGGGCAAGGAATGGGAAGCAGTGTGTTTTGCATGTGGCAAGCAGGGCCACTGGAAGAGGAACTACACCCAGAAGCGTGGGGACGCTAAAGGTGCGTTCGTTATCGAGTGAAATCTTTCTATTTCTACACATTGGGTATTAGATACAGCTTGTGGGGCTCACATCTGTATTCAAATGCAGGAACCAAGTAGATTTAGAAAGATCGCAAGAGGAGAGGTGGATCTTCGAGCTGCCAATGGCGCAAGGATGGCTGCGTTGGCTATTGGCGACTATCACCTCTCATTGCCAACTGGCATGATTTTGATTTTACAAAACTGTTATTTTGTGCCTAGTGTTACCAAGAACATAATTTCTGTATCTTGTTTGGATATGGATGGATTTATTTTCAAGTTTGGAAATAAGGTTTTTCTCTTTTATAAGAACAACGTATGTTATGGTATGGCACATTTGAATAATGGTTTGTATGTATTAAATTACAAAATCCAAGTGTTGGCAATCGATAACGAAACAAACTCACATGACTCATACATCACCCAGTTATGGCATCACCGCCTTGGTCATGTGAATGAGAAGCGCTTGACAAAGCTCTGCCAAGATGGCTATTTAGACTCTACTGAGCTAAAACCACTTGATAGATGTCACGCTTGTTTACAAGGAAAAATGACCAAGCCGCCTTTTGGTGGACAAGGTGAAAGGGCCACAGAGCTTCTAGGATTGGGACACACAGATGTGTGTGGACCATTTCCAGTAGAAGATAGAGGTGGATATTCTTACTTTATTACTTTTACTGATGATTTGAGTAGATATGGCTATGTCTACTTAATGAGGTATAAGTCAGAGTCCTTAGAGAAATTTAAGGAATTCAAGAATGAAGTAGAGAATCAACTTGGCAAGAAGATACATAAGCTTCGATTTGATCGAGGTGGAGAATATCTGAACCAAGAGTTCATCGATATTCTACGGGAGTCTGGGATTCTATATCAGCTCACTCCTCCTTATACACCACAGTGGAATGGTGTTAGTGAAAGGAGGAACCACACCTTTTTGGACATGGTGAGGTCGATGATGAGTCATGCAGATCTTCCATTATCCTTTTGGGGATATGCATTACAAACTGCAGCATACACATTAAACCGAGTACCAACTAAGGCGGAAAATGGAATTCCATCTGAATTATGGAATGGAAGGAAACCCACTTTGTCGCACACACGTGTATGGGGATGCGAGGTGTTTGTTAAGGCCTTCTCAGGCAACAAACTAGCACCCCGGGGCACGAAGTGTATCTTTATAGGATATCCCAAGGAAACAAAATGATATTACCTATATAACCCCCAAGACAAGAAAGTGACAGTCGCCAGACAAGCCGTCTTTCTTGAGAGGGAGCACATCCTCAAGAAGGATAGTGGGAGCAAGATTGACTTCGACGAAGTTGATGCTCAAGATAGACAGGAGTTGGTACAGGAACGAGTTCCACAGGTCCCCGTGGAAGAGGTTCCAGAAACACAAGTACCACGTAGGAGCTCAAGAGAGGTAAGGGAACCAGAGAGATTTGGTTTCCTAGTCACCGAGGATGGTGAATCATTATTGTTGGACAATGATGAACCTCTCTCCTACAAGGAAGCAGTATAAATCTCAGAAGCTGCAAGATGGCTAGAAGCTATGAATTTTGAGATGGATTCCGTGTATCAGAACCAAGTTTGGGTTCTGGTCGATGAGCCAGTTGATGTAAAGCCTGTTGGATGCAAATGGGTATTCAAAAGAAAGATGGACATGGAAGGTCAAGTTAGCACCTATAAAGCAAGGCTAGTGGCTAAAGGATTCAGACAGCGTCAAGGAATTGACTATGATGAAACCTTCTCGCCAGTTTCCATGTTTAAATCCATAAGAATCATACTTTCCATAGCAGCTTACCATGACTACGAGATTTGGTAGATGGATGTCAAAACAACATTCCTTAATGGGAACCTTCAGGAAGATGTCTATATGACACAACCATAAGGGTTTGTGACACCAGGTGAATCCAAACGGGTTTGCAAGTTTCAGAAATCCATTTATGGATTAAATCAAGCATCCAGGTCATGGAACATTCGATTTGATGAAGCCATAAAGGAATTTAGTTTCATTAAGAACGAATGTGAGCCATGTGTTTATAAGAGGTTTAATGGGAATGTGGTCGTCATCCTAGTGGTATATGTTGATGACATATTGCTTATTGGAAACGACGTACCAGCCTTACAGTCAGTTAAGGACTGGGTGAACAAGTGTTTCTCCATGAAGGACTTAGGAAAAGCAGCCTACATTCTAGGGATCAAGATCATTTGTGATAGATCCAAGAGGCTGCTTGGACTAAGTCAGGGTACATACATTGACCAGATACTAAAGAGATTTAGTATGGAAAAATCCAAGAGGGGATTGGTTCCAGTGTCACATGGCTTACATCTTTCTAAGAAAATGTGTCCCCAGACACAACAGGAGAAAGATAGGATGAGCAAGATCCCATACGCTTCGGCTATAGGATCTATCATGTATGCCATGTTATGTACCAGGCTTGATGTTGCCTATGCACTGAGCATGGTAGGCAGATATCAAGCAGATCCAGGAGAACAACATTGGACTGCTGTTAAGACTATCCTTAAGTATCTGAGAAGAACTAAGGATATGTTCCTGGTGTATGGAGGAGACGAGGAGCTTGTCATCAGAGGGTATGCTGATGCTGGTTTTCAAACAGATCAGAATGATCTGAAGTCGCAATCTGGATATGTTTTCTGTCTCAATGGAGGAGCTGTGAGCTGGAAGAGTTCAAAGCAGCCAGTTGTCTCCGATTCTACAACAGAGTCCGAGTATATAGCGGCTTCTGATACAGCCAAAGAAGCTGTTTGGATTCGGAACTTTGTCCAGGATCTTGATGTGGTGCCTAGTAGTAAAGATCCCATTACATTGTATTGTGATAATACTACAGCGGTGGCTCTTGCAAAAGAACCAAGGTCACATCAACGGACAAAGCACATACTCCGGAAGTATCACCTCTTGAGGGATTTCTTTCAAAGGGGTGAAGTTGCAGTGAGCAGAGTGTCCATGAAAGAGAACATGGAGGACCCCATGACTAAAGGCCTATCTCAGCAGAAGCATGAATATCATGTGAGAGCTAGTGGGTTAAAGGTTGTTAGCAGTTGGATCTAGTCCAAGTGGGAGTCTGTTGGAGTTGGTGGTCTAGAACCAACTACTTTGTACTTTATTCATTAAATAATAGCCTTATCACATCTTGATTGTTCTTCTGCGTGACATGTCATGTGATAATGTCCTAAAGACAGTTGTTGCATTAAAGGGTCGTAGCGGATCCCTGCTATGATGAGAACCTGAAAGTGCCATAACACTGTTCTTGAATGTATGTTCTATGTCCGGATGATATTATTTGAGGGACACAAATAATACAGGTCATTAGGGGTGAGGACTCATAAAACTTTGAGGCACCTTCTCATGGTGTGCGCCCTTGGTAATATCCAGGAGGATATTATGAGAACGAGACCCGCCAGTAGGAAATCCACATTTCATAGTGTCATTGGATGTTCCTATCTACGAACGTGTGTATTGATCCTTAGGCTTTAAGATTATTATTAATGGGTATTACAACTCGCGCACTTAGATGTATTGACGAAAACTGTGACGACACACTGTTCGCAGTGAGGTAGGATATGTTGGGTGTGTCACGAGTAATACCGCATTAATAGATAATGCGAGAAAGGATTTGCCCCTTCCGTTCCATAACAAAAGTAGATATCTCAGGCCCTTTTATGGAATTGATATAGCCTAAATAAATCCATGGCCATGGTAAGGTATGGGCAAGTTCAATTCTGGGAAGTCAAAGAAAGAATAATCAAGCACATGGGTTGATGGCACTAGCATGAAACCCGCTTGATTGGAGATATCGAGAAAAAGGGATTATATTACACGGTAAGCGTTCGTAGGAGGTGACACGTCGTTGCGGCGTTAACTTCTTTCTCTATGGGTGCCTTGGAGTGTTGCTAGACGCTAACCTTGGACTTTAGGCAGGCTCAGCCTAATGCCACTGAGAAAGAGGCCTAGAGGGTCACACACTAAGTGTGTCCATGTATCTCAGTTAAATATTAATTTAACAAGTTAAATAAATATTATTCCCGACTATGGTTTAATAATTATTTAAGGATGTCTGATCGCATTTATTTTGACACTAGTTATTCAAGAGAATATACTGTGGATAAAATAATATATTTATTAGCGAGTAATGCAATTACATTTATTTAAGAAATAAATAGTCATTACTCAAGGTCTAATAAATGTGGTGGAGAAAAATGGAAAATAAAAGTACACGCCGTGTATATTAAATATACACACTGTGTAGTTTTATGGAAAACAATTACACACCGTGTATTAATTATTACACGCCGTGTAGTTTTTCCAATTGGGATTTTGAGGATTTAATATTGTTTTATTAAATGATATTTATTATAATCAGCATGGGCGCATGTCAAGGAATTAATAATTCGACATGGGGGTTTTCAATAAGAGTTAATGAAATAAATAAAACCCGTAACACGTTTATTTATTGTCATAACTCTATTAACCTCAAACCTGATTATAAATATCCTCACAACCCCAACATTTTTTGTGAGCCATTGTTGTGAACAACGGATTTGGAAATACTCTCAAGCCAAGAGAGAATTCCTTTTCCACCAAGAACGCCCTCAAGTTACGAGAGCAAGATCCTCCATCGGATCAAGGCGGTCGAAGGCGTACATCGCAAGCGAAGGTTCTTACGCGCTAGCACCCGGAGATATCTTCGGCGACATCCGGAGATACGTGACACACGTGTGGATCACCGCTAGAGGAATCCTACACTAGGATTCTACGACGCAACGATGGATCACCGAATCGTGACCGGACACATCAATGAAGAAAGAATTCCAACGATGTAATTCTTATGCATTAATTAAATTAATTATAATCAACATATGATGATCCTCCTCAAGGGTTCCGGGACTCATATTTTCTTTTCGTTCTTCGTTCTATTCTGAAGATTCGGTGTTTTATATCGTGGCGGATCTCGGATTGAACATTGTTTAACGAAAAATTAAGTTGGGCAAACCCACCAACGCGCTTCCGCTGCGCCCGGAACCTACACATTTGGTTTTAGACTCATAAATCTACATATAAACATAGAAAAATAATTATGATGTTGTTTATTGGCACCTAACAATATTATTGTAAATTTAAAATACGTACCATTTTCTTTTCTAATGAAGCGTACCCCATCCTTACTTTACGATAGGGGTATGTTGGTTTTGAAGCACGTTCCTTATTTTCAGTACAGATTTTTTGTTTCATAAATGAAATATTTACAATCAAAGTGATGAATACAGGTATTCTCAAACAACGTATTATCACTCACAATGTACCTGAAACTTCTCATCCCCACGACGGACAATAAATGCATCCCATGCTTCTTGGGATATCAGGTGAGCATAGACAATGGGTGGGTGCGGGTTTATTTTACCTTTAGAATCTTTGAGGTGACATCTTGTTAAAATAGTGTGAAAACCTCGATGAATCTTTCCTGCAAGCCTTAGTACACAATCCTTGTGTGAATTGTCTACTATAAATGTACTCTGAAAGAGATTGAGAAGAGTAAGACATTGTTTCATTATTTTATTTGCTAGTAAATTAAATAAATAAATTCATAATGTTACCATAATTTCTTCCCAGATCACAACCTTCAGCCCGGAAACAACATGGTGCCATGAATCTATGTAAATCGGCATGCGTTGCCGAGTGACAACTCCAATGTATCTACTAAACATAGACTTTTTGGGATTCACATGTTGGCCTCGTGCATTCCATCCGACTTCAAATTTGATGACTTTGCTTTTCACCTTAAGAATTTTGGCTAACACCATCAAACTACGATGCACCTGTGATTTCTGCGATACTGGTCCTTCATTACCAACCATTTCATCGATATCAACATCATCTATATGTTCATCTAGAATGGTATCAACGATATGTGTTGATGGTTGTTGGACCTCAACACTAAGAGCAGCAGGAGCCGCAACAACAGGAGCAACAGGAGGAGCAGCAGTAGGAGCCGCAGCAGGAGGAGCAGTAGGAGCAACTGGAGCCACAACAGGAGCAACAGCAGCAGCAGCATGATCTGTAGGAGCAGCAGCAGGAGCAACAGCAGCAGCAGCATGAGCTGCAGGAGTAGCAGTAGCCGCAGAAGCAGCTGCTTGAGAGACTTGTTCAGCCTCAAGGTTAAGAGCATCAGAATGTGCAGAAGTCATTATCTGCAAAAGTGGATGAACAGTTAATTTAGATTACATAAATTCAATAATGATAAGATAATAACATGAGATAACAAGATCTATATTAAAAACAAAATATAACCTATTTACTGAACTCTCTTTCTTTTTTTCAAAGGTTGAAGGGACTTGACACCTCTATCGACTATCCAAATCCCTTCATTGTGGTATCCTCTAACATACAAAACATCATCCTCATTGGGACCGATCTGAAATGATTGCGACATACCACTAAAAGGACCATCCTCAACTGAATTTTGATCAAAACCTTCAGTAGTTTTGGACGATAATAGAACAATCGACCACTTTCGGTTTGCAGGATCTGGAACATAAAAAACTTGTACCTCTTGTGATGCCATTATAAACTATTCATCTTTGTACCCTTCTTTACTAAAATCAACTTTCACAAATCCTCATTCATCTATTTTAACACCACTGTTGTTATCAATCCATTTTCATTGAAAAATCGGCAATTGGAATGTCGTATAATCCAACTCTCCTATTAGTTTGATAATGCCAAAGTATGACATATTTGCATAAATTGGATTTCTATCCTTACTACTAGAAACATGCATCGCTTCAGCCACTAGTGTAACTCCACTATTTTGTATAGTACTATCTTCATCATGTTCATCTGTATAGAATGTATAACCATTAATTACATAACCACTGTAAGATAATACATACACACTTGGTCCAACGGCTAGCCATTGAAGAAGTTCTGAAATTGAATTCGGATTTTCATCCAACTGCTTAAAAATATGGTCTTGAAACCATCCTATAAACTGGTGATTATGTGTATCTGATAACCATTTTTCATCCCTCGATGGATTAAACTGCCTAAGAATTTCTTTTTGAGTTTCAATATATGGATAAACCTCCCAAATGTTATGCAAAACATAAAGATGAGCCTGCTCCCGATCTATAATACTAATTGTCACAACTTCTATTCCAGAAATTCCCTCACCCTCAATGCATCCAGTGTGACGAGATTTCAGGAGACCAATGCTTTCCACATCAGATAGGTATTCAGTACAAAATTCAATGGCTTCCTCACCAATATATCACTCCACTATACAACCCTCTGTCCAAATTCGATTTTTGACATACCCTTTCAAAATCTTAATATATCATTCAACATGATACATCCATCTATAGTGAACAAGACCAGAAATTCGAATCTCTCTCACCAAGTGAATCATCAAATGAACCATCATATCAAAGAATATTGGCAGGAAGAAAATTTCTAATTTACATAATATGATGACAATTTCTTTTTCCATAGCTGGGAATTTCCTCGGGTCTAAAACTTTGCTACATATAGCTTTGAAAAAGAAACAAAGTTTGGTTAACGTATGATGAACATTCTTGGGAAAAATTCAACGTAAAGCTATAGAAATTAGATCTTGCATCAAAACATGAAAATCATGTGATTTCAAACCTTTTAACTTAAAATCATTCATTGACACAATGTTCTTGATATTTTATGAGTACCCATTTGGAACCTTTACATTATTGAAGAAGTTTCAAAACTGATATCTCTCCGCCCTAGAAAGAGTATAAGCAGCTGGAGGAAGAAACATTTGATTTTCACCCTTCACGGAAGCCAACTCTTCTCGTATTCCCATGTCAACCATATCCAAACTTGCCTTAATTCCATCTTTTGTTTTTCCAGGGGCATTTAGCAACATTCTGATAACACTATCACATACATTTTTTTCCACATGCATCACATCAAGAAAATGTCTGACGTACAAACAATTCCAGTATGGTAATTCAAAAAAAAAACGGATCTCTTTTTCCAACTGATTTTCGTAAGGTTTTTCGAAAATGGTTTACCAAAAATAGTGTTCAGATCTTTTACATTCTCAAACATCTGATCACCTGTTAGTGGAGATGGTGTTGCGCGTTTTTCTTAACTTCCATTGAATGATGTCGTCCAAGATCGGTACTTATGCCGACGAGGTAGAAATCTACGATGTCTTAGAAACACAGATTTCGATGAATGTTTCAACCTAATTGATTCTGTATCTTCTTCGCACATGGGACACCCTTGAGTTCCTTTAATGCTATAGTCTAAAAAAATTCCATAAGTAGGGAAATCATTTATTGTCCCATACAACATCGCTCTCAATGTGAAGTATTCACTTTTATAATCATCATACAACATTACACTTGAGTCCCACAATAACTTCAAATCCTTGATCAAAGGATCCATATAAACATCAATATCGTTACCTAGTTGTTTTGGTCCTAATATAAGCATAGATAACATGATGAATTTCCACTTCATGCATAACCAGGGTGGAAAGTTATAATTTACCAACATAACAGGCCATGTACTATGAGTGCTGGTTTGAAAACCAAAATGATTCACTCCATCTGTAGATAACGCAATACGAAGGTTTCTCGGCTCTTTTCCAAATTCAGGATACTCATGATCAATTTTCTTCCATTGAGGAGAGTCGGCCGGATGACGTAATAACCCACCTTTATTTCTTTTATCTGCATGCCACGTCAATTGTCTTGCAGTTTATTCACTTCCATATAGACACCTAAACCTTGGAATGATTGGAAAGTACCATACAACTTTCGTAGGATTGGATTTATCTTTCTTGTATTGAGAAGCACCACAATTTAGGCATTCTATAAGTGATTTGTTCTCTTTGAGAAACAATATACAGTCTTTCAGGAAGGCATGTATTCTTTTAGAAATCATTACCATCGAGCGTAGCATTCGTCTCACTTCATATGTCCGGCTTGGGAGATCATTATCTTCTGGGAGAATGTCATTCAAGAGAGAAAGTAGTCCCGTAAAACTGACATCACTCCATCCATTTCCTGCTTTCAATTTATACAACTTCAGTACAACTGACAATGTTGTATACTTAGTGCAAGAAGCATACAATGGCGTCTTTGCACAACTCTTTAACTTCTCAAACAATTTTGGGTAATCACGAAGTTCATCTTGAATTGTCTTTGTCATTTCCTCAATACGATCTTCATCATCATTGACATCTGTAATCACATACTCCATACGGTCTTCTTCATTATCCATATTTGTATTCATATCCGACGATCCATAAAATGCAATTTTATCTCATCCAGTAGATACATTCGCTTTTTCCCCGTGTTTATTCCAACATTTATAACTCTGATCTATTCTGTGACATATCAAATGTTCCTCCAACTCCTCTGGAGTAAGTAGTCTATAATAACAACAATGTAAACATGGACAAAGGATTTGAGAAGGATCCTTTGCGTGATCCTTTGCAAACTTGATGAACTCTTTCACTCTGTTCTCGTACTCTATTGTTAAACGATTAGCATCCATCCAATCTTTATTCATCTCCATCCTATTTGAATCTCAAATATTAGTATTTATGGTTCAAGTACACAAAACAAGAATTCCAAATACAGTAGAATAGAACCACTTCCTTATAAAACTGGATATTAATAGAGCCTAACAATTAGTATTTATTCATCTTCATTAAATATAATTACTTTAGATTCATTATATTTTCCTCAAATCACCCCAGACCAAACACAAGAATAATCAAGAATGATACATCTACCACTCCTAGGTCTCTGCCCTACATTCAATATCATCATGCCTAAATACTCACTGCTGGTGGAAGTGAAACCGTTCCTAATGATCATGACAAGAAGAAATAGAAACCAAAAGGGGGCATAAGACATGTTTCTGAATCTAGTTTTTGGTTCTACTCTCTTGTGGACACAGGTTAATTACAATTATTATTCTAGTTATAGGGAATATACTTTTAGTTGAATATAATAAAGGTGATGAGTGTATTGATAAACTATAAAATTCATCTAAAATTGAGGTTATTAATTTTTCATTAGCTCATGACACGAGGTGTATTATCTGTAATACGTGAGTCATACCATGATTGATAATTGGTAACTTATTCTTATTGCAAAAGGAATTCAAGTATTATAACCTCTATAATCTTATGCTCATTACACAAGGTGGATCACATTTTTCATGTGAGGAATCTACACCAATTTGGTTCATAAAATATATTCATAGCATATAAGGATTTCTATATTCATCAACTAATGAATCATGTTCTTATCACACCAGGTAAGAACATAAGATCATCTACTAAGGGGAGTGTTTAGAGATCGTATGCTCATCACATAGGGGATTCTTTGGCACATCGCCTAAGGAATCTCATGCTCCTCATGTGATGTATAATCCTAGGATCATTACTTAGGAGATGAATAAGAGATCTTATGATCATCACTTAGGGGATTCTTAGGCATATCCCCTAATGAATCTATTTATAATCTCATGAGGTATAATCAAGGGAACATTATTTGGGAGATAAAGAAGATCTCATATTCCCATAACACAGGGACTTCATATTCTCGTCACCTAAGGCAACCTAGGATTATCACCTAGAGTTGGATGTTTCCTGAATTAAGAGTGGTCATAGGTTTATATCTCGGTAAAGGAACTCACATATTTGAATTTTAGAAGAGGGAACCACCCGATACACTCATCGCATAGGGGGTGAGCATAGTTTTATAGCCACAATTTCATTTTTATCCATGAAGTTATTCAATTCCCACCAAACCTTTTTCAATTTCATCATTAACAACTATATTCTATGTCACTGGGAAACTAAAAGGAAAACCCATATCAACTAACGATGTCATCTCCCACAATAACCTACTCATTACATCTTTTTAATAATGTAATGGTTGATGCTTCCCCACTGCACGATTTACCACCTCAACCATCTCACATTTTCCCCCAATGGAATCTATCACAACCAAACTAACAAAAAACTTCTAAAACAACCCCACCAAAAAACAATGATGATTTTCAACAATAAAAGTAAACAAGCACCATGTGCTTGAGAAATATAATGAAAATTAGTAAACACATATGAATCATCCCCTTTACATCATTTTCCATCAAGCATGGTTCATTTTCTTCAATTGGTCAATCCATAATACTCACCCATAGAATAAAAAAGCATGTTAAAAAAATGATATACAAATGGGAGAGGAGAACAATATTGAAAAAAGATTTGGAAAACATGCATTAAAGGAGGTCCGGAAAACCGAAGCTTGAAAGCGTTGTGGGCGGCGGAGGTCCGGAAAACTGAAGCTCGAGGGCGGCGGAGGTTCGGAAACACGAACTCAGCGGGCGGCGGAGGTCTGAGAACGAGAAGAGAGGGCAGCGGAGGTCCATAAACTGGATCTCAGCAGGCGGTAGAGGGGATTCGCAGGGTTCTAGTACCGCAAGAGCTTTAGGTCACGATAAAACGAGGGCACTATGCGACCGAATTTATAAAAAAATGCACTAAGGTTTTATCAGCGCTTTTTGAGTGCTGATAATAGTACCCTTTATTAGCGCTACAAAAGCGCTGATAAATCCTTACTGTATCAGGGCTAAAATTTTAGCGCTGATAAAGGTTACCCTGTATCAGCGCTAAAATGTTAGCACTGATAAAGGAGTTCTTTATCAGTGCTTTTATAGTGCTGATATAGGGCCTCGTTATCAGAACTAGAAAAGCACTCATAAAGACTCCCTGTATCAGCACTAAAATTGTAGCGCTGATACACAGTTTCTTTATCAGCGCTTTTCTAGCGCTGATAAAGAGGCCCTATATCAGCGCTAGAAAAGCACTGATAAAGAAATCCTTTATTAGCGCTAAAATTTTAGCACTGATACAGGGTAACCTTTATCAGCGGTTTTTCTTAGCAATGATATAAGGGGGCGCTTCCCTTGCTCATATTTGTAGTAGCGAATTGATATTTGGCTCACTACAGTCCCCATCAAATGATAAAACCCTTGGGACTCCTTCCTAGTAATTTTTGCTGCATCCCCACATGAGATTTCCAATACTCCACCCACTATGGAAATCTTGTATCCTCTCCCATCGAGCATACTTAATGATACCAAGTTCCATCTCATCCTCATAACGAATTTCAAGTCAACCCGTTTTCGAACTCCTCCATCGGGTGTCTTCAATTTCACCATCTCGACTCCTCAAACCTCGCATGTTGACCCATCACCAAGTCTCACTGAATCCTATACCTACTAAAAGGTATGAAATGTACCATTGGTTGTGTATATGTGTGTCGAGATCCCCAAATCCAAAACCCATCCGTCTTCTTTTGGATTTTGAGCCCGCTCATTCTTCCTCCTTAGAAATCGACACTTCCACTTCATGTGCCAGTATCTTTTGTAGTAATGACACTTCACTTCTCCCCGATCAACTCTCTCATCTGAGTGTGAGATTATTGTTGTCACATAGACTTCTTCATCTGCTGGTAATTCTGTGATGTGTGTAACCTACTCTTCATCTTTATCTTTCCCAACAATGTACCGTTTTCACTCTCCATAGTCACTTTTATAGTGACCATTTTTCTCACACCCAAAACATGTGATTTTTCTAAGATCACGTCCCCTCGATTTTGGCCACAATTATTTACCTCCTGACTTTCAATGTCAACCCCTCTCATGTTGATCATCTCACATCACCATGATTTTCTCGCCTGAATGCGTCACAGGTTTTCAGAATGCCTCTAAATCTTGAAGTGATGCCATTACCTCATCCAGTTTCAATGTTTCCTTCCCCATGAGAAATTTAGTCCCAATTCAATCAAATGAACTTGGTAAATATGAAAAAACGAAAAGTGATTTGTCTTCTTCTCTAAATTTCACACTGATCCCCAATAATTGTGTCGGAATCTTGTTGAATTTGTTGGTGTGATCCAACAAATTCATTCTCTCTTTCATGAAGAACTGGTACATTTTTTTCTTCATGAATAATTTGTTGGTGAGCGAATTCTCCATATAACACTACTCCAACTTCTTCTAGATCTCTTTTGATGAGGTCTCATCCAACACCAAATATTTTACCTCATTTTCCAGACAAAGTAGAATTGTGCTGATGAATCGTATATCAAGATCTTCCCAATAATATTTACTGGTTTCCTTGGGATTTTCTACAATAAACAGTATGATCATGCCATATTTCACAAGAATATCTTTCACCATTCTTTTCCACAAGCCTAAATTGTTTCGACCATCTAACTTCTCAATATCAAATTTTGGAAGTGCTCTGCCACCAGCCATCGTCGTTGTCGCAAAAATGCGACTACTACCATTGATGTTGCACCCTTCTTAAACCACCTTATGAAGTGTGAATTTTGAAAAAATAAACATACAGATACATCAGGAATGGTCGAAATAGTTGGAATCAACTCTTGGATCGTTGAAATCGGACACCGATTGGTCGAGATATCTCAAAAATAAGTTCAATGGTCCAAATTGCTTTCTAACGTGGTGATGATGTGGCACTGAGATGGAACACCGGTGCAGCTGCCAGAATACCGCCGACAATGTGAACAGTACCTTCTTCCCTAGCACGAGGTCACTGTTCACCTGTGGGTTTTACCAAACTTTGACCGAGCTTATCTCCTTCGTTTCAACTCCATTTTCAACACCACTTACATTGTTGTAATTGTCTCATTGTCCTCTTTATGGATATGGCCTCAGAAAAATTTTCTGTCCACATTAAATTTTCCAGTCACCGTAAAACTCGTTGTTGCCTCATTGTTTCAAATATGATCACTCCGGATCCCTCTGATACCACTTGTAACGGACACATCGGAGGTACGTGGCACCGAAAATCACACAAAACAGGAGTAAAATGAAGAACACAAAATTTAACATAGTTCAACATTAAAGCCTACATCCACAAGAGAAACAAGGGATAATTTATATTCACTCTCTTCATCTTGTCAGAGGATTTACAAAACACCCATACATAATATATTTCTATCTTCTTCAAAATAATGGGATTTAATCCCATTATATAGGGGAATCAACCACTAAGTTGTCCAAGGGTTGGTTAAAAAACCCTTGAACTCTTCCACAATCACTTGTTGCTTGTCTACAAAGTTGGCTGCCAACCAAAGTAACCTTCACCAGGTTTGTTGTCATCCAAAGGAAATCTGTTATCAACAGGATGGACTTCCTCTGCTAATTCCACCCCATATTGGGAGTGTCCCCCACAAATCTTCCCCTCAAAACCAATTTGGGGTAGAAACCAGACCTTCAGTCACCTTGCAGGTGTTGAAAACTTCATCAGAAAAATGAACATGCTTCTTCACGCCAGATGACGTGGAATTTTCACTATCTTCAATTGATCTTGAGATGACTGCAGTCCCCATCAAATGATACAACCCTTGGGACTTATTCAAAATAAGCTTTGCTGAATCCCCATGCAAGACTTCCAATACTCCACTCACTATGGAAATCTTTTATCCTCTCACGTCGAGCCTACTTAATGATACCAAGTTCCGTCTCATCCTGAGAACGAATTTCACGTCAACCAGTTTTCGAACTCCTCCATCAGGTGTCTTCGATTTCACCATCTCAGCTCCTAGAACCTCACATGTTGACCCATCACCAAGTCTCACTAAATCCCGCACCTTCTGAAAGGTAAGAAACACACCATTGGTCATGCATATGTGTTTCGATCTCCCAGAATGCAAAACCCATCCTTCTTATTTTTTATTTTGAGCCCTCTTGTTCTTCCTTCTTAGAAATCTAAATTCCCACATCATGCACCCGTGTCATTTCTAGTAATGAAACTGCACTTATCCCCATTCAACTCTCTCATCTGAGTGAGAGATTTCCATTGTCATGTAGACTTCATCATTTGTCAATAATTCTATGATGTTCAAAACCCCCTCTCATCTTTCTCTTTCCTAAAAATGTACCATTTGTGCTCTCCACAAACACTTTTATAGTGACCCTTTTTATCGCACCAAAAACATGTGATTTCTCTAAGATCACGTCCCCTCATTTTTGGCCACCATTATTTACCTCCTTAATTCAAATTTCAATCCTACCACGTTGATCATCTCACATCACCATGATTTTTTCGCATGAATGCGTCACAGGTCTTCGGAATGCCTCTGAATCTTGAAGTGACGTCATTACCTCGTCCAGGTTCAATGTTTCCTTCCCCATGATCAATGAAGTCACAAGTCCATAAAATGAACTTGGTAAAGATGAAAAAAGAAAAATTTCTTTGTATTCCTCTCCAACCTTCATGCCGAGCCCAAATAATTGTGCCAGAATCTTATTGAATTCGTTGGTGTGATTCAACAAATTTGTTCTCTCATCCATACACAACTAGTACAATTTCTTTTTTAGGAAAAATTTTCTGCTGAGTGAATTCTCCATATAACAATGCTCCAACTTATTCTAGATCTCTTTTGGTGGGATCTCGTCCAACATCGAGTATTTTACCTCATTCTCCAGACACATTCAAATTATGCTGATGACCCACATCTCCACCTCTTCCCAATTATCTTTACTAATTGTCTCGGGATTTTATTCGATCAATGGTATGATCATGCCCTATGACACAAGAATATATTTCACTATTATTTTCCACAATACAAAATTGTTTCAACCATCGAACTTCTCAATCTCAAATTTTTGAAGTGCTCTGCCACGAGCCATCGTCATTGTCGCAAAAACGCGATTACCACCGTTGATTTTGTACTCTTATAAAACCACCTTATGGAATGTAAATTTTAAAAAATTAAATATATGGATGCGTTCGGAATGGTCAAAATAGTTGGAATCGACTCTTGGATCGTCGAAATCAGACACCGATTAGTCAAGATATCTCTAAAATAAGTTCAACGGTTCAGATTCCTTCCTAACATGGAGATGATGTGGAATAGACGTGGTGCTGATGAGGCACACCAGAGCAGCTGCCTGAATCTCACTGGTGGCATGAAAAGTACTTTCTGCTCTGTCACGGGGTCACCGTTCACCCGCGGGTTCGACCAAAATTTCATTGATCTTATCTCTTTCATTTTAGCTCTATTTTCAACACCGCTTGTGCAGTTGGAATTGTCTCATCATACTTTTCATGGATCTGACCTCGGAAAAATTTTCTGTCTACTTTCAATTTTCAGGTCTCCTGAAAACTCTTTGTCACCACACCATTTCGACTCTGATCGCTCCAGCACCCTCTAATTCCACTTGTAAGGGATTCAATGGAGGTGCGTGGCCCCAAAAATCACACAAAACATGAGTAAAATGAGGAACACAAAATTTAACATGGTTTGGATTTAAATCCAAATCTAGGGGAGAAACATGGGCCAATTTCTATTCACAATCTCCATCTCATTGAAGGATTTACAAAACAACCATACATAGAAGATTTCTCTCTTCTTCCAAATCATGGGATTTAATCCCATTATATAGAATAATCATCCATAAGGCCGTCCAAGGGTTAGTTCAACAACCCTTAAACTATTCCATGATCACTTTTTGCATGTCTACGAAGTCGGCTACCAACTGAATTAACCTGCAGAAGGTCAGTTTTTGTCCAAAGGAAATCTGCTATTGACAGGATGGACTTCCTCTACAAATTCCACCCCATATTGGGAGTGGCCCACACAAATATCCCCCCCACGACCAATTTAGGGTAGAAACCAGACTTGTAGTCTCCTTGTAGGTGTTGAAAACTTAATCAGCAAATTGAACACACTTCTTCATGCCAAATGATGTGGCACTTCCACTATCTTGAATTGATCTCGGGCTTACTACGGTACCCATCAAGTGATACAACCATTGGGACTCCTTCCCAGTAAGCTTTATTGCATCCCCACGTGGTACTTCAGACACTCCACCCTCTATAGAAATCTTGAATCCTCTTGCATTGAGCCTATTTAATGATACCAAGTTCTGTCTCATCCTCGGAACGAATTTCATGTCAACCAGTTTTCAAACTCCTCCATCGGGTGTCTTCAATTTCACCATCCCGACTACTCGAACCTCGCATGTTGACCCATCACCAAGTCTCACCGAATCCCGCCCCTAATAAAAGGTATGAACCACACCTTTGTCATGCATATGTGTTCTGAGATACCCGAATCCAAAACCCATTCCTCTTCTTTTGGATTTTGAGCCCGCTCATTCTTCCTTCTTAGAAATTGACATTCTCACTTCATGTGCTCATATCTTTTGCAGTAATGACACTGCACTTATCCAAGTTCAACTCTCTCATCTGAGTGTGAGCTTCCTTTTGTCACATTGACTTAATCATCTGCCAATAATTTTTTGATGTTCACAACCTCCTCCTCATATTTATTTTTTCCCAGCAATGTACCATTTGCACTCTCCACAGTCACTTTTATAGTGACCATTTTTATCGCACCAAAAACATTTTATTTCTCTAGGATCATGTCACCTCGATTTTGGTCACAATTCTTTACCTGTTAAATTCATATGTCGGCCCCTCCCATGTTGATCTTCTCGCATCACCATGATTTTCTTACTTGAATGCATCGCAGGACTTTAGAATGCTCTGAATCTTGAAGTGATGCCATTACCTCATCCAGCTTCAATTTTTCCTTCCCCATGAGCAATGTAGTGACAAGTCCTTGAAATGAAATTGGTAAAGATGAGAAAATCAAAATTGATTTGTCTTCCTCCCAAACCTTCACACCGAGCCCCAATAATTGTGTCAGAATCTTATTGAATTCGTTGTTGTGATCCAACAAATTTTTTCTCTAGTCCATGCACAACTGGTCCAATTTCTTCTTCAGGAATAATTTTTTGGTGAGAGAATTTTTCATATACCACTGCTCCAACTTCTTCTAGATATATTTCGGTGAGGTCTAGTCCAACATCTAGTATTTTACCTCATTCTCCAGACATAGTCGAATTGTGCTGATGACCCACATCTCAAGCTCTTCCCAATCATCTTTACTGGTTTCCTTGGGCTTTTCTCTGATCAACAGTCCAATCATTCCCTACTGCACAAGAATATATTTTACCGTGCTTTTCCACAATCTAAAATTATTTCGACCATCGAACATCTCAAACTCAAATTTTGGAAGTGATCTTCCACCAGCCATCGTCATTGTCACAAAAATGCGATTACCACCATTGATGTCACACCCTTCATAAACCACCTGATGGAGTGTGAATTTTGAAAAAAAACTCATACGGATGCATTAGGAACGATCTAAATAGTCAGAATTGAGTCATGGATTGTTGAAATCAGACACCGATTGGCCGAGATGTCACCAAAATAAGTTCAACAGTCAAGATTGATTGCTAATGTGACGATGAATTGGCACTGACTTGGCACACTGGAGCAGCTACTGAAATTTCACGTAGCGGTGTGAACAGTGTCGTCTTCTCTGGCACGGGGCCACTGTTCACCCATAGGTTTGACCAAACTTTGAACGAGATTATATTTTTCGTTTCAGGTCTATTTTCAACACTTCTTACACCGTTGGAATTGTCTCGTCATCCTCTTCACGGATCTGGCCTTAGAAAGTTTTTTTTCCACATTCAATTTTTCGGTCACCGGAAAACTCACTGTCGCCTCGCCATTTTGACTCTGATCACTATGGATCCCTCTTATACCACTTGTAAGGGATGCAACAGAGGTTCTTGGCACTTCAAATCAAAAAAAATTGGAGTAAAATGAAGAACACAAAATTTAACGTTGTTTATCTTTGAAGCCTACATCCATGGGAGAAACAAGGGCCAATTTCTATTCACTCTCTCTATCTCATCGGATGATTTAAAAAACACCCATAAATAGTAGATTTCTATCTTCTTCCAAATCATGGTATTTAATCCCATTATATAGAGGAATCAACCACAAGGTTGTCCAATGGTTGGTTCAAAACCCCTTGAACTCTTCCACGATCACTTGTTGCACGTCTACGAAGTCAGATACCAACCAAAGTAACCTGAACCAGGTTTTTTTCCATCCAAATGAAATATTATACTGATAGGATGGACTTTATCTGCTAATTTCACCCCATATTGGGAGAGGACCCCATAAATCTCCCCCCCATGGCCAATTTGGGGTAGAAACTAGACCTGCAGTGTCACACCGATGTCCTTCATTTAAGGTAATTTTTTCTCTTATATTCTTGGCATAACCTTCACCACTAGGTTTTCACAATCCCCCCATTTTATTTGAAGTAATTTAAACACTTTTTTAGTGGAAAAAGGGGGTTCCCGGTTTGGGCACACGGTTTGATAAACCGTGCAAGAAAACCATGCGGCCTTGTCTAGCTCATTAAAAATATTTCCAAATTCCATTTTCCCTCCATGGATTTATCCCAACTCACCCCTTTCTTCCACCATTAGAATATTATAGCCATTACATCCTCCCAAGTACCTCAAACTCTCCTTCAAACTTCATTTTGAAGGGGGGTTTGGTGGAGAAACTTCAATCTTCCTCAAGTAAGTGAATCTATTCCTTAGTTCTCTCCTTTTTCATGGGATTTCTTCCCATATTCTTGAAGTTACTTGTGTCCAGTAGGTAGGGTTTAAAATCTAGGGTTTTATCCTTTGTTTCTTGGTCTATTATTTTGGTTTTAGGCTTGATCTAAATCCGTTATGGTGCAGCGGTGGTGCGGTTGGATTTTCACACAAAGATTCAAGGGTTTTCCTTATTGTGGTAGGTGGTTCCATGGGTAATCAATTCTAGATGAGTTATATTTTCTGAATTTATTTTTTTAGCACATTTATTATTCATTATAATTAGTGTGAAATCTATTTTTGGTGACGTTTGTTAAGCAAATGATTTTTAGGTACCAATTTTGTGCTAAATTGGGTGTTTTACATGTCTATTTCATGTTATGCTAATTGGGATTGTTTTCTAAGTCCTGTGATGGGTTTATATAAATGTTTTGGGTGCTGAAAATTCGGTTTTGGTGAATATGACTATGCACATGGTGGTCAAAGTGGGATTGTAAAGGGATTTTGTGTGTAAAGCGTTGTTAAATTTTGTGAAGCTGTTTTATTAAAATTCTAAAGGTTTTATTGAGTGGTGTAAGTGGTGAAAAACATGTGTAGATACTGTTTTGAGTTGATTATGACCATAAATTATGTGTTTATATGATAATGGATTTTGGTATCATGAGATAATGGTTTGAGAACAAAGGGGGAAGCCCAGGTACTTAGGATGGCAGATATGTACTAGTATGCTAGTGATCCGGATGGGTTTTTCCCTACTTCACTGAGCCAAATGGATAACGAAAACACTAAAAAACTATATTGATGATTATTTGGGGCCACAAGGTTATGTTTATGTTCTATACAAGTGTCTCATGCATGATAACATATTTTTCTATTGTTACTTTACACCGAGGTATGAGGTACATGGTGCTCGAGACTAACTAGTACCCAGGGTTGTTCCCATGATTGGTGCTCATTGACTCTTGTGTATTTATATTTGGAATATGGTGGTTTTTATGAAAAATATAGTATATTACATATTTTATTGAAATTTTCTCATTCATGGAATGTTTCATTTGAATACTGTTTACATTTAAAAGTTTCATTCTTTAGAAATTATTTCTACTAACTATTGTTTATAAAAAATGGCATGATTTTAATCATGTATTGTTTAATAAATGGAACCTCTTGGTGGTATCATATTGGTATTAGTCTCACAACTTACTTACACCAATTTGGTTTAAGTATACTTGGTTATGTTTTACACATGCAAATGAAATGATTTGGGTGATGGCGGTTCAGGGTGTTAGTTCCCATCTATGATGCAGAGTTGTGGAGACAGTTTTTGGGTGATGACCCCTTGTTGTGTGGAGTCCTTGGGGATGTTTTGCTACTTTTTTATGCGTCTTTGGACCTCTTGTACTATTATTAGACCTTTGTATTTAGTTTTTAATCTTTTTAAAACCTCGTTTGGTATGAATTTTTCAGATTCGTTCTATCGAATAGTTTTGATGTTTTATGCTCCCATATTCGGGTAAATCATTCCCAAACAAAAATGTGTGATACCCAAGCACTTATTCCAGACCATGGGGATAGGGAACGCCCTTTAATCCTTTTCATAGGCTAGGATTGGTTTTGGTTTTGATGGTGTCCATATTTGGTTCGTGAAAAAATGTCCACTAGGTTATGGGTATGTTCCATACTGATAGATCATGCACGAGAACAGATTTTGATATGGTTACTTTACACCGAGGTACGAAGTACATGGGGCCTAAGACTAACTAGTTCCTAGGGGAGTTCTGTAGATTGGATATCATTAACTCTTGTGTATTTATCTTTGGCATATGGTGGTTTTTTTTTGGAAAATACCATAGCTGACATGTTTTATTGAAATGTGCTCATTCATGGAAAGTTTCCTTTGAAAAATGTTTACATTTAAAAGTTTCATTCTTTAGAAATTAATTCTACCACCTCTTGTTTATAAAAGATGGAATTATCTTTATATTGTATTGTTTTCTCTGTGAAACCTCCTGGTGGTATCCTATTGGGATTAGGCTCACACCCTACTTACACCCCTTGGGTGTAAGTAGACTTGGTCATGTTTGACACAGGAAAAATAAAGGCTTTAGGTGATGGAGGTTCGGGGTGTTAGTTCCCATCCATGGGTAAGAGTTGTGGAGATGGCTTGTGGGTGATGACCCCTTGTCATGTGGAGTCCTTGGGGCTGTTTTTTTCTATTTTATGTGACTTTGGGCCTCTTGTACTATGATTAGACCTCTATATTCAGTTCTGGATTTTGTATAAACCTCATTTCATATGAATTTATCAGATTCAGTTAATCAAATGTTTTTGAGGTTTTATGCTCTCATATTTGAGTAAATCATTCCCAAACCAAAATACATGATACCTGGACACCTGTTCCAGCCCGTGGGGATAGGTAAAATGCTTTAAGCCTTGTCATGGGATGGGTTTGGCACCAGTTTTGATGGCGACCATATTTGGTTCATGAAAAATGGTATCAAATGAGGTTAATGTTTTTGTGTTATATCATTATTTTGAGATGAGTTGGGATAGACAAGAGCTAGGACTGTTGAGACTCGGAGTTTTGGTCATGATTAGGGTTCTTGGCCCATACCTCTCTTGGAAGACCTCGAGTCACCATGGGACATCAGAATTGTTTGTTTGACTTCACGTCCAGGTGAGACGTGTGGGCTGCAGACTACACGTGGACATCAGGTGGGGGAGAAGTAGTGGTTTATTCTATTGTTGTAATATTTTTGGCTTAATTTTATTTGATTATATTGATGGAATTTTTCATAACTTTTCTACTGATATTTTATCTTGTGACTGTTTCCTTTTTGTAGCATCATTCCTCCCCGGAAAGATCCCAGGCACACACAAGAGGATGATGGAGAGAGTTCTCCCTCACCGCTTAATCAGAGGCTAGTAGAGGCTGTGGTTTAGGTTGTCCAAGCACTAGGACGTGGACTAGCTCCTATTATTTCACCTGTTAGAGAAGATGAGACTAGTCCTAGGAAGGGAAAGTCCTAGGAGTTCCTGAAAAATAATCCTCCTACATTCCGAGGTAGCATAGAACCCCAGGAAGTAGAGGAATGGCTCGAAAAGATCGAACACATGTTCAAGTTCCTAGAAACACCTGAGGAACTCAGGGTGAAGTGTACCTCATTTTTGTTGGAGGGTCCCATCCGTAGGTGGTGGGAATTAGTACTTCAAACTGGGAAGAATGAGTAGATGCGTTGGGGAGAATTCAAGGATGTCTTCAATGAACAATGCTACCTAGAGGTCTTGGAATATGCCCCTGATATTTCATGGATCTTGTTTAGGGGGATCTTTATGTGATGGAGTACACCAACCATTTCACTGAGTTGGTTTGGTATTCTCCTAAAATCATCTCTAATGAGAAATCAAAGTCCCAGAGGTTTGAGAAAGTCTTACGACCATAGAAATACTCCAAGTTTTTCTTGATTAAGAAGAGGACCTATGCTTAGGTGGTCGACTGGGCATGTATGGTGAAGATTAACCAAAAAGGGAGGGATGGTTTCTCTAGTTTAATATCAGTAGTGGGAAGTGGTATCTCTTTAGAGAAGAAAAGAAAGTGGGAGGAACACGTGAAGAAGGGAGGTGGTAGTTCAGGACACTCTTCTAGGAAGTTTTGATATGTGGCTTCTGATGCGATATTGGTCATGTGCCACCAGTGTGGGAGGTCAAGGCACATCCAAACATCATGACCACTTCCACTAAAGCCTTGTTACCAATGTGGGGGTATGGGTCATTGGCAGTGCTTTTCTGGGTGTCATGTCCACTTCAAAGTGGGGCAGGGTCAATGGATTCAAGAGGAGTGCCATTACAGTCAGAGCCATCAAGGATGGGGGAACTCATTTTGGTGGCCATGGTGGTATGGATGGGTCATATTTTGGGCATATCTAGTTTAGGGAATAGCCACAGGCTAGTGTTCATCCTCAAGCAGAGACCAGACATCTCCATGTGGTGGATCATGCACTAGCATGATCAAAGGTGGAACTGTCGACAGTTCGAGGTACCATTTTGATCACATCTTCTATATTTTCTACTAATTTTGACACTGGTGCCTCTATTTCATTCATTTCTACCTGTTTTTTTGGAAACTCTGAATTTGACAACTGAGTTGTTGTCTTTTTTGATTGAGTTGGTGACGCCGCTGGGAAAGAAGAAAGAGTTAGGTTTTAGGTGCCCGTCATGTGTGCTTTTCGTGTAAGGGGTTGAGATAGAGTGGGATCTCCTAGTATTAGATATGAATCTGTTTGACATTATACTTGGAATGTATTGTATTGTAAACTTCCAGGAACACATCTATTTCTATAGGCGGTGGGTCAGTTTCACGGCACCTGATGGGAGTCGTCAGGTTTTTTGTGGGGAATGGGATCCTCGGTCCATTCATGCGGGACCTCCACTCCCAAAGTTGGGAGATGTTGTTTTTAAGTTATCATCACTCATGATATAGGAGGATGGTCATGCTCCAGACGGTGGACTACCTCATGCGGTTGATGAGTTTCTAGAGTTATTTCTGGATGATTTTTAAGGTCTACCCCCGGAGCAGGATGTGGAGTTCTCAATTGATATGGTGCTGGGAACCCAACTGATATCTCTCCTCTCATATAGAGTGGACCCTGCCGAGTTGAGAAAATTAAATATACAGTTGGAAAACTTAGAATCAAAAGGATTAATTCTCCTGAGTGTCTCTCCTTGGACCTCTTCTATGTTGTTTGCGAAAAAGGCTGACAGATCCCTCTGATTGTGCATTGACTACTATAATCGAATAAGGTAACACTATTGGAAAAACTACCTATACCCATGGTTCAAAACCGTGGGTATATCCCCAAAAATTGTGGGTATAGCCTATACCCATGGTTTTGGGAACCGTGGGCTGGAAAGGCGTCGCAATAGGGGTCATAGCATATACCCATGGTTTGGCCAAACCGTGGGTATAGAGGTGTCACACCGTGGAACACTGGTGTACAGTTGGAACAACACTACCCCCACGGTTTGAAAACCGTGGGGATTTATATTCAAAAATAAACAGGCGGTGGGATTTGACCACAGGAAGTGCTGAACACTGGCCACCTTCTCTGACCAACCAAGCCACTGCGATGTTTGATATATATATATATATATATAGGCGCTTACTGAAAAATGATAATAGCGGGATTCGAACACGCGACCGCTGCGAGGATGATTCGTCGCCTGACCAACTGAGCTGTGAATATTTTTTTAACATTATCATACATCTGTTTACTTATATTATTTAAACTCATTTAAAAGAAAAAAATAATTCACCGAGATTCGAACCGCATATCGTTTTAAACAAGACCAGCGGTCTGACCAACCAACCTATGTATGCTAGTTGCATTTATATTTGTATATTTGTAATTATATTAACCCAAAATGTGTTCCTGTCAATTTTTGTTGTTTTCCCGCATAATTTTTTCCCGCCTTATGGTGGGAAATATATACTCATGGTTCTCTAAAACCGTGGGTATAGGTCTTAAAAAAAATACCCAATACCCACAGTTTTGAAAAACCGTGGGTATAGGTCTTCTGAAAAAACTCTATACCCACTTTTTGGCCAAAAACGTGGGTATACATCTTCCAAAAAACACCTATACCCATGTTTTTGAAAAACCGTGGGTATTGGTCTTTAAAAATAATCTATACCCACGGGTTTGGACAAAACCGTGGGTATAGTCCCGTTTTCCCGTAGTGTAAAAATCAAGGACAAATATCCTTTGTTCCAAATAGATGAAATTTTTGATCAATTGAAGGGGGAAAGGTGGTTTTCTAAAATCGAATTTTTTTTGGGCTATCATCAACTTAGGGTGAAAGAGGTAGATATCCCAAAGACAGCCTTCCGAAGGAGGTACAACCACTTCGAGTACTTGGTCATGCCCTTCAGATTGACCAATGCTCCAATGGTCTTTATGGAACTCATGAACATGGTGTTCCATTAGTATATCGATTCTTTTTTCATGGTATTTGTGGATGACATCCTAGTTTATTCGGGATCCAATGAGGAACATGAGCATCACTTGTGGATCGTTCTGGGAACCTTGCGAGAGCATCGCCTTTATGAAAATTTGTCCAAATGCACCTTCAAGATTAGGAAATTAAAATTTCTTGGGAATGTGATCTCATAGAAGGGAGATTTAGTGGACCCCAAGAAGATCAGTTCGGTTATGTCATGAGATCAGATGAAGAACGTGTTTGAGATCAGGAGTTTTCTTGGAATGGCTGGTTATTATAGGTGGTTTATTCAGGATTTCTCTTGGCTTGCTTCACCTATGACCGTGCTCACCCAGAAAGGGGTGAAGTTTGATTAGGGTACAGAATTTCAGGCATCATTCGAGGAGCTAAAGAGGAGGTTGACTACCACCCCGTTCTGGTTTTTCCAGAGGCTGGAAAGGGGTACATGGTGTATTGTGATGCTTTAGGTATGGGTCTTAGTGCATGATTTTTTAGGATGATCATGTGGTGGAGTATGACTCTCACCAACTCTGACCACATGAAAAGAAATACCCAAACCACAAATTAGAGTTAGTAGCTGTGATTCACACTTTGAAGACTTTTCGTCACTACCTATTTAGTGAAAAGTTTGTGGTCTACTCTAATCACAAAAGCTTGGCCTATATCTTCTCACAGAAGAACCTCAACTTGAGGTAGCATCATTGGATCGAGTAATTGAAGGGGTTATAATTTGACATTGTCTATACCCCAGGAAAGGGTAACGTGGTGGCTGACACCTTGAGAAGAATAGTCCCAGTTCAGTCTTTGAGGAAGTCTAGTGATGAGTAGAATATGATGGCACTATTTTCTCAGATGCATGTGGTGACCAAGGCGAAAAATGGGGGTGCGTTCTTGGTGAGATTTTAGTTGAATCCTTATCTAGTGGAGATAATTCAGTGGGAGAACCCTAGTGAGGAGATTTTTCAGCAGTTGAAGCTGTTTATTCATGGTAGGGAGATGTCCTCTAATTGTTCATTGTCTTCCAATGGCATCTCGTGTTTCAAGGTCCATTCAGTAGTGTCGTTATCTCTATGAAAAGTGGTGCGGCAGGATAGCCACCAGTCTTAGTGGGTTGTCCATCTAGGTTCCACCAAGATTTATTATGTTGTTCGTCGGCAGTTTTGGTGGCCTGGTATGAGACGGGACATCGCAGACTTTGTGTTGAGATGCTACACATGCTAGCAGGTGAAAGAAAAGAATAAAAGTCCCTCTAGTTTTCTCCAGCCATTACCCATTCCTACCTGGAAGTGGGATGAGGTTTCCATGGAATTCATTTTTGGATTACCTCATACACCTCAGTGTAATAATTCCATTTGGGTGGTGATTGATCGTCTGACCAAATCATCTCACTTCATTCTGATCAAAGATACAACTAAAGTGGACGAGTCAGGCTGTTTGTATCTTCAGGAGGTGGTAAAGATCCATGGTGTTCCATCAGAAGTTGTATCAGATAGAAACCCTTGTTTCACTTATCGGTTTTGGTAAGGACTTGATAAGGCCTTGGGTCTCAGATTAAGATGAGTACGACATACCATCCTCAAACAGATGGTCAGACAGAGCGGGCGAATCAGATTTTCGAGGACATGCTATGTGCATGGGTCTTGGACTTTGGAGGTTCCTAGGATAGTCATTTGGGATTAGTTGAGTTTTCTTATAATAATAGTTACCAATAATCGATTCGAATTTCTCCCTTTTAGACACTCTATGGTCGGCCTTGTCGGTCCCCCCTTATATTGGGCTGAGGTAGGTGAGACCCCACTATTGGGGCCGAGTTTGGTGCAGGAGACGTCTGATAAGGTCAAGTTGATTAGGTAGCGCTTATTAACAGCTTAGGGTCACAATAAATCATACACTAACTAGAGGCATCAAGACCTATATTTTTCTGTGGGTGACAGGGTATTCTTGAAAGTGGCTCCTTTTCTAGTCCATCATCGATTGGGAAAGCAAGGGAAGTTAACACCATGGTTTGTCAGACCTTTTGAGATCACCTATCATATTGGAAAGGTGGGATAAAAGTTGGCCTTAACTTCTCAGTTGAAATCCATACATGACGTCTTCAATGTATCCCAATTGAAGAAATATAACTCGGATCCATCCCATATACTGAATTGGGAGGATTTGGATATAGAGCCTGATTTATCAGTAGTTGAGCAGCTGGTGCAAATAGTGGACTTCCAAGAAAAGGTGCTTCGGGAGAAGTCTATTCCACTAGCCCATGTTTATTGGCAGCATGGGAGTTCTACACATGATACATGGGAGTGGAGGTCATGGGTCAAGGAAGAGTAACCATTCATGTTTTTGGATCAAGCTTCATGTTGACTTTCTGGGATGAAAAGTTTTCGTGGTGGAGAGAATTTTCACAGCTATGTCCTTAATTTAAGGTAATGTTTCTATTATATTATTAGACTATATTTCCCCATATGTTTCCTTTAGTCCCCCTTTAATTTGAAGGAATTTGGACACTTTTTGAGTGGACAAAAGGGGGCGCTTGGTTTGGGCGCATAGTTTGCTAAACCGTGTGTCCTTGTCCATATCATTAAAAATGTTGTTAAATTCCATTTTTTCCCTCTCGGTATTTATCCAAACTGTCCCCTTTCTTCCCCCATTCTACCATTACAGCCATTTCAACCTCCCAAGCACCTCAAACCCTCCATGGAACTTCATTTTGATGGGGGGTTTTGTGGAGAAACTTTAATCTTCCTCAAGTAAGTGAATCTCTTCTGTAGTTCTCTCCTTTTTCATGGGATTTCTTCCCCTATTCTAAAAGTTAATTTTGTATAGAAGGTAGGGTCCCTAACCTATGGTTTTATCCTTGGTTTCTTGGTCTATTTTTCTTGTTTTAGGCTTGATCTAAGTCCCTTGTGGTGCGACGGTGGCTCGGTTGGATTTTTGCACAAAGATTCAAGGGTTTTCAGTATTGTGGTAGGTTATTTCATGGGTAATCAATTCTAGATGAGTTATATTTTATGAATTTTTGTTTTAGAACGCTTCTTATTCATTATACTTGCTATGAAATCTGGTTTTGGTGACGTTTGTTAAGAAAATGATTTTTAGGTACCAATTTTGTGCTAAATTGGGTGTTTTACATTTCTATTTCATGTTATGCCAATTGGGTTTGTTTTATAACTCATGTGATGGGTTTATATAAATGTTTTGGGTGCTAAAAATTCTTTTTTTTTGTGAATATGGATATGAAAATGGTGTTCAAAGTGGGATTTTAAAGGGATCTTGTGTGTAAATCATTGGTAAATTTTGAGAAGTTGTTTTACTAAAATTCTAAAGGTTTTATTTAGTGGTGTAAGTGGTACAAAACATGTGTAGATTATGTTTTGAGTTGATTATGACCATAACTTATGTGTTTATGTGATAATGGATTTTTTTATCATGAGATAATGGTTTGACCACAAATGGGGAAGCCCGAGTACTTAAGAGGGCAGATATGTACTAGTACGCTAGTGATCCGGATGGGTTTTGTCCTTGTTTCACTGAGAAAAATGGATAACGACAACACTAAAAAAACTATAATGATGATTTTTGGGGACCACTTGGTTATGATTATTTTCTCTACTAGTGGCTTGTTCACGAGAAAAGATTTTCCTATGGTAACTTTACACCGAGATACGAGATACATGGGGCCTGAGACTAACTAGTGCCTAGGGGTGTTCCTAAGATTGGTTCTCATTGAATATTGTGTATTTATCTTTGAAATATGGTGGTTTTTTATAAAAAATACAGTATCTTACATTATTTATTGAAATGTGCTCATTTGTAGAAATTTTTCTTTGAAAACTGTTTACATTTAAAAGTTGGATTCTTTAGAAATTATTTCTACTACCTCTTGTTTATAAAAAATGGCGTGTTTTTTTTCTTTTATTGTTTACTCTATGTAACATCTTGGTGGTATCCTATTGGTCTTAGGATAACACCCCACTTACACCCCTTGGGTGTAAGTAGACTTGGTCATGTTTGACACGGGCAAAGGAAAGGCTTTGGGTGATGGCGGTTCGGGGTGTTAGTTCTCATCCATTGTGCAGAGTTGTGAAGACAGCTTGTGGGTGATGACCCCTTGTCGTGTGGAGTCCTTGGGGATGTTTTTATGATGTTTTTATGTGTCTTTGGTCCTCTTTTACTATGATCATACCTTTGTATTCATTTCTGTATTTTGTATTAACCTTGTTAGGTATGAATTTTTCAGATTCCGTTTATCGAATGTTTTTGATGTTTTATGCTTCCATATTCAGGTAAATCGTTTCCAAACCAAAATATATGATACTCGAGCACTTTTTCTAGCCCATGGGGATAGGGAACGCCCTTTGAGACTTGTCACAGTCTGGGTTTGGTGTCGGTTTTGATGGAGAACAGATTTTGTTCCTGACATGCAGTCTCTTTGCAAGTGTTGAAAATATAATCAACAAATCAAACACGCTTCTTCACGCCAGATGACATGGCACTTCCACTATCTTAAATTGATCTTGGGATGAATTTGGTCCCCATAAAATGACACAACCCATGAGACTCCTTTCCAGTAATCTTTGCTACATCCCCATGTGAGACTTCCAACACTCCACCCGCTATGTAAATCTTGTATCCTCTCACATCGAGCCTACTTAATGATTCCAAGTTTTGTCTCATCCTCAGAACGAATTTCACGTCAATATATTTTTAAACTCCTCTATTGGGTGTGTTCAATTTCACCATCCCAACTCTTCGAAGATTGCATGTTTACCCATCGCCAAGTCTCGCTGAATCCTACACCTACTAAAAGTTATAAAACAAACCTTTGGTCATGTATATGAGTGTTGAGCTCCCCAAATCCAAAACCCATCTGTCTTCTTTTGGATTTTGAGCCTGGTCGTTCTTCCTTCCTAGAAATTGACATTCCCACTTCATGTGTCTGTATATTTTGCAGTAATGACACTACACTTCTCCCCATTCAACTCTCTGATCTGGGTGCGAGCTTCCCCTTGATTTTGGCTTCCATTATTTACCTCCTGACTTATGATGTGGGCCCTCCCACATTGATCATCTTGCATCACCACACCTTTCTCTCTTGAATACATCGTAGGTCTTCGGAATGCCTCTGAATCTTAAAGTGATGATATTACCTCTTCCAACTTCAATGTTTTCTTCCCCATGATCAATACAGTCACAAGTCCATCAAATGAACTTGGTAAAGATGACAAAAGAAAAAGTGCTTTTTCTTCCTCTTCAACCTTCACATCAAGCCCCAATAATTATGTCAGAATCTTGTTGAATTCGTTGGTGTGATCCAACAAATTCATTCTCTCATCCATGAAAAATTGGTACAATTTCTTCTTTGGGAATAATTTTTTGGTGAGTGACTTCACCATATAACATTGTTCCAACATCTTCTAGATCTCTTTTGGTGATGTCTCATCCAACAATGAGTATTTTACCTCATTCGATAGACACAGTCAAATTGTGATGACGTCCTACATCTCGAGCTCTTCCTAATCATATTTACTAGTTGCATTGGGAAATTCTTCGATCAACAGTATGATCATGCCCTACTATAGAAGAATATCTTTCACTGTTCTTTTCAACAATCCAAAATTGTTTCGACCATCGAACTTTTCAATCTCAAATTTTGGAAGTGCTCCGCCACTAGCCATCGTCGTTGTGTCAAAAAGCGCAATTACCACCGTTGATGTCACACCCTTATAAAAACACCTGACTGAGTGTGAATTTTGAAAAAATAACCATACAGATGCATCCAGAACAGTCGAAATAGTTGGAATCGACTTTTGGATCATTAAAATTGGACACTGATTGGCCGAGAAATCACCAAAATAAGTTCAACCATCTAGACTATTTGCTAACATGGCAATGACGTGGCGCTGACATGGAAACCAAAGCAGCATCCAGAATCTCACTAGAATTTTTGTCGGCAGCGTGAACAGTACTGTCTTCTCCGGCACTAGGTCATTGTTCACCCGTGGGATTGACCAAACTTTTATCGAGCTTATATCCTTTGTTTTAGCTCCATTTTCAACCCCTCTTGCCTCTTTGGAATCTTCTCGTCGTCCTCTTCGTGAATCTTGCCTTGGAGAAATTTTCCATCCACTTTCAGTTTTCCAGTCATCGGAAAACTCACTATTGCCTTTCCGTTTCGACTACAATCGCTCTGGCTCCCTCTGATAACCTTGTAAGGGACGCAACGAAGGTACGTAGCACTGAAAATCACACAAAATAGAAGTAAAATGAAGAACAAAAAATTTAATGTGATTCAGCTTTGAAGCCTACATCCATGGGAGAAACATGGGCCAATTTCTATTCACTCTCTCTGTCTTGTTGGAGGATTTACAAAACACCCATACATTGTAGATTTCTCTCTTCTTCCAAATCATGAGATTTAATCCCGTTATATAGAGGAATCAAGCACAAGGATATCCAAGGGTTGGTTAAAGAACCCTTAAACTCTTCCATGATCACTTGTTGCACGTCTACTAAGTCGCTGACAACCGAAGTAACCTGCACTGGGTTTGTTTCCATCCAAAGGAAATCTGCTACGGGCAGGATGGATTTCCTCACCTCATATTGGGAGTGGCCCTATATTTTAACACCTTCAACATCACTTAGATCAACCCCACTTTTTTTATGGTGTTGATAACTTTTTCTAGAAATGTCAAAATTTCATCGCTTTGATTGGCTTCGCCTCATATCCATGCTTCCAATAGAGCAGTTTCACACCACAATTTCTAAAATTACCACTGGGATCCCATTATTTCCGACACGTTGTCCCACTGACGGGCTACACACTTTTCACCACATGGAGTCATGACCAGGTGACTTGCTGAACCTTGTCAACTCTTCCCACCGATTGGGGGTATCGCCTTCCACGTGGACCCTCCCCAACAGTGCTTTACTACGCCAACGATGTTTCCCCAAAATAACCAGTCAACCCATAAATCCTCCCGCATATAAATATAGCCGCAACCTCCCTACTCATCCCACTCTCCCCTCCTTCCACCTCTATTTTCACATGCTTTCCATTTTTTCTGATGGCCACTTCTGTCACCGCCATGCAATCTATTCACGTCGTCACCCCACTAAAGGGCGCGACTGCTGTCGACAACCGAATCTTGCCGCATTATTACATGGTGGTGCCTTTATTGTTTAGGATCACCGACCTGAATGTCTACTGCTCCGCTGAGGTACAACAGACTATTTTACTTTTCCCCCTCTATATGTTTGGTGGGTCGTCCTCACCAGCGTTTCTTGCTAATTTAGGGGAGCCACAACGAGTCAAACAATGCGTCCCGGGCCCCGAACCCACTGGCAGCCTCTAGGTCGTTCTCACCCCCTCCCCCACCGGAGTTGAAGGCGAGTAAAAACTTCTCTGAGCTCCTGGATATCGAGGGTCCAACGCCATAAAGTAATCAATGGGAGGTTGGCGAGGGTGGGGTTTGTGGCGGTGATCTCGGTGGAGGCAGCGATCGGGGAGGGGCTTCTGTCACAGGTGTCGGATGGAGGGGTGGTTGTTGGGACCGTAAATGATTGGCCCACCAGTGTAGCGATAATCATGAGATAAAATAAAGTGAAAATACAGAAATAAAATGGACATAAGATGTAACATGGAAAAACCCCCAAAATTAAAGGGGTAAAAAACCACGGGCAAACAGAAGGATCACTATGGGTAAAGTGGGTACACAGTCCCTCACTTATTACAAGGATAAAACCCTCGTAAAATCTCTTTTGAATAAGCAGGGAAATAAACCTCAGAAAAACCACTCAAAATGGGATATATCTGTGGAGATGAGAACCGACGAGGAATGCAAAAAACAAGAGATGTTTCGGCCATTTATAAAATTATACCAGCCCTCCTGTTGCCGGAAATATTCTTCTCCCGTTGGAGGGTTGGTGGGGGTTGGCCACCAACCACCTAACACTACCACCATACTCCCTTTGAAAAAAGGAGGGACGGTGCCTTCCTGCAAATAAGTTGTTTAAAACACATCTCCCACGTGGAGATTTGATTGAGAACCAATTAGATCTCCACACATCCTTTCTATCTGCCAAACAAGCTGCTCAATTATCTACAAGGCCGCTCGAGGATCTACACCATCTGAACATATCCGAGTTAATCACCTTCATCAGGAAATCTTCCAGATTTTATTTAGTGTGAATCTTTTACATGTCCACACTTCCTTCCTCCACCACATCTCGGACAAAGTGATATTGTACCCCAATGCGCTTCATCCTGGAATGAAAATATGGATTCCTTGAAATGTGCAAGGTGCTCTAACTATCACAAAACAAAGGAATATGCGTCTATTTGTGACCAAGCTCCTCCAACAACCTTCTCATCTAAATCGCCCCTTTAAAAGCCTGTGTAGCTACCATATACTCTGCCTTTGTCGTGGATAAAGCCCCAACTGACTGTAACTTTGAAATCCATCTCACAGATCCTCCTGCAAGAGTAAACACATAACAAGTAGTGGATTTCCTCTGGTCAGAATCACCTGTAAAATCTGAGTCAACATATCCTCTAACAATAAAATCTGATCCTCCATAACATAATGCAGCATCTGAGGTCTCCTCGATGTATCTCAGGATCCTCTTCAATGTGCTCCAAAGCTCACATCCTGGATTTTCCATGTAACGACTAATTGCCCCCACTACATGTGCAATGTCTGGTCTAGTACAAACCATAGAGAACATTAGACTGCCCACTACTGATGCATACGGTACTTGAGACATTTACATACCCTCTGCTTCACTTCTAGGACTCATCGTTGAGGATAAATTAAAATTAATGGGAAGTGGGGTAGAGATTGGCTCACAGTCTTGCATGTTGAAGCGTTTCAAGACTCTCTGTAAGTAACTCTTCTGTGATAGAAAAATCTTCCCATTATTTCTATCTTAGTAAATCTGCATCCCAAGAATCTTCTTTGCTGGTCCCAAGTCTTTCATATCAAACTCCCTAGACAAATGTCCCTTCCTCTCCTAGATCTGATCTTTTTTGGGGCCTGAAACCAACATTTCATCCACATACAATAGAAGAATGATGAAATTATTACCATCTGAACCCTTGAAATATGCACAAGGATCTGAATGAAGTCTTTCATATCCAAGGATCGTCATATAGGATTAAAATTTCTTGTACCAACACCTCAGTGCATGTTTGAGACCATATAGAGATTTTTTCAACCAGAAAACCAAGTTCTCCTTGCCTTATTCTGAAAAACATTGTGGTTGGAGCATATAAATCTCTTCATCAAGATCACCATGGAGAAACACAGTCTTCACATCTAGCTGCTTTAGATGTAAGCTATATATAGCACACATCGCCAGAACTAACCGAACAATCGTCAGTCTAACAACAGGAGAAAATATTTCATTGAAATCAATACCTTCCTTCAGAGCAAATCCTTTGACCACCAATATTGTAAAATATCTTTCCATTTGATCCTTTCCATCCCTCTTGATCTTAATAACCCATTTGTTTCCAATAGCCATCCTTCCATGAGGTAATGGAACAAGATCCCAAGTCTTGTTCCTATATAGGGATTCAAGTTCCTCCTGCATCGCCACCATCCATGAGGATACATCTGGACTCTAGGTCACCTCTACAAAAGAATATGGCTCTCTATCCTCTGTTAATAAGCAGTACGCAATATTTCTCTCAGTGACATAGTATGAGTGCCATACTGGTGCTCTTTTCTCCTGAGTTGACCGTTGTGGTCCAAATGCAACCGGTAATTGATCATCATTCTCTAGTAATACCTCTAAGGAAACCGGTTCTTCCTTGTATTTGTCCTCTACTTCGACTGTTGTATTTTCTATATTCTCATTCTCAATGTCTCTATCAATTGTCATTTTCACCTTATCTTCTGCAAAAATGACATCTCTGCTGATGATAAATTTGTGGCCAGTGGGATCCCACAAATGATACCCCTTCACACCATCAACGTACCCCAAGAAGATACATTTCCTGGATCTCAAATCCAACTTTCATCTTTCTTGGTCATTAAACATTGCATATACATGACTTCTAAAAGTATGTAACCGAGAATAGTCAGCGAGTTTACCAATCCACATATCCATTGGTGTCTTCAGATCAATCTCTATTAAAGGAGATCGATTGATCACATAACAGGCGGTATTCATTGCTTCTGCCCAAAAAGTTTTTTCAATTCCTACAGTCTTTAAAATTACCCTTGTTCTATCCAATAGGGTTCTATTCATCCGCTCTACCACTCCATTCTGCAGAGGAGTGTACGCCACCGTGAACTGTCTCTTGATTCCTTCATGTTGAAAAAAATATCAAAATCCTCGCTTGAATATTCTCCACCATTTTCAGTCCTTAGACACTTGATCTTCTTTCCAGAGTCAAGCTCCTTCTGTGCTTTGAATGTTTTTAAGACTTCAAAAACATATGACTTCCTCTTGATTGGGTACACCCAACATCTCCTAGAATAATCAGCAATAAAGGATACAAAGTACCTTGCTCCTCCCAAGGATATAACCGATGCTTTCCAAACATCGGAATGGATCAACTCCAATATCTCTTTACTTCTTTCTATTGACATCCCAAACTTTAATTTATGTTTTCTGCTTAAAACATAATGCTCACGAAATGGTAAGAATACCTTTTTAAGACCAGGTATAAACTTTTGATCCGCAAGAATATTCAGGCATCGTTCTGACATATGGCTAAGATTCCGGTGCCATAACGTTGTCAACACTACCGTTGAGGTAGTTGATGCAAAAATTATCTCCGCCTCCCTATAAGTTTCACCCATAAGCACGTACAGGTTCGTTGATATTTTCTCCGCCTTCATTACCACAAGTGCGCCCTTCACAATTCTCATCACTCCATTCTCGGTGCGAGTCTTGCATCTGATGTCATCAAATTGTCCCAAAAAAAATATGTTCTTCTTCAGGCCCTTCGCATGACGTACTCCTTGGATATACCATACTATTCCATCATGCATCTTTAGTTTGATGGTACCGACTCCTACAATATTCAGAGTGTGATCGTTCCCCATGTACACAAGTCCTTCCAGGATAGTTTCATATTGGTCAAACCATTCCCGTCGAGACGTCATGTGCCATGTTTCTCCTGAGTCGATAATCCATGCATTGTCAAGATGTGGCCTGCTTCCAGTAGTCGTTTCCACTTCACTGACTAGTATATCTCCTTTTCCAGAAGTACTCACCACATTCCCCTGAGAGTTTTTTTCACTAATCTTGTTTTTTCAACAATCCTTCTTGATGTTCCCCTTCTTGCAACAATTGAAACATGTGACATTCTTATTCTTAGTCCTTGATTTGGACCTTCCATGATTTTGGCTCCCACTAGAACCACGCTCCATCATCATTCCTCTCTACATTGACAGAGCCTCTTCTAGGTGAGAATTTGTCTGTCTGTCCTCCTTGTTCTTGCATCGAGTTTCTTCTTTAAGAACCATGACTGCAACATCATTAAAGAGCAGCATATCTGTCAGGATATTTTTGGTTAGGTTGATGATGAGTTGTTCATAAGAATCTGTCAAACTCTGGAGTAGAATATCAGCATGTTCAGTATCCACAATTTTATAGCCCAATGCAATGAGCTGAGCAAACAAGGTATTGAGGTTGTTTATGTGGTTGTTCACCGATGATGAATCCGCCATCCGAAGAGTGTACAATTTTCTCTTCAGGAAAATTTTGTTGTGCAGTGACTTGACCTCATATAGCTTCATAAGAGTATCCCATATTTCCTTCATCGTCTTTTTCTCCGCAATGCTCGATAGGACCCCGTCTTCTAAAGAAAAATGGATTTTGGCAATAGCATTCCCCTCTATATCATTCCATTTCTCCTTCGTCACACCCGCTGGCTTTTCGCCAATTGCCAGTAGGAAATTATCCTTCCGCAGAACTGCCTGAATATTCATTTTTCACAACAAAAAATTATTCCCATTGAATTTTTAGATCTCAAATTTCACCACCATTTGGACACGCCGTCATTACAGAATCTCCTCTGTTTCACAATGGTGTATTTAATAATCTCAACAACTTTTTTTCTAATGTGAAGGATCAACTGGAGTTCCAATCATAGAGCATACTCAAATTTATGAGAATTATTAATACCCGAAAACGTGAACAACACCAGGCCAGAACCTTTCCTCTAATACCCCTTATTGGGACTGTAAATGATTGGCTCACCGGTGCAGTGATAATCATGAGATAAAATAAAGTGAAAAATGCGGAAATAAAAGGGACACCATATGTAACATGGAAAAACCCCCAAAATGAAAGGGGTAAAAAACCATGGGCAAATAGAAGGATTACTATGGGTAAAGTGGGTACACACACCATCACTTATTACAAGGACAAAACCCTTATAAAATCTCTCTTGAATAAGCGGGGAAATAAACATCACAAAAACCACTCAAAATGGGATCTATCGGTGGAGATGAGAACTGATGTGGAATGAAGAAAACAAGAGATACTGCTACCTTTTATAGGATTCTGCCAGCCCTCCAGTTTCCTGAAATCTGCTTCTCCCACTGAAGGGTTGGTGGGGGTTGGCCACCAACCACCTAACACTACCACCAACCTCCCTTTGACAAAAGTAGGGGAGGTGACGTCCTGTAAATAAGCTGCTGTAACAACGGTGTCGTTTGTGGGGATGAGTGTGGTGCTGTCGGTGGCGTCGGTAGTGCCGCTATTTAAGGAGGTGAGAGTGCAGTCGAAGTCAGAGGGGATGATGAGATCAGATGTGTTGGGACTGTAAAATGATTGGCTCACTGGTGCATCAATAATTACTAGATAAAAAAATTGAAAAATTCAGAAATAAATGAACACAAGATATAACATGGAAAACCCCCCAAATGGAAGAGGTAAAAACCCACAGGCAAATAGAAGGATCAATATGGGGTAAAAGTGGGTACAAACTCTCTCACTATTATAAGGAGAAAACTCTCGTAAATATCTCTCTTGAATATGGTGGATAAATCGCGTCACACAAATCGCAAATAACCAAACTAATGGATGAGAACCGGATGAAGCTGATGAGAGATGAGAGGAAGCTCCAGCCTTTTATAGGCTTCTTCCATCCCTCCTGCTGCCTCTCTCACTGGATGAATGGGTGGGGTTGTCCACCCACCATTAACCACTGCCATCCCCCTTTGACAGAGGGGGGCTAGATCCATCCTAGAAAACAACTGCCGACAGATCTCCCACTTGGAGATTTTATTGTGAACCAATCACATCTCCACATCCTTTTTATCTACCAAACATGCTGCTCAAGTATCTGTAAGGCCACTCAAGTATCTGGACCATATAAACTTATTAGAGTTAATTCCCTTCATCAGGAAATCTTCCAAATTTTCTTTAGTATGAATTTTTTGCAAATCCATACTTTCTTCCTCCACCACATCTTGGACAAAGTGATAATATACCCCAATGTGCTTCATTATAGAATGAAAATATGGATTCCTTGAAATGTGCAAGGCGCTCTAACTGTCACAAAACAATGAAATATTCTCTTGTTTGTGACCAAGCACCTCCAACAACTTTCTCATCCAAATTGTCTCTTTGCAAGCCTATGTAGCTACCATGCACTCTGCCTATATCATGGATAAATCCACAACAGACTGTAACTTTGAAATCCAGATCATAGCTCCTCCAGCAAGAGTAAACACATAACTAGTAGTGGATTTCCTCTAGTTAGAATCACCTGAAAAATCTGAATCAACATAGCCTCTGATAGTAAAATCTGATCCTCCATAACATAATGCATCATTTGAGGTCTCCTTGATGTATCTCTGTATCCTCTTCACTATGCTCCAATGCTACCATCCAAGATTCCCCATTTACCGACTAACTACTCCAACTACATGTACAATGTCTGGTCTAGTACAAACCATAGTGAACATCAGACTTCCCACTGCTGATTCATATGGTACTCGAGACATCTAATTTATCTATGCTTCACTTCTAGGACTCATCATTGAGGATAACTTGAAATTAATGGGAATAGGGGTAGATATTGTCTTACAGTCTTGCATGTTGAGGCGTTTCAAGAATCTCTGTAATTAACTCTACTATGATAGCCAAAAATTCCGATTATTTCTCTATCTGTAAATCTGCATCCCAAGAATCTTGTTTGCTGGTCCCAAGTCATTCATATCAAACTCCCTAGACAACTGTGCATTTGTCTCTTGGATCTAATATTTGTTAGGGCCTCCAACCAACATGTCATCCACATGCAATAGAATAATGATGAAATCATTACCATCTAAACCCTTGAAATATGCACAATGATCTGAATGAAGTCTTCTATATCCAAGGATCATGTTATAGGAATAAAATCTCTTGTACCAGCACCTCAGCCCCTGTTTGATACCTTAGAGAGATTTGTTCAACCCACAAACCAAGCTCTCTTTTCCTTCTTCTAAAAAACCTTCTGGTTGGATCATATAGATCTCTTAACCAAGATCAGCATGGATAAAATAAGTCTTCACATCCAGATACTCTAGATGTAAGCTGTATGTATCACACATCACCAGAACTATCCAAACAGTTTTCAGTCTAACAAAAAGAGAAAATATTTCATTGAAATCAATACCTTCCTTCTGAGAAAATCCTCTTACCACCAGTCGTACATGATATCTTTCCACCTGGTCATTTCCATCCTGTTTGATCTTAAAGACCCATTTGTTTTCGATAGCCTTACTTCCATGAGGTAATGGAACTAGATTCCAAGTCTTGGTCCAGTGTAGGGATTCAAGTTCCTCCTACATCGCCGCCATCCATGAGGATACATCTAGACTCTGGGTTGCCTCTATAAAAGAAGATGGCTCTCCATCCTCCATCAATAAGCAGTACATAATATTTCTCTCAATGACATAGTATGAGTGCCATACTAGTGATATTTTCTCCCATGTTGACCAACGTGGTCCAGACTCAACCAGTTATTGATCATCATACTCTAGTAATGCCTCAGAGGAAACTGGTTCTTCCTTGGATTTGTCCTCTACTTAAACTATTGTAGTTTTTGTATTTTTATTCTCCGTGTCTTGATCAGTTGTCATTTTCACCTTATCTTCTACAAAAATGACATCTCTATTGATGATAAATTTGCGGGCAGTGGGACCCCACAAATTATTTCCCTTTACACCATCATCGTACCCCAAAAAGATACATTTACTGGATCTCAAATCCAACTTAGATCATTCCTAGTCATTAAACAATGTATATATAGGACTTAAAAAAGTATGTAACTATGAATAGTCAGAGAGTTTACCAGTCCACATCTCCATCTGTGTCTTCAAATCAATCTCCATTGAAGGAGATCGATTGATCACATAACATGAGTTATTCCCTACTTCTGCCCAAAATATTTTGGCAATACATGCAGTCTTCATCATCGCCCTTGTTCTATCCAACATGGTTCTGTTCATCCGCTCTACCACTACATTCTACTAAGGAGTGTATGCCACCATGAACTTTCTCTTGATTCCTTCTTTTTGACAAAAAGTATCAAACTACTCACTTGTATATTCTCCACCACTGTTAGTACTTATACACCTGATCTTCTTTCTAGATTCAAGATCCTTCCGCGCTTTGAATGTTTTTGAAGACTTCAAAAGCATCTGCCTTCCTCCATATTGGGTACACCCAACATCTCATGGAATAATCATCAATAAAGGATACGAAGTACCTTGCTCATCCCAGGGATATAACAGGTTTTTCCCAAACATCGGGATTGATCAAATCCAATATCCCCTGACTTTTTTCTGTTGACGTCTGGAACTTTAACCTGTGTTGCTTGCTCAAAACACAATGCTCACAAAATGGTAAGGATACCTTTGTCAGCTCAGGAAGAAACTTCTGATCCGCAAGAATCTTTTGGCCTCATTATGACATATGACCAAGATTTCAATGCCATAATTTCATCAATGAATCCATTGAGGTATTTGATGCAACAACTATCTCCCCCTCCTTATATGTTTCACCCATAAGCACGTACAGGTTCTTCGAGATCTTATCTGCCTTCATTAACACAAGCGCTCCCTTCACAATTCTCATTACTCCATTCTCAGTGCAAGTATTTCATCTGATGTCATCAAATTTTCCAAAAGACAATATTTTATTATTTAGGCTCTTCACATGACATACTCTTTGGATGGTCCATACTATTCCATCATGCATCTTTAGTTTGATGGTACCGACTCCAACGATCTTCAGAGTGTGATCGTTCCCCATGTACACAAGTCCTTCTGAGATGGTTTTATATTGGTCAAATCATTCCCATCGAGACTTCATGTTCCATGTTTCTCCTGAGTCGATAATACATGCATCGTCAAGATGATTCCTACTTCTAGTAGTCGTTATCACTTCACTGACTAGTATATCTCCTTTTCCAGAAGTACTTTCCACATTCCCATGAGATTTCTTTTCACTACTCTTCTTATTCCAAAAATTATTCTTGACATACCTTTTCTTGACAGAATTAAAACATGTTACATTCTTCTTATTACTCCTTGATTTGGACCTGCCATGATTTGGGCTACCACTAGAACCACGCTCCATCATCCTTCCTCTCTCTATTGATAGAGCCTCTGCTTAGTGCAAAGTTTTCTATCTGTCCTCATTGTTCTTGCACCAAATTTCTTCTTCAATAACCACAACTGTGACATCATTGAAGAGAATCATATCCATCAGGATATTTTTGGTGAGATTGATGATGATTTGGTCATATGAATCTGGAAAACTCTGGAGTAGAATCTCTACACATTCAGTATCCACAATTTTATAGCCCAACACCGTGAGTTGAGCAAATAGGGTATTGAGTTTGTTGATGTGGTCAGTCACTGATGATGACTCCACCATCCTAAGAGTGTAAAATTTTCTCTTCAAGAAATTTTTTTTGTGCAGTGACTTGGACTCATATAACTTCGTTAGAGTATCCCATATTTCCTTGGCCATCTTTTTCTCCACAATGCTCGATAGGACCCCGTCTACAAAATCCAAATAGATGTTGGAAATAAAATTCTCATCCATATGGTTACATTTCTACTCTGTCACATCCACCATCTTTTTTCTAATTGCTAGTAGGCAATTATCCTTCTACAACACTGCCTACATCTTCAATTTCCACAACAAAAATTATTCCCGTTGAATTTTTCGATCTCGAATTTCACCTTCATCTAAAAATTCTATCAGTACAAATAATTCTCCATTTCACAAAGGTGTATTTAATAATCTCAATAATTTTTTTGATGTGAAAGATCAACCGGAGTCGCAATCACATATCATACTAAAATTTATGAGAATTATTAATACCTAAAAAAGTGAACATCACCGAGTCAGAACCTTCCCTCTAATACCACTTGTTGGGACTGTAAAATGATTGTCTCACTAGTGCAGTGATAATTACAAGATAAAAAAGTGAAAAATGCTGAAATAAATGAACATAAGATGTAACATGGAAAAACCCCCAAATGGAAGGGGTAAAAAACAATGGGCAAATAGAAATATAACTATGGGGTAAAAGTGGGTACACACTTCCCCACTATTACAAGGAGAAAACTCTCATAAATATCTCTCTTGAATATGGTGGGGAAACTGCCTCACAAATACCGAAAATAAATGAACTAATGGATGAGAACTGGATGAAGTTGATGAGAGATGATAGGAATCTCCAGCCTTTTATAGGCTTCTTCCATCCCTCCTGCTGCCTCTCCCACTGGACGAATGGGTGGGGTTCACCACACACCATCTACCACCTCCAACCCCCTTTAAAAAAGAGGAGGGGGGGTGTTTTCCTATAAAACAACTGCCGAAAGGATGTTGAGATGTTGAATGGACGGTTTTCCATGCTCGGCCTTGTTGTCCTCACCCTCACCGAGTTTCTCAAGGGCGACGCTCTCATTTAACTTCCCACGCACCCTTTCCCCGTATAGGTACGGTGTCTTGGGTAGGAGGAGGAGAAAATCCAATGTAAAATAGGGTCTTCTTGTTTAGGTTAGACAAAGTTAATTTATTTATCGGACTTCAGAAAATATCCCAACTGAAAAAAGTGGAATGCCATTATAACATTCTGTTTTGGTAAATATGAATGGTCAATGAGTTATTTGGGTAATTTTATTTTTTTCATTATTTGTAATAATAAAATTTTATATTTTGAGTGTTCGTGTTTTATTTATTTTCAAAGTTTTATTTGATTTCACCCATCCACAACTTCAATCCCAATGTTTACCCAAGGAAGATGTAGGTAGTTAGATAGCTTCGAACGAGACTACCTACTGCCAAGCCAAGACCAAGGACCAATCTGAGTTACTATTATGGGGAGACACAAATGAGATCCCCACTATAAGAGACAACTCGTATTTTCCTGAAACGTGATTAGGGTACTAACAGGGGGCTCGAACAGACTCCACAGTACAAGGAGTAAAATCCCATTATACCTTTCCAAACAAACTTAAATAAAATTCATAGTGGGTCTCACCACCATAAGAACCAACCATATTAACTGACCAACACTGTCCGACATGGAAGGATCCCAAAACATAAAGATTCGGGATGACCACATGGTTAGTCCACACAGTTTAAGAATTCATGCGCTAACTGTGTAGATCATTATTTCTGCATGTATTCCTGGCACACAGTCACTACTAATCGTGCACAAATCCTGTGCTCAACCATGATGAAACCAAAGGATTAAACTATTACCATCTTTCATACTAAGGACAAGACTTTGTACAAGGGTTTTAATGACCTTGGTATTTCCCCTGACTATGCGTCAACTTCACTCTGAAACCTATGGATGAAGCTCAAATGATTGAAGCATCTTCGACATCATAGTTAGGATTTTGAAACCCCATAAACGGAACTTCTTTCGGTGCTACAAACAACTACACTGCAAACACCGATGGGTTTACCAAGACAAAACACACTCCAAAACACACTTTACCCTAACCCAACATTTCACTGAAACAAGGGCTTAGAGGATGCACACACATCACACCTTATTTCTTCGGGTGAGAAACAATATAAGGAACAGACACATATAGACACCTTCCTCTAAAATAGAGGATTTTGAAGTTTTTTCTAAGGGACACATACTCCCAACATAACAAAGACTCTTAGAGGATTGCACAACCTTATCCATTATAGTCAAATGAGCACATGACATCACAAGGCATCACCAGAGATGTCCATTGCAACTAATAGGAACAATAGAAGGAAAGAGATCTTATGCTAAGTCCCAAACAACACACGATTCCGAAAAGTGGTTGTAATATCTAATCATGACCAGATTCCATATGCTGGTGGTTTAACATGAACTCCTGCTTCAAAGAGACTAAGAATGACCCATAGGTCCTCTTAGACGCCATCCAAATACTTATCCATACTAACAACCCCAGTCCACTTCAACCTTCAATGAATCAGGTATCTTAAGAAACTAAGGTCTTTTTCAACCTTCCATGATCACTCTCCCGCTATAAGAGGATTTGAAAAACCAATAAAGGAAATGGTGTAGAATCAATCTCCAAAACTCGAGAAAATATTCTTTATATTGATCAACTAGAGGGTATTCCAATAGAGAAACAATTTGGGTTTCACTTCAGTTGTGCATTAACCCTTAATGGGGTCGTACCTTATCCAACAAGAGAACCCAAGGACCTAACCAACCTGGTCCATTGGTCAAGACATATCGCAAATAGATCCAAAAATATGAGGGGAACAACCATAAAGGATTCTTGGAACATTTCTCAGGAGAGACCACTAACCCTCCCTTGAACCCATCTTACCAACCAAACAAAAACCCAAAACACCATTCAAACAAAAGGGTTTCTTGAACTCAAAACATCCCACAACATCAATGTTTTCAAAAAAAAATTATACACACCATCCCAAACCAGACATAAAGACATCATGTCTTCCTTTAAAATCATCTTTTTGAAAATAAATGGTTCAACGACTAGTGTATCTACCAATGGTACCCCATGGGCCTCACACATGCATGTTTCTATGCCACACGGGTCACCCTCTTCATATCTATCCCAGATCTCATCCAACCTTGACATCAACCATCCATCATCCCATATAACCCAATGCATGTGGTCGCTCATAGAAATACCAAAGTTTAAAACTAAAAATATTTTCATTTTTCAAAACAAAAATAGTCAACCATTACTTACTTTTTCTCAAAACCGCTAACCACAAAATCAAACCAAATTAAATATTACCAAAATTTTCAGAAAGGAAAAATCATTAAAATTAAATCCCACTTTCAATCTATTCACATAAATTTCAAAATATCACATCCCATTAAAACCATGAAAGTAATTTTCTCTCTATTTGATATCTTCCCTTTTCCATAGAGTTTCTTTCACCCTTTCTTGGAGTTCTAATGTGTCCAGTAGCTAGGGTTTGTACCTAGGGTTTAACCAGTGGAATTTTTAGTGAAATTGTAACATCCCATATCTGGGTTACACTCAATGGGTGCCCCGAACCCGGTTGGTCACATGACCTCAAACGCATTTCCCCAAATGCTAGAGGTTCCCAACTAGAAGCGAGGGCCCAGGTCTGATAGTGGGGAAACTATGCCCTCATTTTTCAAAGTGTAGCGTAGCGGAAAAGTTAAATACCATAGAAAAATGGAAGTAGTAAATAGTATACAACTGAATGGAAAACTGAAGTAAAATAGAACCAGTAGTCATATATATATAAATATGCAGCATGTCACTAATTCTATAAAAATAGCCAGAATAGGATACACTACAACTCAAAGTACAGGCTACCACAAACAGAACAAAACATAGCGAACAAAACGCATCATCATTGCAAGCCTAAGCTCGGTCCCATGCTCTCCTACTCCTATTCTACAATCATGTACCTGTATAGGGGCCCATGCCCCTATAGACACCTACAGAAATATAGTCTGTTTGGGCCGAATACATGACCCAAATAGGGTGTGAGAAATAAATCCCAGTAGGCACCCACCAAAGGCCTGTGCCCAACTATCAGTGAAAATATGCAACCGTAGTGTGCAAAAGTAAAATGCAGTAAACTAGTAAGTACTCAAAAGTAACTATCACTACAAGAAACATTCCCATTTTAATTATTCTTTTAAAAAATCAACATAATTTAATTCTGAGCTAATTAGAACCATTCCCTTAGGCTAATCAGAACCATGCCCTCGGGCTAATCAGAACCAAGCCCTCAGGATAAATGTAACCATGCCCTTAGGCTGATATAGTCATGCCCTCAGGTTAAATATCACCATGCCCTCAGTCTAATATAAAACTACCCTCAGGCTAATAGAACACTTGCCCTCGGGCTAATAGAACACTGCCCTCAGGCTAATATAACACTTTCCCTCAAGCTAAAGTAACCACTTTCCCTTAGGCTAAAGTAACCACTTGCCCTCAGGTTAAAGTAACCGGGCCGAGCCCTACATTTAAGCAAGAAATTATATACAATTACTCTCATGTAAATTTAAATGCATGCTAAATTTTATGGTATACCCTCAGGTAACCTGGAAAAATGGATAAACAGAGAAACACACCCCAGGGGTGGTCCTGGATCTAAGCAGTGATCCCAAACATCAGCTGTACATATTTATTAAATTACCTACACAATTTTATATATTTAATTATTCAATGCATCATCCATACGACACCCCAACCATGGGTTCATAGCACAATGGTACACAAATTCAACACAACTGTTGGAAATAAACATCAGACCACCTACCATGTTCTCCACTGATCGATATACGCGAACGATGCCTCCTAAAACGCACGATAATGTTGTAGATCTGAGATAAAAAACTACAAATTCAACCTCAAATAAATTCTCCTCAGAAAATAATTGGTAATAACAGATCAAAGAGAAGGAATCTCTTACCCATGCGGTTCCAACAAGATCGACGACGGAAGAATCCGATTCCCGGTGTGCGGTCAGAGGCTCTCCCAAGATCTGGTCTCCTCTCCCGACCCCCTCCGGCGTTCTAAGCTTCCTTTGTCCAAATAGGAGGCTATTGCTCGTTTTAAGTGAAAAAAAAACTACACGGCGTGTACTCTCAAGTACACGACATGTAATTTCATCATTTAACTGTTCCTATAGTGGATACGTTTCACCGCCACACTGTTCATCCATCGACATGAGTACACGGCGTGTATTCCTCATTACACGGCGTGTACTGTCGCTCCGCTGGTGGCTGCTTCCACTGCCTTACTATTCACTTTCCGACTGATTACACAACATGTAAATAGTAATTACACGGCGTGTAGTCAGTTTTTATACCCTTCATCACCGACAGGACTACACGCCCTATGTACTCATCTTGCACGGCCAAAGTACACAGCGTGTGGAAAAGTACATGGCGTGTACCCAAAAAATTTGGGACTTTTCCCCATTTTCCTTATTTTCTCAAAAACACTTAAGGAAAAGGGAAAAGAAGAAACATGTACCTCAAGAATAAGAATCATGTTCTTACAAACTTCACCCCTTAAATCAATTCGTCCCCGAATTGCCCTTCCAAGGGTGGTGAAGATAAAGCTGTGAACAACTCTGGCCACTGAGCACGTACGTCAGTCTCCCGCTCCCAGGTTTCGTCCTGAACTCGGTCATGATGCCATAGCACCCATACGAGAAGAACTAACAGGCATCATAGAACCTTCATTCTCCTATCAACAATACGAATCAGATGCTCCTCAAAGGATGCATCGACCTGTAGTTCAACCTCCTCGGGCTGAAAGACGTGAGACGAGTCTGAGTGATAACGGCATAGCTGATATGCATGGAAGACATTGTGCATGGCCTGGTACCTCTGTGGTAACTTCAACCAATAGGAAACTAACCCAACTCTTTCCAAAATATCAAATGGCCCCACATACCTCGGTGAAAGTTTACCCTGTCTCCTGATCTGTCTATGTCCCAACCTCGGAAAAACATGTAAAAAAACCTGATCCCGGACCACGAACTCCAAGGGTCATCTGAGGTGATCAGCATAAAATTTCTGATGAGACTATGCGGTAGCCATCTGCTTCTGAATTAACTGGACCTAATCTGATGTATCTTGCATGAGACATGGCCCCAGTAAAGCTACCTCACCTGCCTCCATCCAGCACAAGGGTGATCAGCATGGCCTACTATATAAAGTCTCGTAAGGTGTCATTGCAATAGTTTCTTGAAAACTATTATTATAGGAAAACTTGACCATGGGTATATGCTTCTCCCAAGATCCCCAAATTCCAGAACACATGCATGTAGCATGTTCTCAAGCACCTGTATCATACACTCTGAATGGCCATCGGTCTGAGGGTGGTAAGTTGTGCTCAGAATCACCTATGTACCCAGTTCCCTCTGAAAACTCTTCCAGAAACGAGACGTAAAGCAGACGTCCTTATCTGAAACGATAGAATGAGGGACCCCATGAAGATGTAATAGCTCTCAGATATACAAATTCCCGAGCTCGTCAACACCGAAGGTCTCCTTGATCGGCAAAAAGTGAGCTACCTTTGTAAGTCTTTGCACAACAACCCACACGACATCACTGCCTTGAGGTGACCTTGGCAACCCAGTCATGAAATATATCGTGACATCATCCCATTTTCATTCCGAAATGGGTAACTGATGTTACAGTCCGGATGGCCTCTGATTCTCTTCCTTCACCTGCTAACAGATGGAACATATCGTAACAAAACTAGCTACCTCCTGTTTCATACCCGACCACCAATACTGATGTCTCAAGTCACTGTACATTTTGGTAACTCTGGGATGCATTGACCATGATGAAGCATGAAAATCAGACATCAGTTCCTCGCGTATATCCCCTAGAACCCACACTCGTCCATGGAAACATAGTACTTCATCATCACCTATTGTCCATCCAGGAGGAGGGTCTTCACTTTCCATCGAATCCCGTAGAACTAGGCCTTCTAAATCTGATAGTTGTCTCATCCTCACTCTATCTAGGAGGGTAGAAGTCATAGTTAAGGAAGAAAGATAGGTTTTCCCCAGATTATCATGAACCTCCAAATGCATCTCAGAGAACAAAGCCATAAGCTTCCACTCACTACTGGCCTCATGAGATTCTTGTATCTGAGTCTTCCTGCTCAGTGCATCAACAACTGTGTTACCCTTACCAGGTGTATAGGCAAGCTCGAAGTCAAAGGACTAAAGGTATTCAACCCACCTTCACTGTCTCAGGTTCAAGTTACGCTGGGTAAAGATATATTTGAGACTTTTGTGGTCCGTAAACACCACAAAATGTACTCCCAATAGATAATTTCTCCAACAACGCAACACATGAACAACTACAGCCAAATAGAGATCATGCGTTGGGTAATTCGTCTAATGTGGCCTCAACTGTCGAGACCCGTACGCAACAACTCGATCGCCCTGCATCAACACTGCTCACAGCCTAATACCTGATGCATCATAGTAAACTATATAGCTCTTCCCCTACTCTGGAAGTATCAGGACTGGTGCTGATTTCAACCTTCCCTTCAGCTCCTGAAAGGCTGTCTCGCAAGCTTCTGACCAAACGAACTTCACACCCTTATTAGTCAAACTCGTCAACGACGCTGCTAAGCGGGAAAAGTATTGTATAAAATGGCTGTAGTAACCAGCCACTCCCAATAAAATCTATATATCAAACACATTCTTAGGATACTCCCAGAAAAATACTGGTCTCACTTTCTCTAGGTCTACTGCAACTCCTGCCTCTGAGATAATATGACCCAGGAAGTGAATCTGGTCCATCCAGAAGTGGCACTTTGAGAGCTTATCATATAACTGATGCTCTATTAGTGTACTCAAAATGATCTCAATATGGGTGGCATGGTCGTGTCGAGTGCTAGAGTACACCAAGATGTTTTCCACGAAGACTACCACAAAACAATATAGATAGGAGTGGAACACACAATTCACCAAATCCATGAAAACTGTTGGTGCATTCGTGAGTCTGAACGACATAACCAAGTAATCATATAGACCATATCTTCTCCAAAAAGCTATAAGTGGTATGTCTGATGGTCTAACTCGTAATTGATGATATCCGGATCTCAATTCAATCTTCGAGAACACTTGTGCTCCCCAAAGTTGATAAAAAAGATCATTAATCCTCAGTAAGAGATATCGGTTCTTAATTGTCAGATGGTTCAACTTCCGATAGTACACACAGAGTCTGAGGGTACCATCTGCCTTCTTCGCAAAAAAGGACTGGTGAAACCCATGGAGAAGTACTGGGTCAGATGAAACCCTTTGCCTGTAATTCCTCCAACTGCCTCTTGAGCTCCTGCAACTCAGGTGTAGCCATCCTATAAGGAGGAATGGACACCAGTGCCACTCATGTCCCAAGATCAATAGAGAAATCTACCTCTCTCTCTGGAGGAATACCTGAAAAGTAATTTGGGAAGACATCCCTGAAACAATCAACTAATTGAGGGAAATCCGTCTGACAAGTTCCCTGATCATACAGATATAAACTCGCAATCTGGGTTGTGACTCCACCTCGCCCACAATGCTCTAGTCCAGATCGACTCACCTAAATATCCCATTTCCCCTTGTATAGAAACTCTCCACCCTCTGGTGATGTTAAACTCACCCTACGACGGTAGAAATCCACAAAGGCTCGAAAGGGTACCAACCAGTCCATCCCGAGAATGACATCATAGCTCATCATCTCCAAGACATAGAGGTCCCATAAAAAGTGACACCCACCAACCTCTATGGGGAACTCATTGCACTAACACACATCAGTCATTCTAGTTACCAACGGAGTGTCTAGCGTCATAACATCAAAAGAAGAAGAAACACAGAGCCCAAGTCTCTCCACAATGGGCACAGATATAAAGCTATGTGTAACACCAATATAGAAACGTACATAAGACAAAACAGAAGTAAATAGAATATTACCTCTGACATTAGAAGTTCTGGGCTCCTACTCCTGCTGGGTCTATTTCACTTCATATGTCTACCCGGTGTCGTGGCCCTGCAACACAGCCTGGCTACCCTGAGTTGTCCCGCCCTGCTACCTCTGAGATCTTGGTGTCTGGCTACCATGGCCAGGACCACCATCTCTGCCTACACACCCTGATGTATTCCAGTTTCCCAACTGGTAATAAACTGCTGGTCCTACTCCTATATGTGGAGTCTACACAGAACCCATCTCACTAGCCACTGGTAGAAACACCCTGAAAAAGCATTGTAGATGACCCATCTTGCCGCAATCTCGACACTCCACTGGGTCTCAGGGACACTGAGGTCTCTTGTGCCCCTCTCTACCACACTAGTTGCAAACAACCAGGCCACCTGTAGAATTATTCTGGCTAGTATTGCCACCATGAGAGAAATACATCTACCTCTTCCTCTTACCGGTAGAAATAGTACCAAAAATTGGTGTCGAACTGACCTGGCCCACACCACTAGCTTCCCGCAGGTTCCTCTCAGAAATCAGTGCTTGGTTCACAATAGCATGGATGATAGGCAACCTGAAAAAATTCACCTGTGCTCGGATGTCATATCGAAGACAATCCTCAAAGTGTCTAGCCCTCAATGTCTCATCACCCACCAGAACAGGTGAAAAATGTTGAAGCTCGGTGAAGCGGGCAGAATAGTCCATCACTAACATAGCACCCTACTACAGATTCACGAACTCTCAAGATCGATCTACCCTCAGCGTCTCTGGGAAGAATAATTCATATAAGACTGCTTTAAAATCCCCTCACGCTATGTATCTGTGATGCTCAAACTGGGTGGTAACATCCCACCACCTCTTGGAAGAATCACGCAGCATGTATGTAGCGAGCTTGACCCTCCGCCCTGGAGGCATCTCCAGATGCTCGAAGATAGTCTGCATAGACCCCAGCCAAGACTCCGCAGCTTGTGGTCCACCATCCCCTGGAAACATAGGCAGATGCTACTGCTGAAATATACATGTCAGCTCTGCCACAAATGTGGCAGCCGGTGGTGCTCCCTAAAAGGTCTTCATAAACCGCATAAAGCCTCCATGGAACTGCGCCTCCGTACCTGTGTTCAGTATAACGGTTGACGCCACATCTGGAATTGCTGGTAGATCCATTGGTAGACCATGGGCTACCACATCTGAAGTATAATCGTCGCCTCTCTCCTGGAAAACAATGCGTGGTCATCTCGCCGGAATGACTCTACAAGGTAAAAACACGCCTTAATTTTTAGATTATCAAGGACTGAGAACAAGGAGTGTAAGAAGGGAACCTGATAAATAAAGCATTCAAGATTTAAAAAACTTGACTAAAAGGTGTGTATTAATACTACACGGCGTATTCTTGTAAGCCATTCACATGGGTGTGTACTCCAGCTAAAACTGGTCGCGTAACACCTCAAACACACGACGTGTCTTCGGAATACACGGCATGTACTTGAATCCTCCTTCCCTGCCCGAGTCCTTCTACATGGCTAAGGCACACGACTCTCTTTTGATCAACAATACACGATGTGTACAACATCTACATAGCCTGTATGGTTTAATTTCCAACTACCTGTGTTGTTAGTGACACAGCTGGCTACTCGGCTGACACTACACGGTGTGTTACACCCGAACACAGTGTGTACTCCACCCAATTTTCCCAGCCACACGGACGAGTCCACACGGTCTCTCACTGGTCAATACTACACGGTGTGTCCTACGGGAACACGACATGTACAACATAGGGTAACACTGACCCATGTTTTTAGTGACACGTCCGGGTACCTGGGTCAGACTACACGGCATGTTCAAGGTGGACACGACGTGTATGTCTTAAGGTTCCCTCTGTCTGTGTTGTTAGTTACACGGTGGACACTGGGTCAACACTACACGGTGTGTACAACAGGTGCACGACGTGTACAACAGGTACACGATGTGTTTTCCCAATCCATTCCCTACCCCGTGTCCCTAACCACATGGCCTATGACATGAGAAGAGACTACACGGCGTGTACTGAGGGTACACGGCGTGTACTTAAAAAGTTTTCATTTCTTCCCAAACAGAAGAACAAACGACTTGTGTCCAAAGAACTACATGGCGTGTATCCTTGGTTTTCCAGACAGTAAGCCTTAGAAACTACTCCATAACCCAGAAAAACACTGAAACAAACACCTAAGTGCCAAATTCTGATCTGTGAGGGACCATACACCCCACGAATCAAAGCTTGGCATCTTATGCATGTTATAAACAAGGTAAACAAGTCAATGATCCATCAAATTCCGGTCAATGAAGGCCCATACTCCTCAAGAACCAAAGTTTGGAATTCATCATATCAAAAACCTCTTACAACAATACCCTATCAAATAGCATGTATTTATCAAAGCAGCTATCACAACAGCATGATTTTCTATCACAACAACTATCAAAACAACATGAAATTTCTAATGCACCTACATGGCATGGAAGTTATGCATGACATGTGATTTCTAGCATGTAATTAAATGATGCATGAGATGTAATACCCTCATCTCATTGGGTTGAAACTAAATGGAACCCATTTATAACATATAAATAACACAATCACAAGTGCGTCACCCAACGGTGAAAATCAAGTCAATTGTAAAATTGAATAATCAGAAAAATTGCAATAAACAAGGTAGACTAGCTTTTCCCTGTACACGGGTTAGCTACTCTCAGGCACAGCTTATTACCACCTACCATGTCTATCCTATCCCAGACTAAGGCTCCAAATAGTAAGTCAAAGAAAAGAACCTCCCTATGATACCACTTTGTAGCATCCTAGATCCGAGTGCCACTCAACGGGTGCCCCGAACCCGGTTGGTCACATAACCTCAAGCACATTTCCCCAAACACCAGAGGTTGCCGACTAGCATTGAGGGTCCAGGTCTGATAGTGGGGAAACTATGCCCTCATTTTTCAAAGTGTAGCATAGCAGAAAAGATAAATAACATACAACAGTGGAAGTAGTAAAAAATATAAAACTGAATGGAAAACTGAAGTAAAAGAGAACCAGCAGTCATATATATATAAAGATGCAGCATGTCGCTAATTCTATGAAAACAACCAGAATAGGATACACTACAACTCAAAATATAGGCTAAAAAACAGAACAAAATAGAGCAAACAGAATGCGGCAGCATCGCAAACCTAAGCTCGGTCTCATGCTCTCCTACTCCTCTGCTACAATCATGTACCTGTATAGGGGCCCTTTCCCCTATCAACACCTGAAGCAATATAGTCTGTTTGGGCTGAAGACATGACCCAAATAGGGTGTGATAAATAAATACTAGTAGTCACCCACCAAAGGCCCATGCCCAACTGTCAGTGAAAATATGCAACAACAGTGTGCAAAAGTAAAATGTAGTAAACTAGTAAGTACTCAAAAGTAACTATCACTACCAGTCCCATTTCCATTTTATTATTATTTTAACAATTCAACATAATTTTATTCTGAGCTAATCAAAACCATGCCCTCAAGCTAATCAGAACCATTCCCTTAGGCTAATTAGAACCATGCCCTCAGGCTAAATGTAACCATGACCTTAGGCTGATATAATTATTCCATCAGGTTAAATAGAACCATGCCCTTAGGCTAATATAACACTGCCCTCCGGATAATAGAACACTTGCCCTCGGGCTAATAGAACACTGCCCTCAGGCTAATAGAACACATGCCCTCAGGCTAAAGTAACCACTTTCCCTCAAGCTAAATTAACCACTTTCCCTCGGGCTAAAGTAATCAGGCTGAGCCTAACATATAAGCATGCAATTATATAAAATTCCTATTATGGTAATTTAAAAGCATGCTAAATTTTATGGTATACCCTTGGGTAACCTGGTAAAATGGCTAAATAGATGAATGCAGCCCAAGGGTGGTCCTGGATCCAAGCAGTGATCCCAAACATCAGCTGTACATATTTATTAAATTACCTATGCAATTTTAGGTATTAAATTATTCAAGGCCTCATCCATACGACACCCCAACCATGGGTTCATAGCACAACGATACACAAATTCAACGCAATAGTTGGAAATAAACATCAGACCACCTACCTCAATCACCAATAATCAATATACATGAACGACGCCTCCCGAAACGCACGAGAATGGAGTAGATCTGAGATAAACAACTACACATTCAAACTCAAATAACTTCCCCATGGAAAATAATTGGTAAGAATGGCTCAAGGAGAAGTAAGCTCTTACCTGCGTGGTTCCAACAAGATCAACGGTGGAAGAATCCGATTCCTGATGTGTGGTCGGAGGATCTCCCAAGATCCAGCCTCCTCTCCTAAGCTCGTCTGGCGTTCTAGGTGTCCTCTATCCAAAGAGGAGGCTACTTCCCATTTTAAGCGAAACAAACAAACTACAAGGCGTGTACTCTCAAGTACACGGTGTATACTTTCATCATTTAACTGTTCCTCTGGAGGCTAATTTTCACCACCACATTGTTCATCCGTTGACATGAGTACACGACGTGTATTCCTGATTACACGACGTGTATTGTCACTCCACTGGCGGATGATTCCACCGCCTTACTATTCAGCTTCTGACTGATTACACGATGTGTAAATACTAACTGCATGGTGTGTAGACATTTTTTACACCCTTCATCAACGACATGCCTACACTCCCTATGTACTCATCCTACATGGCCAAAGTACACGGCGTGTGGAAAAGTACACAGCGTGTACCCACAAAATTTGGGACTTTTCCCCATTTTCCATATTTTCTCAAAAACACTTAAGGAAAAGGTAAAAGAAGAAACCTGTACCTCAAGAATAAGAACCAGGTTCTTACATAAATCTTGTTGTTTATGGTTGGTTTTCACCCCCTTGTGGTGCGGTGGAGCTGCAGTTGATGTTTTGCACCAAGTTTTGAGGGTTTCGACACAAAAGGTAGGTGATTCTATATGTGGACATTACTTGATGAGTTAAAATGATTGATTTACTTATTTTTCATGTTCCTCATATGTTGTGCGTTGTGAGATTACTGTTTTTGATGGATTTGGTTAAGCATTTAATTTTATAGTTGCATTTTAGGTTGAAATTGGGTGCTTTTCATGTTTGACTCTTGGGGTAATATTTTGGTGTATTTTATAACATATTAAAGTGATTTATTAGTATTGAAAGGGGATTCTAATTCTGGTTTTTTAATTCTTTGGTGTCATGTGGGCCTCGAAAGGGGGTTTTTAAATGGCTATTATGTGTAAAACCTTGTTACACTAATTGAAAGTGTTTTATAAAAATGTGTGTTTTTCATGGGTGTCTTTTTTGGTATTATTAGAGGTAATTTTATAGAACTTGATAATGGTTTAATAAATTTTTCAAGGGATTCCCATTTCTGCTTTGGTAGGGTACTGGTGTGATTTTGGCCTTGAAAGAGGGTTTTGAAATGGGTGTTGTGTGGGTGCCATGACTCATTAACCTATTTATTAGGGATACCTTTAAGGGTTTCTTTAGGGTTTTTTATTTTTATTTTATATTATTTTTATTTTTTTCTTACTTTTAAAGAATGATTTCATTTTTATGAAAAAAACATATATATTATAATAAAAATGATCCTGAAGAAAATGTAAATGTACTAGAAGTATATAAACAAAATCAATAAGAGATTTCAATAAGTTTCATCATCATCGGAAGATGTCAGAATCAATTTGAGACCATTGTTGATACACTAGTGAAAAAAGAGGTTTCATATCAGGTTTTTTTGTTTCTTTTGTTAGTTACCATGAAAAGTTATTTCAGATGATGTTGTAAATAAGTTTTTAAAGCTGGTTAATAATAAATGATGTTGTAAATACATTTTGGGGGAGGTTTTTCACGTCATTTATGAAAAAACCAATGTGAAAAGGTCTCATACATGTTTTTTCACATGGTAATATAAAAACCAATGTGAAAAAGTTTTCATGCATGTTTTTTCATGTTAGTTATATAAAAACCAATGTGAAAAACCTTTTATCACATCTATTTTCTTGAAAACCTAACGTGATAAATCATGTTTTAAAATTTTTCACGCCGTAACTGACATGATGATTATTATTATTTTAAATAAAATTTAATTTATTCATCCCTCCCAAAAATACATCAACATACGAGAAAAAAAACTAAAAAATGGTATGACAGAGAAACAAAAAAAAAACAATCATTTACAATTTGAACTTTAAACATTATAATGTATATTACTAATGATCCAAAATACAACCAGTCCTGGGAAATAATTCACCCATTCACTTTGTAATTGTTTTAGATTTTGTCCAGTATAAAGTCTAAGGTCATCAAAAAGCTAAAAATTAAAAAAAATCATTTAACATGTATTCTAAATAAAACATATGAAAAATTAAAGGAAATGTTTATAATAAAATTCAAACTTCTAGAAGAAGTTAAATAAATTCAGGGTCTATAAATCCATATACTATTGTCGTATCATGCTGAATACAAATTATATAAAGATACCTAATACAAAACAAACAAAAGTATAAAGTTTAAATAAATTAAAATAACTGAAAGATATATTTTAGTCGACATACATGGAAAAAACTTGCATTGTGTTGATGCCCAACTCATCTCCAGTTACAAGCTCTATGATAATTTTTTTAAAAGTGTCAGTCATTGACATCCACAAATATCAGCTTCCATTATAATTTTATAAACTTCCAAAAATAATTTTGAATATGTTGATAATCTATCAAAACTAAAAGAAGTTGAGTTGTATTTAAAGTCATAAAAACCCATATTTGTTATTATCTATACTGTCTATCTTTACCTTTAAAGTATTCATGTAAAAATAGATAAATATAAAAACATTAAAAATTTTAAACAAATTTTACATAAATATGTAATAAAGGATATAATATACACATACCTCATTAGTAATTTTTCGAATAGTTTTTGAAGACCAAACTAAAAAATAGTCGATAATTTGTCCAACTGTACTAACTTCATATGTAGGAAATGATATTATTATTGATCTATCTATAATATTAGGTATAGTGACCCTAAGATTCTCTCTATATATCTAATGATGATGAATGGTATCACTAATATAATGTATCATCTCATATGCACCAATATGATGTTGGTGATTATTAACATATAACTCGCAATAAATGGAAAGTTTTGGAGGAGGTGTGGGAGTTGGATAAGTTGGAGGAGGTGGAGGAGTGGGATCTACAGGTGGAGGTGGAGGAGGGGGATCAATATCCTTAAACTGTCTTTTTATGTCTACAAACATCTATTGTACCAAATATCTAATCTTTTCCTCCATCGTCTCACAAATATCCTAAACTTTAGCTTCCAAAGATTCTATTTTTCTTTTATAAACATCCTCTATTAAAGAAGATTTAAAATGAGGAAACACTTTTTTATCGATAAACCTATCAGGTACCCTCATACATGACTCGGGTGTTCAGGCTTTCCCAATATAGTAGCTAAAATATCCTTCATATCCTAAGCTATTAAGGTTCCTAGTGTGCTCTGTTCCTCAAGGGATTCCTGTATAGAATATTTGAAAAACCTAGTAGTGAATCACAATATATAAATAATTCATTTCGCTTAAATAAATAAATTAATTAAACTTCATATAATCCACTCAGTTATAACCCCCAACTCTTCCATGAGATATTGTCACTTTTTATCATTCGATCCCTCTTCCATTTTTATGTCAAACTGGGGGGACTGTGGAGCCTGAAGACTCAACTCTCAGTTTTTGAAAATTTTTAGCTATCATTTTCTCTTCTAATAACATATGCCCTCCATGAGATAATGTATGAGGGTATACATTTTTGGATTTCATCACCTAATGAGATTTCCATATTTTTTGTAAATTAAGCATAAATAAATCATTAATATGATCATTAATATATTAAAAACTTCTAAAAGATAACATTGCACTTACAAAAAAGGCTTCTTGTCATCTACTTCCAAAAAATTTCTTCCATGCATCTTCATCTAGAAATTGATATATATCACATGGATTTTGATGTTTTTTATGACCAAAAATGAAATCTGATGTCATGGTTAATGTAAGAACCCAGATCTTCGTTTCAGGTACGCCTTTCCTTTTTATGAAGTTTTTAAGAGAAATGAATTTTCTGGAAAATTTTAAAGTGCACGCCGTGTACTTTCTGAGTACACACCATGTACTCTTCTCCGGCTCGAAGCCGTGTGCTGGCCGTGTCCGGGCCACACACATGGTGTGTATGGGTGACGTGGAGGCCATTTTTAGCGGAGTATGGAAAGACCTAGTACACGCCGTGTACTCTAAAAGTACACACCATGTACTTTTTTTTTTCACTAAACGCACCGGGGTCGCGCCTGACGGACAGAACACACCCCTTCTCTGGGTTCTTCATCTGAGAGCGACCCATACGACCGGATCTTCCCCGAGCTCCCGCCTCTCCGTCCTTTCTCCGATTCGATCTCTGTCGATTGCATTGGAAGCACAATGGTGAGTTCTTCATTCTTCTTGAGACTTGTTTCCCAATTCCTCCTCCTTTTCAAGATATCGTGGTATATGTGTTTCAGAAGTTTTCTCAGATCTACGGCATTCTAAGGAGAATCTTTCGTCACTGTTCATGTATATCGATCTCCTAGGATCGAGGTAGGTGGTTTGTGCCTTTCTGTAGAATGTCGACGAGTATTTTGTGCAAATTCCACCAATACCCTTGAACGGGGTATTGCGTGTTCTTGTTTTTCGCTTTCTGTATTTCCTGCTTTGCTTAATTTCTAGAGTAGATGTTTTTCCTCTGATTATGGTAGTTTTTACTGTACTCTGGATGTTTTCCATGCTTTTTTTTTCTTTTTTGGCATTTTTTCGGTTTCCATGCCTAGTTGTAGGATAGTGGAAATGTTGTTTTGTTATGCTGTTGAGTCTTAGAATGATATCCAAGTAGTTCTTGAGGTTTACTTGGACAATACACATGTGCTGAGCATGTTAGTTTCATACAGGACTGTGAGAACCTGGTGTAGTAGACCACATGGAGAATAGACGTAAGGGCTTTCCAGAGTGTCTTTTAATACGATGCGAGACCACAGGGGGAATTAATGATGAGTGCTTCCTCAGAGAGTATGTAGTTCCTCGACGTAGACCACAGGGGGAATGAGATGTTGAGTGCTTCCCCAGAGAGCCTTTAGCATGATACAAGACTATATGGGGAATTGATGGTGAGTGCTTCCTCAGAGAGTCTATTTCTTAGATGAACCAGAGGGGTGAGACTGTGTGTGCCTCCTAGAGGGTTTCTAGTACTTGTAGGTTGAACCATAGGGGGTAGGCTGCGAGACCTACCCAGAGGGTTACCTGTTTTCTTCTTGTTTCTAGCTGTTTACTTGTGTACTTTATATTCTAGAACGGTGGACTGTGACTGCTGTGTATTTTCCTGTTTACTATTCCTGTACTTTACATGCCATGTATTCATTGACTCTTAGGCACAGATCTTTGGGTGGTTGCCTACTGGGTCTTTGTCTCGCACCCTGTTTGGGCCATGCTTTTGGGCCCAAGAAGATTATGTTGTTGCAGGTATAGATAAGGGCAAGCGCCCTTCGACTTCAGGATCTTGATTGCACTGGAGTTGGAGATCATGGGACCGAGCCGTGGCTTGCGATGCTAAGGAGTTTACTTTGTTTTATTTTGAACATTGTCTTTTAGCTGTACTTCAGCACGTTGGTTTTTTTACTGCTTTTCATAGATATATGTACCATGTTGCATCATTATTAGTTTATACATTTCTTTCGCTGTTCAGTTCAGTTGTTGTATGCTATTTATTGTTTCCGTTATTGTGTCTGGTTGTTCTTCCGCTGTATACTTTACCAAATGAGGGCATAGTTTCTCCACTGACTCACTAAGGCCCTCGCTGCTAGTTAGCAGCCTCTGGAGTTTGGGGAAACGCGCTTTAGTTCATGTGGAAAACCGGGTATGGGGCACCAGTGGAGGGGATCTAGATTTGGGTCTTTACAAAGTGGTATCAAAGGAGTTTATTTTCTCTTGATTTACTGTTTGGAGCCTTTATCCAGGTGTAGGACGAATTCGGTACTTGGTATTAAGCTGTGCTCGGGAGTAGCTAACTCGTGTACCGGGAAAAGCCATACTACCTCGTTAATTGCAGTTTTCTGGTTTTGAGATTTTACGGTTAATATTATTTCACCTAGAGTGATTCACATGCTTTGTGTTGTTATTTTCTGGATGATTGCGGTTCTATTTCTGTCCTAACCCGATGAGATGAGTGTATTCCATCTCATGAATCATATAGGAACTTTTAGAAATCACATGCCATGCATTCTTTCCATGCCATCTAGGGTGCATTAGCAATCGCATGCTGTTGTGATAGACTTGTGTAGATTTTGCATGTTGTTGTGATAGATGCTTGATAGAATCTCTACTGCCTTGTTAGAGAATTTATTGTTTCCTACCTTGCTTAAATGAATTCCAAATTTTGATTCTTGAGGTGTTATGGGCCCTCTCGAATCGGAAATTGGTGGATCATGATCCTGTTTTCTCTTGTCTATGACTGTAGCAGATGCCAAGCTTTGATTTGCGGGGAGTATGGGACCTCACGGATCGGAATTTGGCACCTCTTTGCCTTGTTTTCAGTGTTTCTGGGCTTCTGTGCAGTTTCTGATCTACTGCCTAGAAAAACCTAGAAAACACGGTGTGTACTTTTCGGATACACACCGTGTAATTTTCAGGCCGTGTCACTGGCCGTGTGAGCAGAAACACGGTGTCATGAGAATATCTTCATGAACACGCCATGTACGGTAGGTACTCACCGTGTAGTTCGGAGCCGTGTACCCGGCCGTGTCACTAACAACACGGGTCAGGGAAGCTCGAGTAGAACACTTCGTGTTATAAAGGAACACGCCGTGTAGTCTTGTCCAGGTACCCGAACCTGTCATGAACAACACGGGTCGGCGTTACCTTCTCTTCGACACACCATGTTGTCTTCGGAACACGCCGTGTAGTCTTGATCAGCTACCCAACCATGTCACGAACAACACAGGACGATGTCACCTCCACCTATACACACCGTGTTTGTTCGGAACACGTCATGTAAGGTTCAGCCGTGTAGACGGCCGTGTGTTTAACAACACGGGCCGCCGAAGCCTTGTCTAGTACACGCCGTGTTTGTTCAGAACACGCCGTGTAGTCTTGGGTTGAGTCGGACCGTGTGGGTTATCCGTGTAAGGAGACTTAGGCAGGGGAATAGTTTTCAAGTACACGCCGTGTGTTGGGTCAACACACCATGCAGTTGAGGTGTCACACGACCTGTAGGGCAGGGGTACACGCCCATGTCAGTGGCTTAAGAAGACACACCGTGTAGTTTTTATACACATTGTGTAGTCGTTTTTTGTAAACTTTTGTGTTTTCCTTCCCTTGTTCCTATTTTGTTATCTTGTGTTTCATGTCCTTGTTTTCCTAATCTAAGGTGTTCCTTTGATCTTTTAGAGCTATGCCTCCAAGACGTCCTCCGGTTGTACGTCTGTTATCAGGTAGTGATCAGATGCCAGATATGGCTGATCAGAGACTTCCTGCCAACCCTCTAGTCGGGCCAGCCTTGGCACCGGCTGTCATACCAGTTGAAGGTGCTGATGCGCAGTTCAGGGAAGGTTTTCTGAGGATGATGCAGACCTTCTAGGGAGCACCGCCTCCTGCCATGACTATGGCAGACTTGACGTGGGTTTTTCAGCAGCAGCATCCTCCTACGTTCTTGGGGGAAAGAGGACCTCAGGCTGCAGAGTCATGGATGGAAGCCATGCTGGCTATCTTCAAGCATCTGGAGACACCTCTAGAGAGGCAGGTCATGTTCGCTACCTACATGCTCCGAGAATCTGCCAAGAGGTTGTGGGAAGTGATCTCACAGGTGGGCCACCAGCAGGTCATGGATTGGGAGAAGTTTCAGCGCGTCTTTTATGACTACTTCTACCTGGAGACCCTGATGGCCGACCGATCCTGAGAGTTCATGAGCTTAGAGCAGGGTACTCTTTCTGTTATGGATTATTCCTCTCGTTTCACTGAGCTGCAGTGTTTCACACCCCTCCAGGATGGAGCGGGGTGTTCTTGGAAAGGAAGTTCGAGGATGGTCTCGGGCGGGAGATCTGCTCACAGGTGAATATCTTCCATTTGACTTCCATCACTTCCATCGTCAACCAGGCACTGATTACAGAGCGCAACCTGAGAGACTCTGGAGCTGCGATCCAGGGCGGTTCTGCTTCCAGATCTAGTTTTCCTCCAGATGACAGCAAGAAGCGTCGTAGGGAGTCTACGTGCGGTGATCTGAGGAAGCGAGATGCATCGTCAGGCAGCCATGTGGTATGCTACTAGTGTTGTCGGTCAGGGAACACAAGGCCGTAGTGCCAGAGAGACCCTGTGGAGTGCCAATATTACGGTAAGATGGGTCACCTTAAACATTTCTACCAGGTTTTCTCACCAGCAACTGGTGACCAGGGTTCTTCCATGACTCCTCGTTCCGGAGCATCACCACCAGTTTCTCACCAGTCGGGGAACTGGAGTTCTTCTGGCCATTTGGGCTAAGGTGGAGGTTGGGGCCGTGGCGGTCAGCCACCAGTACCTCAACAACAGTAAGGTGGATCAGCTCAGAGTGGTCAGCCAGGGGTGCAGGGCCGCTGTGCAGGCCAGTCTTTCTCCATGGAGCAGACCTATCAGGAGCAGGATCCCGACCCTTCTACAGTTCGAGGTACGATTTTAGTATCCTCAGTTTTATCTTCATCTCTTTTTGATTTTGGTGCTACGCATAGTTTTATCTCTTCTGCTGCTGTGGAGAGCGTTGAGCTCTGTGTCTCTTCTTCTTCCGACTCGTATACACTAGACACACCTTTGGGGACGAGGACATCTAGTGTACGCCAGTGTAGAGAGTACCCTCTTGAGTTTGCAAGGTATTGTTTCTTATGGGATCTCTATGTCTTAGAGATGACAGGATTTGATGTCATCCTCAGGATGGACTGGTTGGTTCCCTTCTAGGCAGTCGTCGACTGTCATCGCCACAGAGTGAGTTTCGTTTCACCATAGGGTGAGTCTTTTCTTCATAGAGGTGAATGTGACGTTCAGGTGAGTCGAACAGGACTCGAGAATCATGGTTTAGGAAGGGTGACAACCCAAATTGTTAGTCTTTATCTGGATGATCAGGGGACTTCACAGTTGGAATTTCCTCCATTAGTGGATTGTTTTAGGGATGTCTTTCTAGAGGAATTTTTGGGTTTGCCTTCGGAGCATGAGGTAGAATTTTCTATTGAGCTCGTGCTAGGAGAAGCACCGGTGTCCATTCCTCCTTATATGATGGCCACACCTGAGCTGTAGGAGCTCAAGAAGCAATTGGAGGAGTTGCAAGAAAAGGGTTTCATCTAACCCAGTACTTCTCCTTGGGGTTCGCCTTTCCTGTTTGCGAAGAAGGCCGACAACACCCTTCAACTTTGTGTGGATTATCGGAAGTTGAACTAGTTGATGGTTAAGAACCGATATCCCTTGCCAAGGATCGATGACCTCTTTGAGCAGCTTCAAGGATCCCGAGTGTTCTTAAAGATCGACTTGAGGTTAGGTTATCATCAGTTCCACGTTAGACCACCAGATATACCTCTTAACGCCTTCAGGAGAAGGTATGGTCTATATGAATATACAGTCATGCCATTCGGTCTCACGAACGCGCCTACAGTTTTCATGGCACTGATGAACCGAGTGTTCCATCATTATTTGGACTCCTTCGTCGTGGTCTTTGTGGATGATATCTTGGTGTACTCTCACACTCGACACGACCATGCTACGCATCTTGAGATCGTTTTGAGTACACTGAGAGAGCACCAGCTCTATGATAAATGATCGAAGTGCCACTTTTGGATGGATTAGATTCACTTATTGGGGAATGTCATCTCATAGGCAGGAGTATCTGTGGACCCAGAGAATGTGAGAGATGTAGTTTCCTAGGAGCAGCCGAAGAACATTTTTGAGGTACAAAGTTTCCTAGGGATGGATGGATACTATAGACACTTCAGTCAAGACTTTTCATGCCTAGCATCACATTTGACAGGTCTGACCAAGAATGGGGAAAAGTTATTATGGTCAGATTCTTGCGAGATAGCCTTTCAGGAGCTTAAGGGAAGGCTGACGTCAGCACCGATACTAGTCTTTCCAGAGGCAGGCAAAAGCTACACTATTTATTGTGATGCTTCAGGTATCAGACTCGGTGCTATGCTTATGCAGGGAGATGGAGTCGTTGCGTACGAGTATCGGTAGTTGAGGCCACATGAGAGGAACTACCCTGTGCATGATCTGGAGTTGGCATCTGTTGTTCATGCCTTACGCTGTTGGAGACACTATCTTCTGGGAGAGCACTTTGTGGTATTTACTGATCATAAGAGTCTCAAGTATATCTTCACTCAGCGTGATCTGAATCTGAGACAACACAAGTGGGTTGAGTATCTTCAATATTTTGATTTCAAGAATTCCTATATGCCGGGAAAGGGCAACGTAGTGGCAGATGCGTTGAGAAGGAGAACTCAGATTCAGGAAGTTCAGGAGGCCTGTAGTGAGTGGAAGCTTATGGCTCTGTTCTCTGAGATGTATCTGGAGGTGCACGACTGACAGGGACAAACTTTCCTATCTTCTGTAGCTGTTACCTCTACACTACTTGATCAGGTACGGATGAGGCAGCTATCAGACTCAGAAGGCTTTTTCCTACGGGAGAGTGTGTCAGGGGAGGACCCTCTTCCTGGATGGGCAGTGGGCGAGGATGAGATCTTGCATTTCCAAGGACGCGTATGGGTTCCAACAGACATACGTGAGGAGCTGATGCAGGGATTTTAATTCCTCAGTTGGGCAGTTTATCCTGGAATCACCAAGATGTATCGGGTTCTTCATCGCCAGTAATGGTGGCTAGTTATGAAGAGGGATGTTGCTGGTTTTGTCATGAGATGCTCTACTTGTCAGTAGGTGAAGGCGGAGCAACAACGACCAGCAGTACTTTTACAACATTTACCCATTCCAGAGTAGAAGTGGAACGATGTTGCGATAGACTTCGTAACTGGGTTGTCGAGGTCGCCTCGTGGGAACGATGTTGTTTGGGTTGTTTTTGACAGACTCACGAAGGTTTCTCACTTCTTGCCGATCAAGGAGACCTTCAGTGTCGATGATTTGGGACGAATTTACATCAGAGAGATCATTCGTCTGCATGGAGTTCCACACTCCATTGTTTCAGATAGAGACGTGCGCTTTACCTCTCGGTTCTGGAAGAGACTTCAGAAGGATTTGGGTACAAATGTACTTTTGAGTATAGAATACCATCCCCAGACTGATGGACAGTTTGAGCGTACAATCCAGGTGCTAGGGGATATGCTCAGAGATTTAATTCTGGACTTTGGTGGTTCTTGGGAGAAGCATATCCCACTGGTGGAGTTTGCCTACAACAAAAGTTTTCAGGCGACTATTCAGATGGAACCATACAAGGCTCTATAAGGTAGGCCATGCCTATCACCCTTATGATGGATGGAGGCAGGAGAGGCAGCTTTGCTGGGACCTCATCTTGTTCAGGAGACTTCAGAGCAGATAGAGCTGATTCAGAAGAGGATGGATACGGAACAGTCTCGGCAGAAGTCTTATTCTAATCAGTGGAGAAGACCTATGGAGTTCGAGGTCAGGGATCAAGTTTTCCTGCATGTCACACTGAGGTTGGGACACAAGAGGATTCAGAGACAGGGTAAGCTTTCACCACGGTACGTCGGGCCGTTTGAGGTTTTTGAAAGAGTTGGGCCAGTCGCCTATCGGTTGCAGCTACCCCAGAGGTACCGAGCCATGTACGGCGTCTTCCATGTCTCTCAGCTCCGACGTTACTTTTTGGACTCATCTCATGTGTTTCAGCCCGAGGAGGTTGAGATCGAAGCAGATGCATCGTTTGAAGATCATCCCATCTAGATTGTCGATCGCAGTATGAAGGTTCTCCGTGGGTAGTCTTTCCCTCTTGTACGAGTGTTATGGAAGCATGGGCGAGTATAGGACGAGACCTGGGAGAGGGAGGCCGATGTATGATCGCAGTGGCCGGAGCTGTTCGGGGTTTATTCTTCTACGCCTCACTAGGGAAATTTGGGGACAAATTTCTTTAAGGGGGGAAGTTTTTAAGAACCTGGATCTTCGTTTCAGGTGCGCCTTTCCTTTTTCTGAAGTTTTTAAGAAAAATGAAGTTTCTGGAAAATTTTGAAGTACACACCGTGTACTCTTCTCCAGCTCGAAGCTGTGTGCTGGCTGTGCCCGGGCCACACACACGATGTGTAGGGGTGATGTAGAGGCCGTTTTTAGCAGAGTATGGAAAGACCTAGTACACGCCGTTTAATCTAAAATTACACGCCGTGTAATTTTCTTTTATTTTCACTAAATGCACTAGGGTCGTGCCTGACTGACAGAACACACCCCTTCTCCAGGTTCTTCGTCAGAGAGCAACCCGTACGACCAGATCTTCCCTGAGCTCCCGCCTCTCCGTCCGTTCTCTGATTTGAGCTCTGTTGATTGCGTTGGAAGAGCAGCGATGAGTTATTCCTTATGCTTGAGCCTTGTTTTCCAATTCCTCATCCTTTTAAAGATATCGTGGTTTATGTGTTTCGGATGTTTTCTCAGATCTATGATGTTCTAAGGATAATCTGTCAATGTTGTTCACGTATATCGATCTCCTAGGATTGAGGTAGGTGGTTTGTGCCTTTCTGTATAAAGTCGATGAGTATTTTTTACAAATTCCACCAATACCCTTGAACGAGGTATTGCGTGTTCCTTTTTTTCCCTTGTTGTATTGCCTGATTTTCTTAATTACTAGAGTAGATGTTTTGCCTATTATTATGGTATTTTTTACTGTACTCTGGATATTTTCCATGCTTGTTTTTCTTGTTTGGCATTTTTCCGGTTGCCATGCCTAGTTGTAGGATAGTGGAAATGTTTCGTTGTTATGCTGTTGAGCCTTAAAATGATAGCCAAGTAGTTCTTGAGGTTTACTTGGACAATACACGCACGCTGAGCATGTTAGTTTCACACAGGACTGTGAGAACCTAGTGTAGTAAACCACAGTGAGAATAAATGTAAGGGCTTCTCCAGAGTGTCTTTTAATACGATGCCAGACCACAGGGGGAATTGACGATGAGTGCTTCCTCATAGAGTCTGTAGTTCCTCGATGCGGGCCACATGGGTAATGAGATGTTGAGTGCTTCCCCATAGAGCCTTTAGCACGATACAAGACTATAGGGGGAATTAACAGTGAGTGCTTCCGCAAAGAGTCTATTTCTTAGCTGAACCAGAGGGGTGAGACTGTGTGTGCCTCATAGAGGGTTGCTAGTACTTGTAGGTTGAACCATAGGGTTTAGGCTGTGAGATCTACCCATAGGGTTACCTGTTTTCTTCTTGTTGCTGGATATTTACTTGTGTACTTTATATGCTAGAACTATGGACTGTGACTGCTATGTATTTTCTTGTTTACTATTCCTATACTTTACTTGCCATGTATTCATTGACTGTTAGGCACAAATCTTTGGGTGGTTTCCTACTGGGACTTTTTCTCACACCCTGTTTGGGCCATGCTTTTGGGCCCAAGCAGATTATGTTGTTTCATGTATAGATAAGGGAAAGCTCCCTTCTACTTTATGTTCTTGATTGCACTGGAGTTGGAGAGCATGGGACCGAGCCATGGCTTGCGATGCTGAGGAGTTTACTTTGTTTTCTTTTGCACCTTGTTTTTCATTTGTACTTCATCACGTTGGTTTTTTTACTGATTTTCATAGACATATGTACCATGTTGCATCATTATTAGTTTATACATTGCTTCCGCTATTCAGATCAGTTTTTATGCTTTTTATTGTTTCCGTTATTGTGTCTGGTTATTCTTCCACTGTATACTTTACCGAATGAGGGCATAGTTTTCCCACCGACTCAACAAGGCCTTCAAGGCTAGTCGGAAGCCTCTACTGTTTGGGGAAATGCGCTTGAAGTCATGTGGCGAACCGGGTACAGGGCACCAGTGGAGGGGCTCCGGATTCGGGTCGTTACAGTTAATTTAAAATCGATCAATCTCCTAGCAGCTAGAGTTAAACATTTCTTCCCGACTCCTCCAGTATTAGGTATATCATATTTCATCTGATAAGAAGGGGGAACATATATTAGTATAAATATTTCTTAATAAGTAAAACAATAAAAAACCAGGTTACGAAAATTGTGTCTCATAATTGAGATATTGTCATTTTTTCAACACTTATCCAATCAGAAATAAAAATAGAAACATTTCCTTTAGCCTTCACTGTAATAAAAGTCCTAAATTTTTATGAATTTGGACCCCTAGGAATATCATTATCATCAAATTAAACTGGTATCCTTTGGTGTTGTCTATAGGTGAATGATAATTTTAATAAACTTATGCTTCCACATTTACTAACCCTCAATCTCTTTTTTCCTTATGGAAATGGATGGCTCTTGTGCAGAAGGATGAGGAGGCTCATCAATAGAAGTATGTGTATGGACCTCCCCAAAATTATGTGTATGGTCCTCCCCAACAGTATGTGATGGATGAGAGTTTTGATCAGCCATTATCCTATAGATCAAAGAAACAAACAATTATTATACAAATATATAAATCCTACTGTTACATACAAAAGTAAATAAAAAATGAAAATTGATCAAACAAAAACCAAACCAAACTAAACATATTTTTATTAATGTTTTTTATAGTTAACTAAAATACTAACAACATTAATAAGAGATTAAATGAAATTAATGAATGAAAAAAAATAAAAAATGGTCTGTGAACAACAAATAATTTGTACACAAATATACAAATCCAACTATTACATATGAAAGTAAATAAAAAATGAAAAATGATCCAAAAAAAAGTAAGCTAAACTAAAAACATTTTTATTCATATTTGTTAAATCAGTTAACTAAATTGCTAATAACATTAATGATAGATCAAATTAAATAAATGAATGAAAATAAATCCAAATATGGTGTGTGATGGGTAAAAATGATCTAATACATTACACCATTTTTAAACTAAAAAATATTCTTTAAATGTACTATTTTATAAAAAACATATTTTTATTTAACATATTAGATTAAAATAAATTATTTTTCTACAAAATCAAAAAATAGATAAGTAAAGAAAGGTTAAATATAGTAAACTAAACTAAACAAAACTAACATAATTTTTTAACTTATTAGTTATAATATGTATTTTAATAATGAAAATGGAAATAAAATATCTAAAATTTTATTAAATTTAAAAATGTGAACAAGAAATTGTTGGTGCCTCCTTATTTTAATGACAACAAATCATGTTTGTTATATTTATTATAAGATTAATGTTTTATGATAGTATATAATTTTTGTGGAGAAACTTGGATAAGTACTAATGTACCGTTAGTTCAAGAGATCTACCAATGGATGTGATGATCTACTGTTAGTTCAATACGATATACCAGTTGACTAAATCTACCACTAGTTCTGATGATCTACCATTGATAGATCTATCACTGATCAGATATACCACTAGTTCAGAGGATCTACAATCAGAATCTACCACTGATGGATCTACTGTTGAGGAAATATAACGGCAGTTCAACTCATCTACCATTAGTTCAACGGAATCTACCGATGAACTACATATATCACTGAATGATCTACCATCAAAGGTAATCTATTGTTGGACCGTAATATCACCAGCTACATCCAATGAGAGACTAGATATACCTTCAGACTATATCTACTACCAGAGTTGATATACCACCAGTCAGTTCTACCACTGGGGTGATGAACCGTTAGTAAGGATCTACCGCTAGTATGATACCGTTGTTTTCCATATTCTATTATTTGAATTTAATTCCTACAATGGATAGTTTAAGGAATTAAATGATTTCATTCATACATGGATTTAAGAATCATTATTCTTAAATAATTCCATAGATGTACATAATAAATTGTTAGACTTCTTATTTTTAATGCCTGGTACAAGGATCTAGGATTTTATTATTATTATTATTCAATAGATATTTGGACTTGGAGAGCGATATATTTTGAATAAACCCCTTGTGCAAATAGGGTGATCAATGGTGTGTGTAATATATAGTTTAACAAAAAAAATCATACACTGAATTAAATTTAAATCCTAAAACACTGTTATGTGGAAGGACCCAGGACATCTAAAAAAAGAAAAAAGATGGATTTATCCATACTCTATGATACTTTGTTTTCCTAATTTTTTTGAAGATTTTGTTTGAGATTCACACAAAGAAAAATTCCAAGACCTTTTCACATTTTAAGCCACTCAGTTTGAGCAGCAACATCTTTTATTATCTCTAATAATTTTCCCTTTCTATTTGTTTTTTTTGAGTAACATGTTGTATTACTCTATTTATGTGTACAAATTTCCTTATAAAATTAAACTGGAGTGTGATTGATGAACTCTCTCTAATTTATTCACTTTTATATCCAAGAAATCTATGTAAGAGGTAATGTGTTACATTTTTATTGTTTCTATCCTATATATAACTCTAGAAGAGGCTTTTTCCATGGACACACTTGTGTGTTGTTGATTATAAAACCTAATACAGGATATGGATCAAGTTTATTGTCTAATAAAATACTTAGAATCAGGTGATTTCTAAGTAGAGGGGATTAAGTCTCTTCTTGAGACCAAACCCCTTGTTTAATTACACTATGTGTTTTATCAGTATTGTTTTCTTTATCCATTTTAAATATTAAACTATATCTGTTTTTAAATCTGGAAACAAACTTTACTTTGATAGTTAGTCTTAATTAGTTTTTATAAAACCTTTTTGATTAAGTAATATGATTTTAAAAGTTAAAGTTATTTCAAATATTACTTTAACTGAGCTCTAATACCTCTTTGAGAAATTATTTTAAAGACCAAACTTATATAATTATACTATTTTGATTAATTGGTCATTTTTAATTAGTTTGGGAATTTAGTTTTAAATTGTTTTAAAAAAAATTCTTGGGAAATAAATTTACCCCCCTCTTGAGTTACTCACTCTGACCAATAGAAATAAATATCTGTTACTTTTAATTTTAAGAAATTACTTAAGGATTTTTTTCCAAATTCATTCCTCGTGATTGTTTCTTTGGCACAATACTTGTGACGTGCCCACTGATATTATCCATTAATATTTCCATGGAAGTAGGTATCTTATGTAAATCATCATCTTCATCATGTTTTTCATCACCAACATACTATTTTTTTCATATGAAATGGTAGACCACTGAATATTTGATTTATCAAGACCATAATTTTTTTCTTTTCATGTGTTTCCATGAAAAAATGAATAGTTGTGAATTCTAATATATTCAGATTAATTAGTGTCATTTTGAATGAATTGTGTCTTATAATATTGTTACTGATAACCCATTTGATTTAAACACTAGAAATTAAAATTCAATTTAATCAACCTTCCATATTTCTTCAATGAGTCCATAATACACATTTGATGTGATGATTGGGTTTTTGTATTTGGAACATGAAAAATAAATTGCTTCTGTGAATACTAATGCACTACTATTCTGAACTATTTTTATGTTGTCCTAGTATTTTGTATGAAATGTATAGCTATTAATGTCATACCCGGACTATGTTATCAAATTTAAACTTTGGTCACCCTTTAACCATCTCAATGTTTTTGATGCATCTGATCTACCAAGAATGGTCTCTTTAAACCATGGGAAAAAAGTTTTATTTATTCTCATTTAAAATCCAAATATCTCTATTCTTTTAATAATATTACTTTAATACATTAATATGCAATGTTATATATGGATGGACATCATCTACATTATTCAAGATGTATAAATTTACCTTCTTTATCTATTCATGTCTCAATGATTTATCTTTCAAGCCATGAATCACATTTCCCTCATAATAGACTTGTTCATGGTGAGATATAGGCAAATCGATGTGTTCCACTATAGAGCAGTATCATGTAATAAACTATGCAACCTCCTCGGAAATATACTTATCAATAATGGAGGATTTATGTCGATATGGATTCTTAACATACCCACTCAATATATTCATATAACTTTAAAAAGGATACATCCAACATAGATATACAGACCTAAAAATCTTTATTTCTCACACTAAATGAACGATTAAATGCACCATGATATAAAAAAATAGAGTAAAATAAATTTCCATTAGACAAAAGTATAGAAATAGATTAGTTCTCTAAATTTTTCAAAGCATTCATATAAATCACCTTGTTGCAAATGGAATTGAAAAAATAATACACTTTCATGATAATAATTTTGACATAGATGGGAAATATTACATAAAATGAAATTGGAAGGAGATGTTGCATCATGATGTGATAATCATGAGATTTCATACTAGTCAACATAAATATTTTTTGTGCCGCTTCAGCGATGGCACAATGGTGAAGGTGAGGAGCATACCAATGTTGTTCTTTCGGAGGTGAAAGGTTTGATTCATGGGAGTCCACTATTGGGATAATTTCTCATTACCCTAGAATCCACTCATCTTTTCGGGTCATCTGGTCCCTAACTGGGTGGGTGAAATGAGGTGCAACCCATCTGTGCTAACATATTTTTATGCCAATCCATCGTCGCCTGGGTTGTTAACCTCTGCAGTGCTCTACCATATTGGCTAGAAATGGCTCATTCCTAACTAAGAATCTCTATAAAGTGATATCTTTATGGGGAGGGGAGTTCCCTTGTGTAGAGGGTTTGAAAAGGATACACCTGAGGATTTCCTATTCAAAGAATGAACACCAAATTTATTATTGACGCAAAATTTTTTACATTTGAAGAATAACCTTATGGTATATTGATACCATGGAGACACTGAAAAAATATAATTTTTGACCTATTAGATAATGTATGAAATACCATTGGTAGGTATTTTTTACTTTCATTCGGAGTGGTAGATGACTCCAAACATATTCCCATAGAGAGTAAGTCAAATCTTGTATTAAACCCATGTTTAGTTTTTCCATTAATATCTAACAATGTACCAATCAATATATCACAAATATTCTTATCCACATGCATGAAATCAATGTTATGTTTAACCTCATGATATCTCCTATATGGTAGCTCAAAAATTTTTGACCATTTCTTCCAAATATTTCTATCATTACCATATTTTTGTGTCTTTTTGAATGTCACATCAATGCTTTTCACCCTCTCAAAATATTGATTGGGGGAAAAGGGATTTAGAGTAATATGAAATTTTTAGGAGTCATTGAATACCTTTTTAAATCTTATATTAGAGCATTAAATTGAAAATAACCTCTGATGAACCATTTATACTATTTTTCTCCCATGTTATAGTTGAAAATATGAATTATGTTGTTCAAAAATTAGACAAACTTTATGCCCCTTAACATTATATCCATACAAATTTCTATATGTTGGGAAGTCATTTATAGTGAACATAATAATTACATGCAGTTTAAAATGTCCAATTTTATAAGAATCATGTACTCTAATACCTTCCTCTTATAAAATTTTCAAATAATCAATTAATGGTGATAAGAAAACAACAATATAATTTTTGGGATGTTTTGGTCCAAAGATCATTAAACTCAACATGATATATTTTCACTTCATAAAAAATTCTGAAGATAAGTTGTAAATTACCATAAAAAATTATCACGAACTATATGTACTACTAAGACTTCTATATGGATTCATTCCATATATGCACAGTCCAAGTCTTGGATTTCTAACTTTCTTTCTGAATATAGGAAATAGTTGATCAGTTTTCTTTCACTGTGGAAAATTGGGTAGATTGAATAATTTTTCCTCACATATCCACTCATTTTTATGTCATATTATACTTTTTTCATAATTTTAACTTTCAATAAAATATTTCAAATGAATAATTATAAGAAGATAGAAAAATGATTTGGCATGATTCTTTGTAACTGCAAAATCAGTATGTGATTTTTATTTTTACTTATACCATGAGGTCCCACATTTAGGACACTCTGATAGACATTTTTATTCCTTCCTATATAACATAGAGTCATTAGGTAGACATGTATTTTCTTATACCCCAAACCTATCAGGAATAATATTTTTTTTCAATTTATAATGTGAATCTGGAAGATCATTGTCTTTAAGAAGTATGTCTTTCAATAGCTGTAGAAGCTCTATAAAACTCTTTTCGGTCCATCTATTTTTCACTTTCAGGTTAATCAATCATACAAATGTTGATAAAACTATAAATTCCGTACATCCTAGATACAATTATTTTTCAACATCACCATATAGATGCTCAATTTTTGGTTATTTCACAACTTCCTCTACTTCAATATCATGAATCATTTCTTTAATGTGATCATAATCATCATCATTAATAGATATGGAATTCTACCCAGTTTCACCATGTCAAATCCATGGATTGTAACACGGATTAAAACCAATAAAAATTAAATGATATTTTATGTCTACGCTTTTTAACTTCTTCATATTTAAAAATTTCAAGAATGGATAAAAAACATTTTTTTAGAACATTTCATTTAGAAAATTCCAAAAAATCACCAAAACCTTCATCAAATTCATCACTTATTAGAGGTGCATTAGTCCAAATTATACTCATTGTTATCTATAACAAATATCAAAAAATTAAAATAAGTTATTATATTGTCAAAATTAATTTCAAATTTACTCTTATAAATAACATTAAAAAAATACCATAAAATATTTCACAAAAATATATAAAATATTTTATAAACAACCGTATAACTTTGTATATATTAAATTATCATTCTTTAATAGAAAACCACAAACCTTAATCTAAAAACAATCATTCTAAAATTAAAAAATATCTAAGATGTGATAATAATCTGAACTATAAATATAAATACCGAATATAAAGTGACATAAATGGAAAATTTGACCTTAAAATACAAATTCAAATACCTTATATACACATAAAATAAAAAAAATAAACACAAACCGTAAAATGATATCAGATTTGGTATGATTGAGAATTTGAAACCAGTAGGAAGAAGTCGCAAGCAATGACATACGACAAGTGATGATGGTGATGTAAAATCAAAGACAGAGAGACATAAATGGAAAATTAGAACTGAAAATACAAATACCTTGGATATATGGAAAATGGAAACAATAAACATAAACCATAAATTGAAATTGGAACCAGGACAAGCGAAACCAATGGGAAGAAGTAGGAGCAGCAGCCGAGGATGGGTGATGGTGGACGGTGGTGGTGGATACCAAATTAAAGATATTCAAATACATGGATTAAATAAATAATATATTTTAGGTCAAAAATTTAATAATGAAGTGATTTGAGGCCACAAATCAAAGATGTAAGGGTTAGGGTTCATCGCGTGAGAGAAAACTGAGGGCTTTCACATGAAATAATGAATTAAAAATTGCTAATCCTGACCCTATATTTAAATTATAATGATTTTACACACTATTTATTTAATAATAAACATGGAAAAGACAATTTCTCATGTTTTTTATTTAATAACTGACATGAAAAAATGTTTTTTGCTTCACTTATTGAATAATCGACGTGAAAAATGTTGGTGTTTTATTTTCCATGTCATTTATTCAATAACCGAAATGTAAAATAATTATTTTGAAATCGGTACTTGAATAAATGATGTGAAAAACTAGATATTTTTATTCACCACATTTTTTATTTGACAATTGATGTGGTAAATCAATTTTTGATGTTGCTTTTATATAATTGAAATGAAAAAAAAATGTCTGGATAAATCAATTTTGTGCAAGTGATAACACATTTTCATTAAATGTAGCCCTTGAAATTATGTATGAGGATAAAGAACCTAAAATGGTTAATGAATATAAAAAAATACTTGGTTGGGTTCTATGGAATGTCACAATCCAGTATGACCTTGTCTCACTTGCTAAACGTGAGGTTTTTGAGTTGATTGTAAAAACCTATGATGGGATCAATCCCATTGGATATAAATGGGTATTTGTGAGAAAAATAAATAAAAATAATGAATTCATGAGATATAAATCACAATTATTTAATCATGTATTCTAAAAAAACCAAGATTGAGTATGATGAAACACACTCTCCTGTAATGGTTGTGATAACCTTTCAGTGTCTCATGATTATTTTTATACATGAGTAACTTGAAATGTGCATAATGGATGGTGTGACTGCATATCTTTTTGATGATATTAATAATGATATTTACATGAGAATCCCATGGGGATTATAATTGATAAAAAATATAATATATCTTGGTATATTTATTTAGTTCAGATGAATAAATCATTTTACAGATTAAAATAGTCAGGGTGTATGTGATAAAACCATCTGAGTAATTTTTTGATAAAGGAATGTTATTAAAATGATCCATTTTTCCCATGTGTATTTATTAGGAGGGATTAATCAGAATTTATTATCATTTTAGTATACTTTGATGATTTATTTATTATTGGGACTAATTATGATCTCTCCAAGGTAGTAGAATACTTTATGAATGAATTTGAAATGAAAGACTTTGGTAAGAAAAATTCCTTCCTTGGTTTATATATTGAACATCTTTAAGGATGGAATATTTGATCATTAATCATGATATACTACTAATGTACTAAATAGATTTAATATGAATAAATCACATTCATTAAGTACACCAATGGTTGTACAATATCATGATTGTGATAGTGATAATTTTAAACCATGAGAGGATAAAGAAGCTCTAATTTCTCTTGAAGTACCATATCTAATTGATATTGTAGCACTAATATACCTTGTAAATAATAAAAGTCCAAATATATAATTTTATATTAATTTATTAGAATGGTATAGTTTTTCCTTTACTCATCATCATTGCAATGGTGTCAAACAAGAATTAAGATACCTTCAAGGATTTAAAGATTAGGGGTTGCTTTATTCAAAATGTTTAGAACCAAAGATGGTTGGTTATGTTGATGTTGGATTCTTGTATGATCCATATAAGGAAATATCTATATATGGATATTAAATTAAATATGTAATAACATCTATTTATTGATGTTCTATAAAAAACTATCCCTACGACTTCTTCCAACCATATAGAGTTAATTACTATTCATAAATCTATTTGAGAACGTGTTAGGTTATGATTTATTATTAATAATATTATAAATAACTATATATTAGATATGAATAATAATATATCCACTATATTATATGAAGATAATGCTGCTTGTATTGAACAATTGAATGGTGGGTATATTTAAGGTGACAGAATAAACCTTATCTAACCAAAATTATTTTTAATTGATGTCCTTAAAAAAAATAGGGAGATTGATATCCAGAAAACACAACTAAAATATTTACCATTAGAGACTGGGAAAAGTGACCATTAAAGGGGTTTAAAGGCCTCCATCTGACCACTTTTGATGGTTACAGTTACTCCATAACTAAATGGAAAAAGAGAACGCCAATAGTAGTTTCTATAGACACCCAAAAAATACCAAAGTAGTGGCCATTGGGAAAGGGTTTAGCATCTCCCACGTGTGGTCAATAAATATATATATTATAAGGGCAACCATTTGTGGTTGTTAATTCTCCAAGAAAAAAAACCATATTAGAAACCTCCATAGGCGGTCGTTAACCTACAATTTTTTTAAAAAAAATATACATTATAAATTCCATCCAAAATAAAAACCCAAAAAATAAAAAACTAGTATCCATAAAACTTCAAACCCTTCAAATATTCTTTCTCAATCAACTTACAAATACAATATAAAAAAATAAACAAAGGAAATATAAAAATTAATATGTTTACTATTAAAATCTAATTAATTCAGCTAATATTAAAAGAATAGTCAAAACATTTTACATAGTGTTAGGAACATAAAACATCATAAATACATAAACGATGAAAAGATAATATGAAATATCTGATTACACAATTTAATTATCAGTTGAGAAATAACTGTTAAAGTTGAAAACCAAGTTTACCACATATCGATAAATCCATGCATTATAAGGACACATGGTTGATTGAAATAGATTGCAAATGATTTGTGGAATTATAATCTATTTTATCACATCAATTAGAAGTCATTTTCTTGTTTTGGACCCCCTAGTGGGAGATATGACATTTTAATAAAACTAGACAGTGTTACCTGTTTTTTTAATCATACCGGGTGATATGATCATTTGATGGATGTGACGTTGATTCCTACAAATTAAAAATAATTCGATGATAGTTATCCCATGATTTCATGTTAATAAAAAAATTATTTATATTAGCCTCTTTTACATGACTTGTCACTTAACTCTATATCCAAGGGACAAAGAACAATTTCGATCATACCAATAAATTCAGGTATCCGATCGACATGACAATGATTCCAAAAAATCTTAAATGGATTAAATATTATTTTCTTAATATTTCATGTCAATCCAAGATCCTTTGGTCAGTTTTTATTATGAAGCATATGATTTTACTATTATTATAAATTGATCATAATGTAAAATTATACCGTAATCCATATCGATCAATCCAGGAATCAGAGTGACATACGGTTGATTCCAACATATAAAAAATGATTCAAGGAGCATTCTACTAGATTCTAATGTCAATTATAATCCCTTTTATAATTTTTTTACTCCCTGATTTGATATATGGAATTTTAATAAAACTAGACAACGTTACCCATTTTTTCCATCATACTATGAGACGCAAGCATCTGATGGATGCATAATTGATTCCTAAAAATTAAAAATGACCCCATGACTATTATCTAATGATTTCATGTCAATAAAATTGTTTTTTATTGGTATTGGTACCTTTTATGTGATTGTTCACTTAACTCCAAATCTAAGGAAAAATTCACTTTCAATCATACTAAGCAATTCGAGTATCTGATCAATTGCTGATGATTCCTATAGATTTTAAATAAATTAAAGATCATTATCCTAAGATTAAACATGAATCATAGTTTGTTTCGTTAGTTTTGACTCCTAAAAACATGATTCTCCCATAAGTGAAAAAATAGTAATAATGTCAAATCATACCTTAATCCATATCGATCAATCTGAGCATAATATTGATGTGAGGTTGATTCTAGTAGATAAAAAATGATTCAAGGAATGTTATACTAAATTTTAAAATCAATAATAAGTCATTCTATCATTTTTAACCCCATAGAGGGAGATATTTCATTTTAATAAAACTAGACAACCTTACATATCATTTTCCATCATACCAAGAGACATGAGAAACCGATGGATGTGGCTTTGAAACCTAAAAATCCAAAATGACTCAGTGATCATTATCCAATGATTTCATGAAAATAAAAGTGTTTTTTATTGGTATATTCCCCTTTTATTTTATTTTCCACTCAACTCCAAATATGAGGGACAAACATCACTTTAGATCATACCAAGAAATTTGAGTATCTTATCAATATGTCAATGATTCCTATAGATTATAAATTACTTAAAGATTATTATACTAAAATTTCTTATGAATATGATCTTTTTTGGTTAGTTTTGACCTCTATACACATGATTTTCCCCTTATTACAAAACTGGTAATAATGTCAAGTCATGCCTTAAGATATACCAACCAATTATATTATCAGATTGATGCACGGTTGTTTCCAACAAATAAAAAATTATTTGAGAAATGTTATCCTAAATTGTCACATCAATAAAAATTCATTTTATGATTTTTGACCCTTGATGGGAGATATTCCATTTTAATAAAAGTCTACAACATTACCCATCATTTTCCATTATACCGACTGACGCAAGCATCTGATGGATTTGGCATTGATTCCAACAAATAAAAATGATTCCTCAATCATTTTACAATGATTACATGTCAACACATGTGTGTATTATTTGTATTAGACCCTTTTATGTGATTTTTAACTTAACTTCCTATCCGAAGGACAAACGCCACTTTCTATCATACTAAGAAATTCAAGTATCAAATCAATGTGCTGATGATTTGTTTAGATTTTAAATGGATTAATGATCATTTTAATAAGATTTCATGTCAATATAAGCTCGTTTGGTTGGTTCTGACCCCTATGCATTTAATTTTCCCATTATTACAAAATGATAATAAATGTGAAAATAAACTTTTAATTGTATCGACCAATCCAAGCATCAGATTGATAGGTGGTTAATTCTAATAGATCACATATGACTCGATAAATTTTCTCCTATATTTTATTCCAATCAAAAATAATTTTCTCATTTTTAACCCCTGATGGGTGATATGTCATTTTAATAATACTAGAAAACATTACCCAATGTTTTCCATCATATTGAGTGAAATGAGCATCTTATGGATGTGGAAAAGATTCACACAGATCAAAAATGACCCGGTCATCATTATCCCATTATTTCATGTCAATCCAAGTAAATTTTCTTAATATTGGACCCTTTTACAAGATTTTAAACTTAACTCCAAATATTAGAGGAAAATGCCACTTTTGATCAGTTTTGGATTAGAAAATTTTATTTTAAGAAGTAAAATCAACATAATACTTACAATTTTTAATGATTTTTATCAAAAACAATCCCTAATACCAAAATAAGTGACAAATAATTTAAATAACAAACAAATATTAAATAAAATACCATGTTACTATAAACAAAATTATTCCAAATAAAATAAGATTGGACTCCCGAATATAATCATCTCACAAATGTGTCTCAATAAAGTGGACCAAAATTAAAGAAATATGGGGAAATATAAAGAACCATAAGAATTAAAAAAACATATAAAATAGAATTATTCTTTATAGGTAGGTTAAAAGGTTCATGATGAAAATTTTATTAAAAATTCAAAACATTAATTTAAGCATATCATGTAATAGAATAATAACTAGAACCTCCTGTAGGTGAATAATTGAACTTGTAAAAATAGTTTCTTGACAATGGAAGATTTCTCGGGAGAGGTCAGTCCCACACCAATAATATATTACTTCCTTCAATATGAAATTTAAATAGACACCTAATTCAATATCATATCACATTGATGAAGTTGACACAAGGTAAAGGGACTTAGAAATAGACTAATAAACATATCCTTAAAGTGACTCTTACCACTTTCCATGTCACTTTTCTATTCAATGTAGGTCCATTGAATCTCCAAAATGGTATATATTAGCTTCCCTCTTTGATTCCACCCCTTACAACATTGATTCTAACCTCTTAAAGGATATACCATTGAAAATAAATACACAACATAATTAATAATAGGATTATTAAATACCTCTTCTAATTACACTACTACAATCAATGGAAGGAATTTCACCATGTTTCTATGTTATCTGATACATCCTAAAACTATAAGGATAAAACCCTCTTAAATTTCATCATATCCCATCCCATAAACTTTGAATTTTATAGCATATAATTATTTAATAATGCATGTAATCAGTTTGAATATCTAAAGCATATGCTTTGGATGACATGAAAACAATGAAACAATAAAAAAACACAAAATAATGTCACTACAAATTCTTTCACAATAGAAAAATAAAATCATAAACATGTTTCCCATATTTTATAATGAAAAACACATTACCTCAATTTATCTCATGAAATGGATATATATAAATTGATACTGAATAAACACTATAGATCAAACCCAGGGATAAGAAAAAACCTCAACTGCCATGCCATTTAATTGTGATGGTGTCTTTCCTAGATCTGTAAAGAAATATTCTTTTATACTATTCCATATAAATGGAATTATAGAAAAAAATAGAATTTTAGAAACATATATTTGATGCAAACAATAATGAATTGTTTGACCAAATTATATAACCAAAGGATAATAATTTTTTATTTCCATAAAGAATATGTTTAGAAATAAAAAAAGTACATTGATGGGTGATTAAGTATTAAGAATATTCAGAAAGATCATGAATATATAATGAACACTTATATGTTAATACTACAATATAAAAACAGAATAATAGAAATGTGAAATAAAAAATAAAGACTATTATTCCAAAATGAGAAGTTCATAAACACAATGCAAAATAGAGAGAATAAAAAATCAAACAATCATCAACTCATATGTACAATCACTAATTTATGAATTTCATGACATTTAAAATCAAGGATATGGTGGAATCATTAAATAATATAATTCTTAGTTTTTTTATAATTTCTAATTATGCAAAAGAAAAAATTTATCAACATGCTACTAAGTAACCTTAAAAGCATATTATTATTACATAATTTAACTATAAAATAATAATGGCACCGACCCAATGAATTAAGGGAAAACTTATTGAAAAGGGTATTATATGGTATAAATATATGGAACAATTCTCCACTATGATGACATTAAAATGATGACATGGTTTTAAAAAACCCATATCATTATCAATTCATACCCAACTAGTGTACCTACCATTCAAGTAAAATAAATATCAATGTATGAACCATGAAATGTTTTAATCATATTCCACCCATGACTATCATCTAACATCCATATCAAGAAAGTTGAAAATGTTAAAAAAATCACATGATTCAAAGATTACATATTGAATATGATATTAATTAATCAACAAAGGAATCATCTATTAACCAATAACCAAACTCATCTGATGTTGTATGCCTCTCAATATAAAGAAGCTATTCAATATTGTTCTATTTATCATAATTTTCAAAGTTAGAGTAAAAAAATTATAACATATATCCCACTATAATAATGATGTTTCCAGTATTTTCATCATAACCCCCCAAGTAATTATTTTAATTGAATCATCCATTTTCTATATCCCAACATTCATGCTTTCATTTCATGAAACTTACTATGTCACAAGAGAACAATTTTGTTAAAAACAATTGAATTCATGATCTTCATAGTGAAAATTAGTTGTGTCCAGTTAATAAAAATGTTTTCTACATTAAATTATCTAAAATACATTTAAAATTATTCATAATTATGTGAATTAAAAATATTTTTTTTTCAAATGAATCTAAAAATAAGTGAAACCTGTAAAATTAAAACATTTTTAATAACAATTGAATCCATGATGTTAATGAAAACCCAATGTTGTGTTTTATTGATGAAAAAACTTTATATATTTATTTTTATAGATTTTCTATAAACATTGTTGAATTATTTGAACAAAAAAACAATCTTTAAAAAATAATATTGAAAATAACAGAATTATAGAAAATAATAAAAATAATGACTTAGTTACAAATAAACAATTATGAAAATTGAAAATGACAATGTTGAAAGAAACTATATAGGAAAAATAACATCTTACACTATAATTGAGTTGTAAAAAACTTATTAAGTATAACTGTATTTTATTTAATCATGGAATGGGGAAACATTAATTTAAGCATGATATTGTGGATAATAATTGATTAATTTTCCAAATTAATGAAATATTATTAGTTTTAAACATTGTAATTAATATATAGTTGGTTTAAAATTTAAAAATATAAAATAACACACTTATAAACTAAAACAAAAGTTTGTGAACATGAGAAAAATTAAAGAAGTCACTTTGAGTTATTGAAATATACCAGATCAATGCCTTTTAAGGATACATGGTAAAAAATATAATCCCCTTATAGATTTCATACCTTCATAACTCCCAAAAGAAATAATAAAGATTAAATTATATATTAGTAAATGATATATATTTTAAAATAACACATAACTAAAGGAAAAAATTTATAGATGAAAGTGTGTCAAATAATGGATCATGTTTCCAAAAAAATATTAGTATATCAAATTTATTTCAAACACAAATCTCATATTGGAAACTTAAGAAAACAAAACAAACTGTATTCTAACCACCATTATCAATTTATGAGAACATAAAATGATGCATTTTTAAGGTATATATAAAATCTAAATCATTCAATTAATTGAGACGAGTATGTGTAGATCTACCATCAACATGATGGATGATCTCTATCACACTCACCATAGTTTCTTAGAGGCATCAAATGTTACATAAGTTTAATGTATTTTATATTTTGAAATAATCCAAAGATAGTAAACAAATGAAATATATAAACAATTTTATTTGGAGATACCTATACAATGTGGTACAACCCACCCATTGACAGTTTTAATTAATTCAATGAAAAAATTACAAGAAATATAAATTTAAAATTTAAAAATTATGAAACTGTGCACCTTTTATCCAACTCCCCCACCCAGCCCTCTTTTAACTCACATTCCTAAACCATTGCCAATACTATTTCCAATTATTCTTGACATGAAATCATAAATCAAATAAATGACATGATAATAGTACATATTGGTTTATTTATGAGAAAAGTATACATATTAATTTTAAGATTTCAAAAAAATTTTGAGGTTTCCCATTACATGATACTATTTGGATTACTAGAAACATCTACGATGTGATCAAAAACAAAATTCACTGATGTCCAATGTTGAAATGTCTTGATCTTACATGCATATAGATATTGAATGAATCATTTATAAAATTACCACTTATAATAGTTCAACCCACAATAATTATATTGAATGAAGGAGAAGACATTAGGGCCATTCATTAGGATTCCAATAAAACTATTTATAATATATATTGTAATAGAAAAGTGATTAAAAAATATAGTATGATCAGTGAAAGAGACAAAAAATGATTAAAAATAAATATAAGTACATAAAAATTGGCATATAAAATTTCTGAAGTAATTTATGTGAATAAGGGGAAGAAGAATCATATATAGAAAGTTGATGCATTTCATACTAGCTTTACATGATACTAATATTTAAGGGAGATATCAAAATATATTTTGAGATAGGTATGCAACAACTTTTATTATATGGATTTTTTACATAGTGAATACTTGATATAGTTAGTTTATTTAAAAAAATTCAAACATACATGCAACTCAAAATCTATATAACACAATTTCATAATTTGCAATGCCATTGATGTTGGAAGATGAAGAAACATCAACTAAACTAGATATTCCAATCATGAAGATCAAGCACTCAATAACCAAACATGAAACCATATCATAATCCAAAAATGCGAGTAAGGGGCATGAGTAGCTAATTCCAAATAAAGCTCGATCCAAGCTTGAAATAAAAATTTCATCAAAAAGGGTATTGTTTTAAAGTTTAAATTGCCACTCAAAATGTGGGTTTTAAAATTTTTTAACCTCTATCATGGTCAAATAAAAGTCGTTGGAAAATTTTATGATGAAATAAAAGGTCATTAAGACATATAATAATATCATGACCCTGAATAACTCGATATGACTTGAAAAAAAATATGGATATAAAGATTCTGCCACAAAAAAAACCACAATAATGACAACAAGAAAGAAAAAAAATTTGTGTAGTTTTAAATGTTTCTTGAAAATGTAATGGAAATAAAATTCTAGTACATTTTAATTAGTGAAATTGAATATTTATAAGCAGTCATATTGAAAGTGTGAAAGAGAAACTAAAAAGAGGAAAATTAAAAGACTAATGTTTGATCAGTTATGTATACTAATTAATTATATAAGGTAGTGATATGAACATAATTGTTTTGTTGAATACATGTAATGATTAATAGATCATTATTATAATTGATATATTTAATTATACTGCTTTTAGAAAATGATTGTAGGATAATGATTAATTAATTCACTAATAAACAAATAATTATTTGTGGCTATTGTCTAACCATTTAAATGGTATATATTTCTAAAATATGAATAATCTTGTGGCATTAGATATGGGATATCTGAAATATGGATACATAATTAAATAATAAAATGAAATAAAAAACTAAAAAAACATTCTTAAAAAATTTGGAAGGATAATAACATTTGAATGTAAGAGAAGAAGATATGGTGACCATAGGTACTTATGAAATTGATTTACTAGGAATATAAGGGGACTAGTATAATAGGTGCCAACGAGCCCGTACCCAAGTGGTAAGGGCTCCTGCTTGGCATCCAAGAGACCCAGGTTCAAAACTGGGTGGAGGTGAATTTTCGGGGTACTGTAGTAGTACTGTAGTAGGCACTGTAGTAGGAACTGTTCAGTACTATAGCAGCCAGACTATTCACCTAATTTGCGATTTCGGGCTAACGGTTTGGGCCTACGGGTCTTATGGCCTTCGGGCCATCAAAGGCCTTCAGGACACAGGGCCTTTGGGCCATTGAAGACAATGAAGTTTCCCAGTTCACACAGAGCAGTCCCCAGATGAAGATCAGAGCACCAGTAGTAGTCACTAGAAGTAGAGCTAACCGGATTGGAAGAATGAGAGGGTATGGAAACCGCCATCAGGACCAGGCACCATGTAGCTTTGTACGGGGAAATGCTAGCCGATTAGCAATGTCGGTGGGGAGCTAAAGGAAATCAATGATGTAGAAGATGGGGAGGGGAGGTTCTAGTGGGTTGGGCCTATGGGTCATGTATTGGGCATGGTATGCCTATGGGCCTTCGGGTCATGTATTACAGATCATGTCGGGCCTTGTGCTTTGGGCCTACGGGTTATGTACGGGTTCCCCTTCAACCCTTAAAAGGGGGATTATCTATAATAAAATAAAAAAGAAGGCCTTCGGCCATTCAAGCTAGTGTAATAGGTTACTAATAATTTGAATTAATTAGATAATGAAAATTGATTAAAAATAAATGACAAATCAAATAAATCCTATTCAAATAAAAATTAAAAAAAAATATCAAAGGAAAATTTATGAAGCAATGAGACAAGGAATCTAGAAAAAAACCCTAGATGATGAAAATCATAGGTGGAGTTTAAAGATATAAAAAAACAAAACATACTAGATGACATAAATCATAGGGTGATCGGGAAAAGTGATATATAGTAGTTCATATGTTGGAAGCTATGACTTGGAAATTGGGCACAAAATATTGAAAATCAAGGGAGGAGAGAAAGAGAAAATTGATCCATTGGAATTCACAAAGTGGAATTTGTGCATGTAAATTAGGGTTTAGAATACCAAATATCATGGCTATTACAAAATTGGTATGGAGAAGAACTAAAAATTATCTAATGGAAATCAATTACTAAGAAAATTATGAAATGGAAATGGAAATACGTAAGAATGGAAATTGCATGAAAAGAAACTAGCTGGGAAAGCCTTAGCCTTGGGTACAATGATGATGAGAGGTGGATACTGGATTGGGGGTGGTGTTAGAGATGGATAAAGATGGCTTTGATAGGGGGTGTGGCAATTGGGTATGGGAGAGGACATGGTACAAGTGGTAGTAGTGGTGGCTCCAACACCAGGTGCAGCAAGGGTGAGGATGTAGAAGGGGAGTGGGTGTGCGAGGTGAGGGGGAGAGCGAAGGCGGATCCAAAATGAAGTGGTGAGGATGATGCGAGGGGGAGGGAATGTAAAGGGAGAGGATAGGGGTACGGTGAGAGAGGATGGGAGGTGGTGGCCATAATAAAAAACAAGTCCTATAGGTGATTTTAATAACCACTGTGAAATAAATCATATTAAAAAATTATAACATAGAGACTATTTAATATAACCACTTCTAATTTTTTATTTTAAAAATTAGTGGTGGTTTTATTTAAAATACCTCTAAATATTTTAAACAAACCAAATTCTAACCCCTTCCACCCCAATCCCCTTAGCCCCAACCCCACTCTCGCTCCACTCAGTTACCACTAACCCTGACCCCCTACTTCCAATAGATACCTCTATGACCTCAACACCCTCTTATCCCAAATATGACCTCTCTGACTCGGAACCCCCTTCTGGAAACCTCCTTGAACCCCCCCCCCCCCACACCCCACCCCACCTATCGTTGTGACCCCGATCCCCCTACTAGCAATAATCATGACCCCAACCCCCCTACCATTGAATGTCGTGACCCTAACCTAATACTCCTATGATGCTCCCTGATCACTATGACCCCAACACCCCTACTCCCTAATGAGGACCTCACAGCGACCCCCACTCCCCGATGATGACCACAAAGTCCTCGCTTCCCATTTTCCCGGTGACTGTGACCCTCGACATCATTTAAGGTATGATTGATTGAAATTTTATAAGTGTTTTATTTAAATTATATAAAAATCTATGTAATTTAGTGTTGTTTATATTTTTAATGTAGGATTTAATCATTTTATTTTGAATTTATGTTATGTTGAATCAAGACCCTACCGTATTCAATGATGAAGTTGGGTGATGTTTAATTTTTATTATACTCATTTAATTTAACTTTTATATATTTATATCTAAATTTGTAGGGATAAGAGTGATAATGCAATACCTATGGATAAAATTTGGATTAATTTACCATGAAACACACCTTAGTATGCCAAGGGTTTGAAAGGATTTTTAGATTAGGCAACTAAAAACCGATCATTGGATAGTAGAATAAGATGTCTATGTTATGATTGTAAATTCAAAATATGGGTGAATATAAATGAAGTATATGATCATTTTATAATGAAATAGTTTCCTTATATATATATATTTTTTATTTGGAATGGTAAATATAATGTTATGGAAATTCAAAACAATGAAAATCCTATCAATAAAACACAAAGTGACCCACCAGAGGTGAATTCAGTTTTAAATTTGATAAATGAAACATTTTCTTTACATGATACAATGTCAAAGATTTTAATAGATCAAAAGAACTCTACGAAGAGTGTGCCAAGTATTAAAAGTTGTATTTTATACTTAATTTGTGTCATAGTAAGTGTCTCTATAGAATTAATGATAATTAAATGGCCAGGATTTTAGAGTTACATTATGATGCATTTAGAGAAGCTAATATCCTCGTATCATTCTATGAGATAAATAAATTTATCAAAAAACATGAACTTGATTATAAAAAGGTACATGAATTCCCTAATTATTTCATGTTTTATTAGGTAGAAGATTCTGATAATTAAGAATGCATAATATTTCATACAAGTGTATAGAATTAAATGAAAAAAATGAGAGAATAAATCAATGAAACCCTAGGAAGAAATAGAAGAATAAAACTTCTGAAATGGTATTGCATTGATTTCCTATGGAACCACAATTTCAAATATTATTCATTTCATCTAAGAATGAATATGACATGAAGCGGTATTCTTAGGATAACAACGTTGGCATGAGGATACATCCAAAATATTCAACATCATGGAAGATGTTTGATTCATTATATCCATATTTTTATTCAGATACTAGGAATTTATGTTTGGTATTGGCTTCTGATGGGTTTAACACCTTTGGTAGTTTAAGTACTAATTATAACATTTGGATAGTTATTTTGATTCCTTAAAATCTACCTACATGGATGTTTATGAAGATGATTTCATTCAATATTTATATGATTATTCTTGGAAATAAAATGTATGGAAATAAAATCGAGGTATACCTTTAACTTCTAATAAAATAATTGTGATAATAATGGGATGATGGAGTGAAGACATATAATGATTCAATGATGAAACTATTCAAAATTAATTCTACTTTAATTTGGATAATTAGTGACTTTCCTGGACTAGGAAATTTATCTGGTTGGAACAGTTATACTGGTTTTTATTCTCCAGATTTTAATTTTGATTTTGAACCTCAATGATTAACTCTTTATAGAAAATGGTTTTTTTATGTGTCATCATAGATTTTTTAACGCTTATCAAAAAATTGGGTTTAACAAGACATAATTAGATAGAGATATTGAATTGATAAAGCCACCAAATGTGTTATCTAGTTCATAAATGTTGGGAAAATTAATGAATGTCACTGATGAATTCGGAAAATTTAAGCAGTTTAAAGAAGGGGAGAAATGGTACGAGGTACAATATCTAAAGCATATGGAACATAAAAAAGGAAGAAAAAGAGTAGATTTTTCAAACTTCCTTATTGGGAGTTTAATTTGATACCTTATAAATTTAAAATAATTTATATTTAGAAGAACATTTGTGATAATGTAATTTTTACATTTCTTAATGAGAAGGGTAAATTGAAGGACCACCTTAATGCTCATAAGGATTTAGAGTCAATGAATATAAATCATGGTTTGTGGGGAAATGATAATGGAATGTATCCTTTGACTATTTTTGCAATGAAAAATCCTGAGAAAGGCATATTCCTTCAATATTTAAGGAATATAAAAGTGCTATATGGATATTCAAGTAACAAATCAAGGTGAGTTGACTTAAAACATTGAAAGTTACATGGATTGAAAAGTCATGAATCACCTATTCTAATGGTTTAGTATTTTTCATTAGTATTTCATAAAAATTAGTTGTGGTTATATTTGATTTGTGTACCTTTTTTCAGAAAGATTTTAAAAAAACTCTAAATCCAACTGATCTTGATAAACTCCAAGAAAGAATTGTTTCAACACTTTTTTTATTTGGAGATGTTATTTCATCTTAATTCTTCACAGTCGTGATTAATTTGACTATTTATTTGGTTGAAGAAGCTAAAATTGGTGGATTGGTAAACTATTTATTGATGTATCTAATTGAGAGGTACACTATTATTACTTTTATTTTAATTGGTGAATTCAATTTTATCAAATCATTGCGTAATTTTTTTAATAAGTTTCTTATTTTTTCATTAGGTACTTAAGTCATTTGAAATCATATGTGAGGAATAAAGCTCAACCAAAAGTCTCTATTACTGAAGTTTATATAGTTGAAGAGTTCTTGACCTTATTTACTAGGTATTTAGATGGTATTGAGGGTACATTTAAATGTGTTGGATGTGTTAACAATGAGTCCACTAATTCTCATTCTAAAAACTAGTCATCGTTATTTAAAACTATTGGATGACCAATTGGAAAGGGTTCAAATTTTAAACTGACTAAATTGGAGTGCTACAAGAACATAGATATGTTCTACTCAATAGTCTTATTAAAGATCCATTTATTGAATAATTTCGATTGCAAATAAAGAGGTGACCAATGGGATGAGATTGGAATGATATGGAATTAAAAAAATATGTTATTAAGGATATTTTCAAATGGTTAGTCTATTGTGTAATTATATGCTCATATTCATATTATCAATGTGTAGTTATTTTTTCTATGTTAAATGTAACACTTTATATCATCTTTTCTAGATAAAAAAATATTGATAATTGAACTAAAATATCAAATGATTTTATATTTTTAGACCAAGTTTCTCTAATGAAGTCTGATAGATTCATGGTCTATAATATTCATGGCTTTAGGTTTCATACAATTTATCATGAAGAAGACTTGAAAACTCAAAATAGTGGTGTATTTACACTTTAAGAGGTGGAATACCATGGAAAGATGAATGATATAATTGAATTAAACTATCATGGTCAATCTTTAGTTTTCCTATTCAAATGAAAGTGGGTCAAAATTGATAGGGGTATAAGAAAAGATTCATTACATTTTAATTTTTCAAAATTCTCTCACTTGATCTATACTAGTGAGTGTGCATATCGTGATCCATTTATATTGTATTCACAATAAAATATAGTTTATTATGTGGATTATGAAATACATAAAGATTGGAGTGTTGTTATACACTTAAATCTGATAGACTTATATGATATGGGTGATGAAGATAAATTGGTACTTTGTAATAGTGCACCTCATTAACCACAAAGCATTGAATAGTTTTTTCCTAACAATATTGAAACAATTGAACTTTCAAGATGGGGTGAAAATAAAGCACTCATCACAATCAATGTTGATAATAATGAAGAAAATAAAGATGATGATGATTAAATGTATAAATTGGTTATAAAAATATATGAAAATCTCTCATTTATATGTGTTTCATACATATATACATTGTTTTTTGTAAAAATAATTTTGTTTTTCATTTTTTATACATTTAATATATTTGAACCATTTGAATTGCACAATATCAAGAATAAAAAACTTTCAAGATCCAAACTGACCAGCATATTAGATAATTCCACCACCGTAACACCCTAAGATATTATGGTATGTCTATTTTTAAATTTAACTTCTTCTATAGCTTATGATGCACGCAATACCGAGATTAAATTAACCAAGATATACTATTAACATTACTATTTAAAATTAATATTATAAAATAGTTATTAAATTGGTGGGAGTGAATAGTATTAACAACATTATAAAATTTATATATATTCAAATGTTTTTATATCCAACCAAAAGTTTTATAGGCATACTATAATAATGAATCCAATTTTACAGATAAAAAACTATATTTTTCTAAAAGCAGTTTTTCCACCTTTTGATGCGCACTTGTTTTAAATATAGTTTTTGACACTTTAATAATTTATATTTGAAAAGAAAAACTATAATTGAAAATTTAATATCAAGATTGATTTTTTTGGGTATTTTTTAGAAAAGTTTCATGTATTGATGAATAGTGAAAAATGTTGGATTTTAATTGAAAACGGTTTTTTCATCTAAATAAATTATATTGTTAAATTAAATTTTTGATTAGTTTTAAAGTAAAATTAGATAAATTTTATATCATTTAAGAAAATTTATTTAATTTTAATCAATTTCACAATCTCTTTGGATATAAAAACATTTCAATATTTTTAATGTTTTTAGTTTAAAAACTTGTTTTCTCATTTTTTCAATGGGATTAATTTTAAATTAATTTTAGCTAATTATGTGTTTGGAATTTTAAAAAATTGTTTACATATTTGGAATAAAAATTTTTAAATTTATTAAATATATCACTTTTATTTTTGGACAATATGAATAGTAACTTTTGTAATTTTTTATTACCACGGTTAAGGGTCAATCGAGAAATTAAGGGTAAAAATAATATTGTAAATATTGTAAAATTACCCTAAAATGTGTGAAAATTTTATTGGATGAGTGAGTGTCAAAAAATAATCCTTAGGTCTTTTTTATGAACTCTTGGAGCCACTTGTATTACTTTAAGCCTTTTATAGTATTTTATTTTAAGGAAAGTCAAATATTTCATACTAATTTTTTAATAACTATTACATTTTTAATATATAGTTATTCATAGATAGATTTGAAAATAAATAATAATTTTATATAAAAATAATTTACATTCATCATGAAAATTTATTTTTAATTTTTATGTAAAAAATAATTAAAATAAAGTCTTGCACAATGAGGATGCACTAATTGTTTAATTAATGGACATATCAAATAACTGTTATTAAAAATATTAAAATAAATATAATTTGATATAATTAAAGAAATCCACGAATTTTCAATATGACTTTGACATGTTATAAATTATTTAAAATATTTGGTTTGAATATATCTTGTTGTTATGATATTTTAAAAAAGTCAAGTAATGAAAAGTGTCAAAATTGACATTAATGATATTTTAAAATAAATAATATTTTATTAAATGATGAAAATTTTATAAAAATATAAATTTTAGCCAAATGATTGGGATTAAGTTTAAAATTAAATCCATGAAACATTTATGGTTCTTTTGGTATTTTATAGTAAATATATTAACCTTCAAAGAGTAAAAAAACATGTTGTCATGGTAAAAGCTAAAGGGCTTAAATAAGGGTTAAAGACAAAAGATAAGGGTAATAATGTGACATAAACTTGTATAAAAATTATCGGTTGAGAATATTTAGACCCATAAACATATTAAAATTTAAATAACTCACTTTTTATATATTTTTAATTTAAAATTATTTTATATTAGTTTAATATTTTGAGAGTTTCCAAATGTGTCCCTCACCTCAATTATAAAAGGGAACCTCCTCCCTCAATTCTTCACACAACATTGAGACTTATAACTTGATTTAGTCCTACCATTTATCTTATTAAAATCCTTATCCAAGTTTTGGCAGTTATTTTATTCCAAAAAGACCATCCCTAGATCCCTTGAGACGATATCTAAAGGAAGTCCTCCGAAGAAGAGGTAATCATTTTTATCAACTCTTTGAAGTTAATTTCTTATTCTAATTATTATTTATGTGTTTTTTCTATGATAAGTTAATAAATATAGGATAATATATATAATGATATGTTATTAAAATAATATTAAAACTATATTACACCTTTTATCCATCTAATAAAAAATGAAGACACCGCATGTGCGTATGTACGGATTACCATCTCCACAAAGTGCTCTAATGTATTTTTTATCACCAATTTACTTGGATGGGTTTAATTATGGGAATAATGGATATATATGATAATTATTACATGATATTTATTCTTGAAAAAATAATATATCATCCACTTCCTTACCCTTTCACTATTAAGATAATGATACCATCGCTCATGCGTACGTACAGTCTACCATATCCACGACGTGATGTGATTTATTTTCCATGTTCAACATTAAAGAGTGGTTATGAAAATGTATATAATGAATAAATATGATATTTATGAGATTATTATTACTCTAGAGATGTTTTATCTATATCCTATGCAAGAGAACTAGGACTTTCAAGACAAAACAAGAATGACAAAACATAGAATTTAACACCCAAAACAATGAAAAGAGTAAAATATTATTAACAAATGAGTGGTAAAATGCTATAAGGGGATACTATATGATATAAAAAATATTAATATGATTCTTTTATAAGTTAATAATATTTTTAAAACCACTATACATGAGTTTCAAACACATACAGAGGAAAGTAGACCTAAAGAAAGGGTTTAATTCATAATCTCATCATTAATCGAGATTGTTTCTATTTAAGTCTCCACTGGGGAATATTTCTCTTTCATGTCACTATTTTTTAAAATATTTTAAAAATGGTTTTTAATGTTATCCTATATATTTTTAAAGTATTTTTACCCATGTTCTACATTTTATAAAATGTTTTGAAAGTAATCTTTTTTTCATTTTCCAAATGAGGTACTTTATGAATTTTTTGAAAAAAATATGGAAGGAATGTTTTTTTAACTTATGTGACATGAGAATATTTTTCTGAATTCATGATGATTTATTATTTTTAATATTACTTAACATTTTTACAAGGTTATTTTTAAAGAAAATTTTTTGTTTTATAAGTGCATGTCTTTTTAAATAAATGGTTTCAAAGTAAAAAAGGTATTTATCTCAAGAAATTTTCAATGATTATTTAGAGTATTTTCATCTATGTCAACATAATTTGTTGGATAATATGATTAATTGATATTTATATCTTATGATAACATCTAACATATTTTATTGAATGGGTTATGATCAGTTTGAATGTGGATGTGCTATTCGGATAACATTCATCATATTACTCTAGGTAGTTTATGATTATGTTTATTGATTAGGGAAAGTTATTAACATATCATATGCTAGTATATGTTGATTATTTTTCACCCCTTTCATATTAGGAATCCATTATACATATTAAGTGATGTTAGGATCCTGCTATATCTCCTCGATTCATCAGTTGGTCTCATGAGACAAAATAGTTTGCGTATTGGATGAGGCCTTACATGTTTATGTATGGTGTCTTGGATGAAGCCTTGATGGTGTATTTATGATGTTCTGTATTATGAATTACCTTATTATGAGATTAGTTATTTATATTCCATGTGTTTACTCTATTATTATAATATACAAGTTTTTATTTATATGTAATTATTTGATTTTCGTTTATTCTTTCCATATTATACTCATGATTATGTTTAAATGCCTTGTGCATTAGTTATTAACATTGCCTTAATGATTATTCTCATTTATTCATGATAGCATACGTTGTATGCTTACCCTTATTAAGAATCTGATATAACCACTTTCTTATGTTTTATTTATCCTTGGATGCCAAGTTGTATATTATGATTGACATGCAGGGATAAAGTAAGAGAGTAATGGTGTTCTTAAAGTAATCATTATGTTGTATTTTATATTTTTAATTATAATGTATGTTTCAAGTATGTATTTTATTTTCTAAAACTACTAAACTATTCAGTCCTTAGGGATGCGATTCCTTTTATAATTTTCCAATGTAATAATGTAACCATAGAATTTGGGCTACTGGGGTTAGGGTCATTACAGTTGGTATCAGATAAAGTTTAGTAGAAACCTTGGGAACTTGATTTAGAAAATCATGGATTATAAAACATAACCCCATGACTAAAATTGATGATAAGTATAAGTATAGGATAACATCTTATATATTTGGTAAAGATAATGGATAACCTAGGTTAAACCTATGGACTCATAGATTGAGAATAATATGTCATGATTTAGACGTCCTATAAACGATTCTTCAAGTCTATATCATTGTGATTAGTGTTGCTAATGTTTTTATTTGGGTTTTGATCAATGGTTATAATCAGAAAGTTTATACAAGTAATGGTTATACTATTGATGATTAATAGAATACAAAATAAAAATGAATGGAATGAGTTATTGTGCAATGAGAAGTTAAAGGGTAGTTAGTGGTTTAAGAATGAAGTAGAAGGAATAAAGTTATTGTGTATTTTGATTAAATAATTATTTCATAAATGATACAATGGTTATAAGAATCATGAGATATATAATTATTGAACTTAAGTACTTCTTCTTTAAGGATTTGGAAGCATGAATTTTTTCATTAATGTTTTTAAAGTGATCCAATATTTTGTATGTGACAGTAAGATCTCTATTTTGTTATTTAGAGAATATAATGTTAAGATTGATTTTGGAGATTTAGTGAGATTACTTATAATTTTTTTGGTCTTTGAATTTGGATATATGTATTTTGGATTAGTCTTAAGGTAACTAATTATGGAATAGATTATGTTTAACTTTGGATATTATTATTTAACATTAAATTATGATTTATCATATTAGACAACCTATTTTAACCATTTTCGTTTTCATAAATATTTAGAGGAAGAAATTACATGAGGACCTTATGGTTCATTAAAAGTGATTAAGTATAAAAAAAATCATCATGAAAATTCATTTCATGGGGTTAGGGATTAAGTGAAAATAGTCCAATGAATAACTAAAGGATGATAATATGCTTATGACATGAAAACAAATCAAGTAAGTTTATTTTCTCAAGTACTTATCTAGAATTTAAAATAATCCCTCAACTTTAGGAAAAATATTTTGGAACAAAAACATTATCCATTTACTTTTCTTACTAATAAATCAAAATTATTTTAACTGATCATATGATTTGTGGTTGTGTGATGGTTAACTTTCAAATGACCATGTTCTATATCACTCTCCACCAGAGCTTGATAGTAATGTTTCTTTTCCATGTACATGTTTTCACTTCCCACTAATTTTTTACTAATATAAAGCCTAATTTTTTAGTGAAATTCACATTTCCCTTTCCCTCTAATTAAGAGGATGTTTAAATAACCCTATTTCCAATATGTGTTTCCCATAAAGGAATTTTCAAGTATCAACCTTTGAATTTTGAAGTTCAATTTCAAATTGCGATGATGCATTTTATTGAAGGAGGGTAGAATTCAACGCCATAATATTTTATTCTATTTTACTTTTTAAATTTAACTTCTTCGATAGATTACGTTTCGTGGAACATCGAGCTTAAATGAACCATGATATACAATTAATATTATTATATAAAATAAAAATTATAACCTAGATATTAAATTGGAGGGAATTAATATTATTAACCATATGTTAAAATTTATATATATTAAAAAAATTAAATTAAACCAATATATTTTATAGATATAAGATAATATTGAATCCAATTTTACGTATAAAATCTATATTTTTCTAAGAGCATTTTTATAGCCTTTTGATGGTGTACTTATTTTAAATCTAGTTTTTGAAAATTTTATAATTTATATTTGATTAAATAAACTTATTATTTTATATATTAATATCAAAATTTACTGTGATTTAATTTTTTTTTATTTTTCTGATAAGTTTTCTGTTTTGGTGAATAGTGAAAAATACTAAATTTAATTGAAAATAATTTTTTGTCTAAATAATTTATAGTGTTAAATTATATTTTTATTAGTTTTAAAGTATAATTATATAAATATTATATCCTTTAATCCAATTTAATTCATTGTTATAAATTTCAAATTCACTTTGGATATAAAAACATTTAAATATTTTTAATGTCTTCACTTTAAAAACCTATTTTCTCATTACATCAATAGGATTAATTTTAAATTAATTTTAGCCAATTATGTGTTTTGAAGTTTGCAAAATGGATTCCATATTTGGAATCATAAGTTCCAAATTTAGTAAATATATCCATTTTATTTTTGAAAAATATTAATATTAACTTTAGTATTTTTTTTATTACCACGATCAAAGGTAAATCAGGTAATTAATGGTCAAAATAATATTATAAATATTATAAAATTACCCTAACACTTATCCTAATTTTATTTTATGACTATGTTTAGACCAAAATAATCCTTGGGCCAATTTTATGACCTCTTGGATCCACTTGGATGACATTAATCCTTTTAGATCATTTTATTTTAAGGAAAGTCAAATATGTCATACTCATGTTTTTAATAAGTATTGCAGTTTTAATATTTGGTTATTCAGAAGATATCTTTGACTATAAATAATAATTTTAAATATAAATTTTATCTTATTCGTGATATTTTTTTAGGGAGGAAATGATTAAATTAAAGGCTTGCACAATGATGATGTAGTAATTGTTTAATTAATGGAAATATTAAATAAATGTTATTAAAAATATTAAAATAAAAATAAGTTGATATAATTAATGTAATCCAAAAAATTTATATATTACTATGAAATTTTAGTGATGATTTAAAATATTTTTTCTAGTATATCTTGTTATGATATTTTTAAAAGGTCAAGTAATGAATAGAGTTAAAATTGTTATTAATGAAATTTTAAAATAAATAATATTTTACTAAATTATATAACATTTATAAAAATATAAAAGTAGGATAACTAATTGGGATAAATTTTAAAATTTCATCCATGACTCATTTATGGTTATTTTTTTTTATAGTTACTATATTAAACTTCAAAGAGTAAAAACACATGTTGTCATGGTATGAGTTAAAAGTTTTAAATAAGGGTCAAAGACAAAATATAAGGTTATGAATGCGACCTAATCCTTTATAAAAATTATTTTTTGAGATTTTTTTGACCCATAATCATCTTATATTATAAATAAATCACTTTGGATCCATTTGTAATTGAAAATTAATTTATATTACTTTAATATTTTGAGAGTTTCCAAAAGTTCCCCTCACCTCAATTATAAAAGGGCAACTCCTCCCTCACTTATTCACACTATATTGAGATATATATGTTGACCAAGTTCGAACATTTTTATTCTTAACATCCTTATTCAAGTTATGAAGGTTATTTTCTTCAAAAAATACCATCCCTAGATCCCTTGAGAAGAGATCTAAAGGAATTCCACTGAAGAAGAGGTAATCGTTTTTATAAAATCATCCAAGTTCATTTATTATTCTACTTTCTATTCATGTATTGTTTCCAAGATAAAGTAAATAATTTATTATAATATATATTATAATATTTTATTACGATAATGGAATAACCATATTCAACTTTTTATCTATCTTAGGAAAAATGAAAACACCACGAGTGCGTACGTACGACTTACCGTCTCCACACCGTGGTCTATTCTATTTTTTATCACCACTTTACATGGATGGGTATAATTTTGTAAATAATATATATTTATAATAATTATTAAATTTTATTGATTCTGGAAAAATTAATATAACATCCAATTCCTTACCCTTTCACTATTAAGGGAATGATCCCATCACTCGTGTGTACGTACGACCTACCATCTCTACGATGTTATGCAATTCATATTCCATGTTCAAAATTCAAGAATGATTATAAAAATGTATATAATGAATAAATAAGATATTTATGATTTTAATATTGTTCTAGATATGTTTTATCTATATCCTATGCAAGATAACTAGGACTTTTAAGAAAAAACAAGCATGAGAAAACAAGGCATTTAACACCCAATACAGTGAAATGAATAAAATATTATTAATAAAGGAGTGGTAAAATGTTATAAGGGGATCATATATGATATCATAAGTATTATTATGATTCTATTATAAGTTAATAATACATATAAAACCACTATATAGTAGTTTCATACATGTATGGTGGAAATTGGACCTAAGTTAAGGGTTTAATTCACAATATCATCATTATTCAAGATTGTTTCTATTTAAGTATCCCATGGGGAATATTTCTCTTCCTTGTCAGTGTTATAAAAATTGTTTTAAAAGGTTTCTACTATTATCCTATGAATTTTTAAAGTCATTTCATCCATTTTCTACTTTTTATAAAATATTTTGAAAGGAATCTTTTTTTCATTTTCCAAACAAGGTACTTTATGACTTTTTCGACAAAAATACGGATGGAATGTTTTTTTAACTTATCTGGAATGAGAGGAATTTTATATAGTCATGAAAATTAATTTGTTTTGAATCTTCCTTAAAATTTATACAAGGTTATTTTCAAATAAAAATTTTTATTTTATAATTGTGCGTCTCTTTAAATAAATGATTTCAAAGTTGAAAGGGTATTTCTCTCAAGAATCTTTTGATGATTTAATTAGAGTATTTAATCAATTTCAAAATAATTTGTTGGATATTATTATTAATTAATGTTGATATATTATGATACCATCTAAGATATTTTATGTTATGATCAATTTGACTATGGATGTGCTATTTTGATACCATTCGTCATATTACGCTGGGTGGTTTATGATTATGTTTATTGATTATGAAAAGTAATTAAAATTTAATATGCTAGTATATGTTGATTATGTTTCACCAGTTTAATATTAGTAATTAATTAGACTTAGTAAGTGATGGGTAGGTCCTGATATATCCCCTCGATGTATCAGTTGGTCTCATGAGACAAACTATTTTGGGTATTGGTTGAGGCCTTACTCATTTATGTATGGGATGAAGCCTTGATGGTATGTTTATGATGTACAAAATTATGAATTCCATCATTATGAGATTAGTTATTGATATTCCATGATATTATTAAATTATTATAATATCCATGTGATTATTTATATGGAATTATTTGATTTTCATTTATTATTTCCATATTATGCTCAAGATTATATTTAAATTGATTGTGTCTCAGTTATTCACCTTACCTTAATGTTTATGATAATTTAATCGTGATAGTTTCTGATGCATTCTTTCCCTTAGTGAGAATATGATTTCACCTCATTCTTATGTTTTATTTATCACAAGATGCCAGATGTATATTATGATTGAAAAACAGGGATAATCTAGGAGAATAATGGTTTTATTAAAGGAATAATTATATTGTATTTTATATTTTCAATTATAATGTATGTTTCATATATGTATCTAGTTTTCTGAAATTACTAAATTTTTTATCCCTTCAATATGTGATTCCTTGTATAATACACCAATGTAATAAAGTGACCACCGACTTTTGGATACTGGGGCCGGGGTCTATAACCACTACTATTACCTTCAGTGGATCCGAGTGATTCTGCTATAACTGAGACTAATAGTGAGCCATTTATTTTCCCAGATGTTGTTGGTATCACACTATCTTATTCACCTCCAACGATGGATTAGTTGGTCACCCCTCAATCTATAGGATATTAGTGTGTTACCATTACTAGTATGTATTTCATTTTACAAAAAACTATATATTTTATTAATTTCTTAATTCATTTGTCAAAAAAATAAAGATCAAAATAGATGGGATGCAAACATAAACACAAAAAATGTATGGGACCTGAAGTAATTCAAGATTATTATTTTATTTTATGATTTTGGGGTGCCTACCAATGACACTGTCGTAATCTATGGGTAGATTTCTTATGAGATAGTGATTTTTCCCATTAATTATAACTATTGGAGGCATATTCTCACAACTTATGAAAATTTTGTCATTGAAAATCAAGTAAAGGTAATATTAATTTAAAATTCATTGATAACTAATTTAAAATAAATGAATAAAATTTTCTAATATACTTATAAAGTGGTATTTTTTTTATTTCTAGTTGTTTTTTTATTTTGGTGCCACTAACTTCATTTCATGCACGTAGACTCTGAGTAATTTGAGAAAAAATGGAGAGATTTTAAATGGAAATTATGGAATGAGTTTAGTGAAACATATCTGATCTCATGACAGATGTATGATAAAGTTCTTAAAGGTATTTCTCATGAGTAATGTAAGATATTTTTCGATATTAATAGAGATTCATCTCATAAGGTAATTTCATATTTTACAGTATCTTAATATCATAAACACAATAAAATTATATTTTTTATTAATTTTGTGATTTTTTGTAGAAATTATCTAAAATTAATAATGTGAATCTTGAGAAACAAGTCATTCCTTATATACCTGGGTCCTAGAGTTTTTCAAGAAAAAGAACAATTTTGGATTGTATTTTATCTGTTATTATTTATATCATTTTATTATAAGTCAAGGTTTTTTCAAAATTATTTATATTTTTTTATAAAGTCTAATAAATTAGGTCACTCTATTAGCCGAACAAAGATGTGGTTTAAAGTTAATAGGAAACCCAATGATAGTTTTTTAAATAACCCTACCAAATAAATTGGAGTAAGAACTTTTCATTACTATTTCATGTTATTTTATTACTATAAAAACATAATAATGAAAAATATATTATAACAACAAACAATCCATAATCCCAATTAAATGGGGTATTCTACATAGATCAAATGATGATTATTTGGTGTCATTTGATACATCTAGCTAGCCCTAATTAATTGGGTTTAAGAATTGTTTATTGTTTTTTTTCATTATTATGTTTTTATAATAATGAAATAAGAATAAATAATAATGAAAAATTTATTATTTAGATAATATTATAAAATTCATATATTTTTAAAAATAATTATTAATATTTTTATATTAACATGTTAAAATTAAATATGTCTGGGATTCGAACCCTTCACAATCATCATTATTTTCCTAAAATGATGTAGTTGTGATCATTTTAGGGAAGAAGCATCTCAGACATGTATGGTGAATGGGTTTTGGGCATAATTCATTAGTTGTATTTAGTAGGGAATCATTATCTTTTACTTCTACACCCAATGGGGGTTCAGCTAGTGCCATTGATTGGGAATCACAAATATAAATTTTAAGGTTGAAAGAAAAAGTTCAAGAATAAGACTCTTATAGGAAAACACATGATCAGTCTTGGTTAGAAATGTATAATGATTTAGTTTCTATATTTTAACATATGATCAACATGATCCCCAAGGAAATATCCATCCTTTTATATCATAATTCTTAAGTAAATTCTAAATTCCATTGATCATTCACATATTTGGTAAGAACACATAAAACTTATATAAATAAAACTAAAATGGCATGTTTATATTGAAAACACACAATTCAAGTCATACCGACCACATCTTATTCCATATTGATGTGTGGTTGATTCCTACACATAAAAAATGTATTATGGATTGTTATACTTATGTTTGGAAATAATATGATCTCAGTTTTTCAGTTTTGACTCAGTAAACTATTTTTAAAGGAACCAAAGCCTTTAAAAACATATGTTGGGTGGGTTAAAACTAGAAAAATGATGTAATCTTGATATTAAATCAGAGGAAAATGACCATAGATTCATTTTTGAAATATAAGAACTAACGAAATGTCATTTTGAGTTATAGTTTTCCCGGGATACCTGTAAATATGTTTTTATTGTTTTAAAACACAAATTTGTGCGTGTAATGGTCAAAACCATAGAAAAAGACTTTATATTGATGTGAAATTTTTGGAGAACCTCTATTAAGATATTTTTATGTTTACACACATAGAACATGTCAATTTGATGTGTGGTGTGGACAGAATGACTTGGAAAATAGATTTTGAAGGTACAAAAGCCTTTAAAAACAAGTTTTGAGGGGTAAAACTAGGAAAATGATGTCTTATTTCCATGAAATTAGAGGAAAAATGACCGTAGATTGATTTTTGAAATGTTGAAACCGAAGGACCATCATTACAAGTAATAGTTTTCCTAGGATTCTTATAAACATGTTTTTAGTGTTTTAAAACACTAAAATGTGCATGAAATAACCATAACCATAGTAAACAACATAATATTGATGTGAAATCATGGTTCAACCACCCTTTAATTTTTTGAGATGTTTATGCATAGAAATAAAATTAATACGATATGTGGTGTGCTCAAAATGACTTAATAATAGTTTCTAAATATACTAAAGTCATTAAAAATGTGTATAAGAGGTTCAAGACCAAACAAACGAAGTTGGATTGCCATGAAATTAGAGGAAAATGACTAAAGATTTATTTTTGAAATGAAAGAATGGATGACACATAATTCAGAGTAATGGTTTGTTCAGTATGCCTATAAGCATGTTTTAAATATTTTAAAAAACTAAAACATGCATGTAATGATCAAAAGAATAGAAAAAAACTCATATTGGCGTAAAATATTGGGAAAACCACCATTTATTTTTTTTGTTTAAATATAGACAACATGTCAATATGATGTGCAGTGTAGTTGGAATAACCCGGTAAATAGTTTTTAAAGGTACCAAAGCCTTTAAAAATGTGCATTGGAGGGTGGGGGTCAAAACTAGGAAAACAATGTCGGATTTATATGAAATCAGATAAAAACTTATGTATATTGATTTGTGAAATATGAGAACTAAAGACTCATCATTCTGTGTTAGTTTTTTCTCGGGATTCCCATAAATGAATTTTTAGTGTTTGAAACACTAAAATGTCTATATAATAGTCAAAACTATAGAAAATGACCCCATATTGACATGAAATCATGGGACAACTACCATTGAGTTATTTTTTTCATGCACATGTAGAAAACTTATCAATCTAACTTGTGTTGTAGTAAAAATAACTTGGTAATCCATTTTAAAGGTACCAAAGCCTTTAAAAACGTGCATTGGGGGGTTAAAACTAAGAAAACAATGTTATATTACCATAAAATTATAGTAAAATTACCATAGATTTATTTTTGAAATATAGAAATTAACGACACATCATTCTGAGTTAAAGTTTGTCCGAGATGCCAATAAATGCATCTTTAGTTTTTTAAAACACTAAAACATGCATGTAATTGTAAAAAAAAATATAAAATGGATTCTTATTGAATTAAATCATATAAAACCCACCATTTAGTTTTTTTTGAAATTTACACACAGTCAACACATCAATATGACGTGCGGTGTGGTTGGAATGACCCAGTAAACAATTTTTAAAGGTATCAAAGCCTTTAAAAATGTGTGTCTGGGGGTGTAAAAACATAGAAAGCAATATTTTATTACCGTTAAATCAGAATAAAATGATCATAGATTGATTTCTTAAATGTATAAACCGACAACACATTATTCCAAGTTACGGTTTACTCAGGATGCCCATAAACACATTTTTAGTGTTTTAAAAAACTAAAACATGCATGTAACAATAAAATCCATATAAAACTACTTAATATTGATGTAAAATCACAAGAAAATCACTTTTTAGTTATTTTGATGTGTAAATGTAAAAAAAATGTCAATATGACATGTGGTGTAGCCGGAATGACTCAGTAAACAATTTTTAAATGTATAGAATTTAAAAACATGTGTTAGGGGGTTAAAACCAGAAAACAACATCGTATTACCATAAAATCAAAGGAAAATTACCATAGGTTTATTTTTGAAATGTAGGAACTGATAGAACATAATTATAATTTATGGTTTGTTTGGGATTCCCCAAAACTTATTTTTAGTGTTTTAAAACACTAAAACATACATGTAATGGTAAAAATAATGGAAAACAACCTTAGATTAACATGAAACCATGGGATAACCATAATTAAGTTATTTTTATGTGTGAATATAGAAAACATGTCAATTCAACTTGTGGTGTGGTCAGAATGACTTGGAAATAGTTTTTAAAGGTACTAAAGCCATTAAAAACATTTTCCTGGTGGCCAAAACTAGTAAAATGATGTCACATTACCATGAAATCGGCATAAAATGACCATAGAATTATTTTTGAAATATAGTAACTTACAAGACTTCATTACGAGTTAAGGTTTCCTTAGATGCTTGTAAATGGGTTTTTAGTGTTTTAAAACACTAAAACGTGTGTGTAACGGTCAAAAGCATAGAAAACATCCTTATATTGATGTGAAATCGTGGGAAAATCACCGGTGAGTAATTTTTCACGTGTACACGTAGAAAATATGTCAATATGACATGCAGTGTAGTCAGAATGGCTCAGTAAATAGTTTTTAAAGGTACTAAATCCTTTTAAAATGTATTTCAATAGATCAAAAATAGGAAATTGATGTCATGTTTCCATGAAATCATAGGAAAATGATCATAGATTAGTTTTTTAAATGTAGGAATTTATGACACATCATTCTGATTTATGGTTTTCTGGGATACTTGTAAACATATTTGTAGTGTTTTAAAACACTAAAACATGCATGTAATGGTCAAAATCATATAAATGGACTCAAATTGATTTTAAATCATGTAGAAACTATGGTTGAGTTATTTTTGAAGTGTAGTCATAGAAAACATGTCAATACAACTTGCAATGTGGTCAGAATGACTTGGTAAATAGTTTTTAATTGTAACAAATCCTTTAAAAACATGTATTGGGGGGTCAAAATAGGAAAACGACATCGAATTTCCATGAAATAAAGGGATAGAAACCATATATTTATTGGTGAAATTTAGGAACAAAATATAAGTCATTCTGAGTTACCATTTTCTTAGGATGTCTGTAAATGTATTTTTGGTGTTTTAAAACACTAAAACATGCGTGTAATGGTCAAAACCATAGAAAACAACCTTAGGTTGACATGAAATCATGGGAAAACCATTTTGAGTTATTTTTGAAATATAGGACTATTTAGACTCCATTTTTTCACATGGATGAAAAGGAAACAAATGGAAATACCTTAGTAATGAGAGAATAAGGGAAATGAAAAAGGCCAAGGATCATAAAGTCCTCTAAAGGCCATTCACCCAGGTAGCCCAAAGTAGCATTGGTGCTCAGCGTACCTATGAATTATCTTGAATGACTAGTCTGAGCAAGATAATACACAACATATATGCACGAAACCCCTAATCAAAAGAGCCCATTCACCAAAGGTCCCATATTTTCTTGTAAAAAGGACCCTGGGATCATTATTTGTACGGACGTAAATTCCCAAAGGCCTCCCAATGCTCTGATCTCCCTATCCCTTCTCTCAAGCCCTCCAAAACCTTCTAGGTACTCCTCTAAAACCCAATGAAGAGGGAATTAAAGGGGGTAGTGAAACTAGAGTCATCTCAAGGTTTAAAATAAACAATACCTGCATGAGGAACTCGCTCCCCCATGGTTAACGAACACTAATGTGAGGTTCCCTTCCTTAACGAGGGATCATGATGAACCACATCCGAGAACACCTATAGAGACCCTTGAAGGATTCATTAATCTCTCTTACAAGTATAGTTCCTAGGTGGTTTGTCACCCAAGGGACTATCACCTCACTCATGATACCTACACGAGCCTCCCTAGGCTCTCCTTAGACTCTACCTTAAATGAGCTTCTAATCAGGCCCTCTTCTAAGCTACCCACAATAGGCCCTCTGCTATGGTTCCTTTTTCTGATAGGGAGAAAGTCGAAATCTCTATTAAAGCCTCTGAAATTACAATAGCATGAAAAGTGGAAAACCATCATATCTCAAATTTTTATTTTCACTCCTTTGGTCAGAGGTTTCCCATACTTTTCCTACCAAACAATTAGGGTCCTTGGGGTGCATGTGGTTTGTCATTCATTCAGTCACAAACCCTGACCTGAGGGACAGTGTTAGGGAGTTCCCAATCTTATATACAATGGTTAGAACCATGTCCTACCCTTGTCATGTCTAAGACATGAAGCCTATAGTTACCAAAAGGGAGGGTAAGGATTATGATTTATTTTCCATTAAACATAGTATTAGATCCTCCTCCCTTATTGAAGAACCATTTTTATGGAATCCCTCCTATAGTAAGCCCCTAGCCTTTCTTGCGAGAGGATGAACTTCTTCTCTGCTCTGCCTCCTAGACACCAGGTTCAAGAGGGTATGGGAACCATATTCCCCTCCTCTCTCTCATTTCCTTAGAATATTCAATTAACAAAGGCGTATATGTGTTTGGTTTTCTAGATCTTATGCTCTCCCTTTTCCATCACATTCAAGCATGACTCATCCTGAATCATGTGGACATAGGGGATAGCCATGATTGTGTCATCTTCCCAGTCAGATGCATGTTTCAGTAAGGGATCATCCTTTTAATATCCATATATCCTTTCTTCAGAGTTCCCCCATAGGCATGGGTCCTCAAGGCCATGTATCCATCTTCAGGGGAAAATAGATCACGTGGTTTCTCAGACTTTACATTTCCTCTTGTTTATCACACGGAAAAAGACACTTGTGGGCTTAGAGATAGAAAGTGGTCATGAAATCCACGTGATCCCCAATATTATGGGATTCCTTTTCAATAGTATTACCCAATTAGATTATCTTTAGGGAATCCTCTTTAGGATTAATCCTCGAAATCTCATCCATGGGATTCCTTTTCAGGAGTAAGACCTATTCAAATTATCACCAGGTCATACTCTTTAGAAGTATTCCCCAAAATATCATCTTTGGTCTTCCTTTCCAGGAGTAACCCCCATTCAAATTAATGTCAGTGCATCATCTTCATAAGTAAGCCATGAAATCTCATCTATGGGATTCTTTTTCAGGAGTAAGCCCTAGTTATATTATCCTTATGGAATCCTCTTCTGGTGTAAGCCCTAAAATCTCATCCATGGGATTCCTTTTTAGTAGCAAGCCCCATTCAGATTATCCTCAGGGCATCCTATTGAGGATTAATCCCAAAAATATCATCCATGGGATTTTTTTAGGAGTAATCCCTAGTCATATTATCCTAAAGTAACCCTCTTCAGGAGTAATCCCCAAAATCTCCTAAATGGGCTTCCTTTTTAGGTGTAATACCCAATCAGATTATCCTCAAGGAATCCTCTTTAGGATTAAGACTTGAAATATCATCCATGGTCTTCCTTTTCATGATTAATCCCTAGTAATAATATCTTTAGGGCATACTCTTCAAGAGTAAGCCCCAAAATCTCATACTTGGTCATCCTTTTCAGGAGTAATCCCCAGTCACACTATCCCATGGGAATCCTCCTCAGGATTAATCCCCAGTCATACGATTCAATGGGCCTCCTAATTAGTATAATCCCCGACACCTCATCCATGAGCATCCTTTTCCATAGTAAGTCCCAATAATATCACTAAACTCATCCATGTTAATCCTCATCAAGAGTAAACCCCAAACCATACCCCAAATCATCCCTATTATCTCTAGGCCACATTCCTAAAAGGGACTAATCCAACTTATAAATTCATATCCCTTCTAGGTTCTCTAGGATGCTTTAGCATAAGTCCCACACCAAACTTGTAATAAGAACCATTTTCCTAGATTTCCTAGCTATATGATATTAAACTACATAGTTTGGTCATTATCACATGACCATAAAATGTATGATGTGTCCCTTTAAGTGGCACTAAACAACGTGGGTTTTGATTCCTTTAACAAAGATACATAGGAAGCCAATCCATGGGTCTAATCCCATCATCGAAACAACCCTCATCTCCCTAGATAAAAACACACTCTAGAGCACCCCACTATGTGGATTGAAAACCAAAATTGTCATAATAACAACCAAATAATCATTAATTAGTACATAATGGGATACCATTGATTTAGAATATCAGATACATACAAATATCTCCATTGATGAAGAACCTTAGATACATATTTATGATTCTAATATCTATACATTCTAATAATTTATTTTTAATTTAAGGGTGAACCACGTTGTACCTTTGAATTAACAAAGGATTCTTGAACATATCTTAAATCTATAAGATTATCCCGGAGTCGGAAACAATTCCCCCTTAAAGGGTGTGATGAGCCTGCTCTCCCATCCTCTCAACTGGTGTGAGTTCTTAAGAATCATTGTCCAAATTCCCCAATTAGCATCTACCTTTGGAAAGTATATCCTTATGGATACCGAACCGTTGGGTGTTTCTAGTTCCACAAACAAACTCGTTGGAAACCATTTGGAAATAGTGAACCTGATGTGAATGATTGAATGAAATTCAAACACTTGCAATCGACCTTCAAGTGAACGCTTAAATGAATAAATCCAAAGTAACCAAAAAATAGTGAAACTGATGTGAATGCTTAACCATGATGATATTGTCACCCATCTGTCAGGCCCCTTTCACTTGACAAAATAGGGTCATACAATAAAATCAATCATTCATGTGTTTATTCAAATCAGATTATGCTTGGATGGGTTTTTTTTTATTTTTAATATATTCAGGCACTTACTTTTAGAACTCCCTTTGATCCAATGGCAATCTTACAGCTTTCGTGATTGCATGCCCTAGCTGCTGTTCACATCGGGTATTAATCCAAGCAATGGATGTCATTACCAAATTAGTGTATTCAACGTTAGATATCAAACTTGTTGGTCTGGGAGTACCATCTGAATAGTACCATACTGACCTTGGAGGCTTCTTAACAAGACCTCCAACTTGTGAAGGCCCACCAATGTTCTATTCAGTAATGACTGGTGGTCCTGACACAGACAGTACCAACCACCATCTTTAATGATGTTGTAATTTTATCCTCATAATGTAATAATTAGACCCTCTTTTACCTTAGAGACGTTGATAAAGAGGCTGTATACAATCTCATTTAAAAGACACATGAGTCCTTCTCAATGGATTCTTCTAATAGACACTGCCACCGACATCATGTGGTAGTGAACCCTTGACATGATGAGGGTGTCGTCCTTGTCCATCTGACCCAAGTCATTTAGACTCAAGCACACAAGACGACCCTTCAGGGTTAGTGAATGGTCTATAGGGACTAGGTTCACACCTTTGTCTCCTTTAGAAAATCCCACCGACCAAATTTAGTGTAAAAATATGATTGGGAACATACACCCACCCACCTTAATTCATCCCGCTAGCAGATTCACCTGGAGGAATTTAAGGAAGAATTTCATTCAAATCTGGTGGCCAACCATGAGTTGAAACATACACTTACCCACAATAATCAAGAATTTCAGAAAACTCATCTGAAAACACATGAATAATCTCACTAGCCATGTTTGGAGGCAGACCACAAGTAGGCGCACAACCCTACGTACATTCATCAAGACTGCCAACAGTTTCATCTAGAAGCACATGGAGAAGTGAGTTGGAAACCCCCGATGATGGGTAGAGGCACACTCAACTCTCTTCCCACACACACGAATATTTTTAGTATACATGGGTAGGAAAGTGAGGATAAGAGTAGACACACACACCTACTCTAGATAATAAATGGGCATATATACCCATTATAACCACTAAAGTCACCAAAAATATCCTGGTAATGGTGAAAGGGATGATGTAAATCCTACCCCACATCTTACAGACTTTTCAGGACATCATAATGATGATGAAAGTAGTGATCGAGGGATAGACACACAGTTCTGTCCCCACAAATGGGGTGGCTCATCAAAATGTCACCCTCGATCAAACAAACACCTATTCTCCTATCCATGAGGTTCATGGGGTAAACTGTCCCATATTATACAAACAAATGGATCAATCACATACACCCATTCCAACTGGAGAACAATAGCTGATCCCAATCGCTGCTCCAAGGCAGGCACAAACACCTGACCATGAAGACCACTTCCCTCAGAAAATGTCCCCAGTCACTCATAATAAGGCATCCTAGAAGAAGTCTCATCAAACATGACTAGAAATTCAAAACAGATTTATGATCCTTCATTACTTAATGATGGAGTTCTTGAAGCCCTAAAAAACATATTTTTGGTATCTCAAGATCATACTCTTCCTTTTCTAAATTATGGGAGCAGTGGTAGTAATTATGAAGTTCATCTTAGGACACAACACCATGAAGGATTTCTTCATAACCACAATCCAATCAATCTTGAGAGATCATATTCTGATGAGATTCAAAGAGTCACTCTGCATGGATAGAATATCAAGGAGAAATCGGGACCTCCCCTTGCTATAATCCACCATGGCGATACTCCCCATGGTGGAATTTTCTGTGAAATTTCTCTCAGTAGTAGTATTTCATGTCTTTAAGAGAATTATCCACTTGGAAATGTAGTGAATAAAAATCCCTCTTATCGTGAGGAACTTGTGAAAATAAGGCCAGTCATGTCTGATGTCTTGTCATTGGTAGGTTAAATCCTTTGTCAAATGGAAGACATCCTAAGGTGAATATCATTCTCCAAAAAACCCTTGAGTCACCTACCTTCCAGCATAACAAAGGAAGTCACCACCAATATCACCACTTACGATAAAGTGGTAGGAAAATGTACACTCTGTCCAGACCAGGTGGAGGAACCTCTAGTGAAATACGAAGAAGATAAGCTAAACATGAGGAAAAAGCTAGCTAAATACAACATACCAATCATGTTTTGGGATTTATCCACCCCTAAATACAACATTACAAAGATGTTTTTGGAATATTGTGTGCATGAAATCCACCTCAATATATGGAAAACTATTCATCACTTGAGAGAAAAAGTATTACCCTACAATTAGTATCAAAGTCATGTAATGTTAATAGAAGGCTTGAAACACCAAATTGACTTGGAAACTATCGTAGAATCACGACATCCAAAGATTGAGAAATATCAATGAGCCCTGCAAATCACATGACCCAAATCATTAATGAGATTGTGAAAATGGATAGAATAGAGAAATATATTGAGATAATTTTTTGTCAGGAATCTTAGAATATTGATCAATCCTCTCCTTTATGGGAAATTTGTCATCAGATAATGAAGATGTAGGAAATAGTGCAATGGTATTTGGAAGAAGGTAATTTAAGTGTGTGTTTAATGATGCACCCAATCCACGTTCCAAGAAAACTACATAGGATCAAAAGGAAATCCACAGTGGTGGAATCCATGACAGTTTAAGAGTGACCCCATCATGTATATTTGGTGGCTTTTTTAAACCAACCTTTAATGTCAGCAAACAAGGCCTGGAGAGTTGTGAATGCAAGATGGGAACAACCCCATATATTAGGGTTAGGGGCTCTTTCACCTCAATAATACCCTCCTATACTAGAATTAGTCTTCTCATGATTAAATAAATTGTTAAAAAATAAATCCAAACATTTCATCCCATTTTTGTGATTTGGTACCTTTACTATAGACACACATGACTGAACTATCTAGAGATTCCCTTCAGATTATTTTCCACCAAGAAGATTCCAAAGAATAAGGAAAGGAGAGAACAAGTCCTCATAGAGTGCGTAGAATAATACAGTCTCATAAAGACACTGATAGAATACCTAAAATTCATTTTTCATCAGTTAATGTCATCAACATCGTACTCACAGATTCTACAGAATATGAGGCTAATTCAGAGGAGTCAAAAGAGTAACTTCTTGTTCATATTGTGGTCCACACTGAAATAATTGAAAGAGGTGTTCTTACCCATAACTAGAGGGTTTCCCTAAATATGGGAATTCCCTTAGAAAATCCATCATTACTCCCTCTAAAGGCATCAAATAGATAAAATGGTAAGGGTCAGATTATACCACACCTACCTCCCAGAGATATTAAGCCCCTTTCTATGGAAGAAATTTTTTTTCAACAAGAGGAATAGATAAAATAATTGAATAAAATCAATGGAGAACTACTCCAAGGTATCCTTCCTTCTGGATATGTTCTGCAAACATATTTTCAACTCAAACTTATATCTAGTGTACCTAGAAAAAGTGGGTTTTCTGTAGCAACTAAAGAAAATTTGGATCATTCACTCAACATGGGATACCAACCACAAATATACTTGGATCCTATAGCAGCATATCCAAAGTTACCTATGTTGGGTGTACAATTAGAACAGGGCTAGAAACATCCTTACAGGCTTCCCGCTATAGGTTACCCACAAAACATACCTACAGTACCACGTCCAATGGAACTACCAGCCACTGCACATATTTAGTCTTTGGACTCCACACCTGTTCGGGCTCTAGCTTAGCCATAACTTCCCCGAATGATTCTGAATACTATTGAGTCAATGAAGAATTTATTAGAAGCTGTGGAGGAATAATGTGTTCCAATATATCCGTAAAACAATCCTTTCCCTGAATGGGTACATCTGACTCTTCCTCTACTGAACATTGGAAATCGTGTGTTTCTAATTTTTAATGGATCGAGAGACCTGAAGCGGCACTTGATGAATGTCATCTCTCATTGTGGTCTGATGATGGGTACCCCTGAACAATATGAGGTGATGAAACTCAAGTGCTTCATGTAATCACTATAAGGACCAACCTTTGTCCGGTACACAAATTTGTAAGCTCAGTCAATCAAAGGGTGGGAAGACCTATGTAATAAGTTTCTATTCTAGTTCATCTCAACATTATAGAAGAAAATAGTCTTCAACCTCTTGAATTTTAAGCAGTGGGAGAATGAAAGAGTCTCAAATTTCATTGTTTGGTGGAAAGTATTTACATACTCCTTAAACCTACCACTCCCATAATAAGAGTCATTACCCATCTATATAGTGAATCTTTGCGAAGAGTTGCACACACCACTTATCCCTGTGAAATGTACAGGAGGGTTTTGGGACCCTGGTACAATTTTTGAAAGGGTGGAGGACTCCAAAACAAGGACCAAATCGAAGGCCTTAGTAATTCCATCAAAAGGAAAGAGATAATGGAAAGTAGAGGCCTCTATTGTTACACTTAAGAAATCCCCTATACCCACTCCCACTTCAAATCTCATACCATATCATGTGGATCTAGCTCTTGAGTGTTAGAAGAAATTCCTATCTTGTTAGGATGATCAGAGAGAGTATAGGTGAAAATAGTTTAATGAGATGAAAAACAATTTCTATTATTTCTGAAATTACCAAGTCCCCAACTACTTCATTCCAACATTGGAAAAAATGTGATAAATTTACCAAAGCCTAGGAATCCCATAAAAGGGGGTGAATAAGATCTCTCAAAAATTTTCCCCTTTCACCAAGCACTTAGAAACAACATCCAAGACTGTTTTAGTTTTAAATACATCCTACAAAAGATGGTAGACTCTAAGAAAGTGAATCTAAAAAACTCACTTACTTAGGATGCGTATGTTTCTACCACTAATTCATAAGTGGAGAATGAATGTAAGGAAGTTAAAAATAGGGGTACATAGAAGTTTAGAGACTGGATGGTTATAAAAATGATCAACTAAACTCATGTTTTCCTATGAAAACAGTTTCAACAGTCATATTTTTCTCCATCCACTTTCTCTAAAACACAACCAACTTCATCGATAAGTCAGTCCTCTAAAATCCAGTCCTCCAAAAAGAAACATGGCTATAAGGGTAAGAAGAAAATGTAGGAGGATGATCCTATACTAAATATGAAGTTATCCTTGACCATAGAAAACTTCATACTGACAGTCTTGAAAGAATGAGCATTGCCTCACCAAATAGTACAAGGGTCCACCCATCAGAAGAAATATCCATAAGAAGAGTAGTTGATCTTCAGTTCCAGCCATTTTATTCACTTAATGGATCCATTCATAGATGATGATATTTATTATAAACCCAAATTACCAAAAATTTATAGGGAATTGGGGGAAGAGGCCATCAGGTTCGAGGATAAAAGGGAATATATGGTTGTTCTAGAAGTCACTACTTTAACCATTCCCCTGCTCAAACCGTCTATGAAGCCAAAACTCATGGGAGATCTATTCAACATGCCCTGTAGGAGAAAGGAAGTCTCCCTAGCATAATAGGTCCTACCCTAACATGATAATCCAACAATATTGGTTAGAGTACATGCCACCACCTAATCAACCTCTATGTGTAGGCAGACCTAGTTAGCCTAATTCCCCAATAGAAAAACACATTCAACTCATGTTCTAAGGGTTGATCCATCTATATCAGGAAAATTAGTTCCCAAATAACCTACTAAAGAGTAACCCAATGTGGGAAAACATAGACCTTTAGACCAAAAATATGATTTTTTGAAGGAATAATCCTTGGTATCGGCTAAGTTGTCAATACTGGATATTGTGAGTCTATCAAAAGTCCTTTGGGAAGCACTCATTGAGGACTTGTCGAGCCCTCAAGAATTTGAAGTCAAGGTTGTTACTGATAAAGTGTATCATGTAGATAATGATCCTATAGAATTCCATAAGATCATTCTTTCATAGACCAAGATGAGGATTTCATAATACATGGGCTCGTCAGACCCTTGCATATATCTTTCAGGATAAATGACATTGATATCTGATGAGCCTTCATTGACAACGACTCAGGAGTCAAACTCATCCCAATCTAAACTCTTTGAAAACTGGGATTCAATGAATCTCACTTGTCCCCCTATACCCTAATTTTATAGTTTTATGACAAGAATGATTAAAAACAACTCTAAGAAATCAAACTTAGGACTTATTTTGGGGATCTCGTGTCTGAAATCAGATTTATGGTTATTAGATAGGATACAACCTTCAATGTTCTACTATGAAGATCTTGGCTACATAAGCATGCAGTTATACCTTCATTGTACCACCAATTCCTCAAATATTGTATCAATGAAAAAATTGGGACATTTTATGGTGAAAATCCCCATTCAAATCTTGTAAATCATAGTACATTGATGAAGGATTCTACCACAATGAAGTGAAATAGTCCAATGTTGATGATGTCACTCGTATCAATGCCCCGAATAGTCTAGAGATGATCCCAACTAACCCTTTCAAACTGATTAGTGTGGAGTACATGCTCCCCATCAATAAAATTGAAGATATGGGTTCATGTTCAAGCACACACCCAAAAATTCCTATTATGTCAATCATGGCAGCATAGCCTGATAACATTGAAGAAGATGAAAAATCTCCAAGAAATACTAAAATCTTGGATAAAGATATCCTAATTATATCCCATGAGAACCAAAAAACCCAATTCATTCAGCTAGACTGGAAGAAGTTGTAATTCCAAAGGTAGGAAATGAAGAGGCTCATTCTTAGTACCTCATTTCCCCTTGGGAACTCCAAAAAAGACTCATACCAATAAGCGATCCCGAAATGGTTTCCTCGTCTTCTGGATGTATGAGTGCCAACTCCTCCCCTAACTATGAATAACATTCTTCATCACCTACTTCCCAAGTAGGAGTAGAAGGAGTAAAGCATGGGGAAGAGGAAGAAGAGGAATAAATCAAGGTTCCCCTACAATATTTTATGAATGTGTTTCCACTACTTTTGATGAAATCAGAGAAATAAATCTATTTAAAAATGAAGATCCATGACCCACTTTGATTAGTGTGTCCATTGATTCCAAATAACACGAGGTATATACATCCTTCATGAAGAAACACCAGGATATTTTCACCTAGAATTACACAAAAATGTTAAGACTTGACCCCAAGGTGTCCACCCATGAGTTGAGTTTTCTAGAAGACCATCAGGGATATAGGTAGTTAGTAAGAAGGAAACACCTAAATCACGCCTCCAAAATTATGGCTTAAGTGGAAAAAATCATCAAGGAAAACTTCATCTAAGAGGTATAATATCATAAGTAGATATCTAACATTGTTTTTGTGACGTATAATAATGGGAAAATCAGGGTCAACGTCAACTTTAGATATCTCAACTAGAATTTTAGGAAATATAACTTCCTAGTTCCAATCACAGAACTCCTAATTTATGAAATATCTAGTTCTTAAGACTTATCCTTAATGGATGGATATTAAAGGTAAAACCAAATTTGGATGGCCTAAGAATATGAAGAATCAACCTCCTGTAGATCTCCCTAGGGATTATTCTGCTATCAGGTAATGCCCTTTGGCATGAAGAATGATGGTTCCATATTGAAGGTCCCAGGAGCAGCGGAAGATCATGGGTGGATGTGCTCACTTGAATTTTTGTCATTAGCAATGATCAATCTGAGATCAATACGATGATAAAAACCAGACTCCATGGATCGAATCACAGAAATAAACAAAGAATAAGAATAGTCCAAGAACCACAAAGGAGTACCATCACAGGTTGATTATAATTAATTTAATTAATTGGAAAGAAGTACCTTTTACGGCGTTCTTTCTTCATTGATATTTTTGATCACGTTCTGATGTGATTCGTAATTGTGTCGTAGAAGCCAAGTGTAGACTTCCTTTAGTGGTGATCCACATGTGAACCACATATCTCTGGACTTTACCAATGGAATATCCGGGTGCTAGAGTGAAGAAGCCTTTATTTTCATTGTCCACCTTAGATTGCCTTGATCTGATGGAGGAGGATCTCTCTCAGTCTTGAGGGTATTCTTGGAGAAAGGAGTTCTTTCGGCCTTGAGAGAATTCTTCAGAATTGTTTTGCACAACGATTATGTAAAATTGTTGGGGTTGTGAGTATATTTATAATCGAGTTTAAGGTTATAGAGTTATGACAATAAATAAACATGTTACACATTTTATTTATTTCATTAACTCTTATTGAAAACCCCAATGTCGAATCATTAATTCCTTGGCATGCGCCCATGCTGATTATAATAAATATCATTTACTAAAACGATATTATTTCCTCAAAATCCTAACTGGAAAAACTACATGGTGTGTAATCAGTAATACACAGCGTATACTCATTTTTCATTTCTTTTCCAAAATGAAAACTACACAGTGTGTACATTCAATGTACGCGGTGTGTATATATTGTTTTCAATTTATTCTTCCTCCAACATTTAAATGATTTAGGATTACTTGAATAATTATTAAGCCACATACATGAATAATCTTTATTCTACTTGAGATACTTGGATACACTTAGTGTGTGAACCTCTATGCCTATTTCTCATTAGCATTAGGCGGGCTTGCGTAAATTCCAAGATTACTGTCTAGAAACGGGTCAATGCACCCAAGATAATGAAGTTGGTGTTGCATTGACGTGTCACCACATAAAAACACTTACCGTGTAATTTAATCTCTTTGTCTTAATATCTCATCAAGCAGGTTTCATGGCAGTGTCATAAACCTATATTCTTGATCCGTCATTCTTTGACTTCCAGAAATAAACTCATCATGACACCATGGCCATGAAATTTGGGCGACGGTTCTATTTCAATCAAAGGGCCCGAGATATCTACTTCCATAAATATGGAACGTACAAATCCTTCCTCGACTTATCCATTACCAACATGTCATTCATGACGCACCCAACATACCCTACTTTCTTCCAACTGTCTTTGTGATATTTTTCATCATTAAATCTAAGTACACGATTTATGGAATGAGTTAATGATAATATTACAGTCTAAGGACCATTACACACGCTCGTAGATAACAATGTTTGATGACACCAAGACATGAGGAATTACTACTGGTGGGTCTGTTCTCAGAATCTCTCATCTTGGAGATTACCAAGTGCGAACTCCACGATAGAGAGTCTTGTCTTCTTACGAGTACTTGCACATGATAGTCTGTATACTATGTGCCCTATCATAGTATGTCATCCTACCATAGAACTTTATTTAAGAATATTTTTATAGCATTTCAAGGTTCTCATCATAGCAGGGATCTTCCATGACCTTATTAATGCAACAAATATTCTAGGACATTATTATATTATAGTCATGCAGAACAATGAACAATATATAATAAGTGTACATTAATGTAATCAAAGTATAAACAGTTGGGTCTCAGGACACCAACTCTAACAAACTCCCACTTGGACTAGAGCCAACTGCCTACGACTTTTAGTCTGCTAGACCTCACATGAGGATCATGTTTCTGCTAAGTCAAAGCTTTCGTCAAGGGGTCTTCCACATTGTCTTCCATGGAAATACTGCTCATTGCAACTTTACCTCTCTGAGAAAAATCCCTCAAGAGATGATACTTCCGAATTATGTGCTTTGTCTGTTGATTTGACCTTGGCTCTTTTGCAAGTGCCACCACTGCAGTATTATCACAATAGAGTGTGATAGGATCTTTACTACTAGGTACTACATCCAACTCTTAGATTAATCTTTTCATCCATACTACTTATTTAGCTGCATAAAAAGCTATGATATACTCGAACTCTGCTGTATAATATGTGAAGACACCTTACTTTGAGCTCTTCCAGATCATTTCACCTCCATTCAAACTGAAGATGTATCCAGTCTGTGACTTCGTGTCGTCTTGACCAGTCTAGAAAATAGCATCTACATTTCCTCTGATGACTAGTTCCTCATCTCCTCCATAAACTAGGAACAAATCCTAAGTATGCCTTCACTACTGGAAATGTCATTTTTACCAATGGTTCTTTACCAACAGTTTGGTTAAACCATTGGTAAAGATTTTTTAGGGAACCCTTTCCCAACGGTTCACTAGAACTGTTGGTAAAGGGGTGTTTCAGTCACCCTTTCCCAATAGTTTCATAAAACCGTTGGAAAAGGGTACCCCTTTTCCAACGGTTATATTGAACCGTTGGGTAAGGGTACCCTCAAAAACCCATTGCCAACAGTTTTTAAAAACTGTTGGTAAAGGTTTTCCCCAAATACAGTCAGACCGCTGCTCTCCCCCATTCGCGATAGAACCCTAACATCAATCTGGCACTCTCACAAACTCCCCCATCTGAACAGGTGAAAAACCATCTGAATCATCTCAAATCAGGTATTTTATTCTTTATACACATATGATACCTTGTTTTTATTGTTATTGATCTAATATTTTAGTTTTAAGTTTTGATTTTTATGTAATTTCACCATGAAAAATAGGGAAATGAACGAATATTTTGTTAATTAATTAGTTTCCCATGGAATATAATTTGTGTTATAATGTCCATGCTAAATAAAGGGGTAATGTAATAAATGACCTTGAATAAATTGTGTAAGTTGGGGTATGTTGCTTCTATGAGAGGTTTTTTGTTGTGTTTAATTGTATTTTGTAGGCTATTATATTGTGATTGAGGTGACCAGTTGGGCTTTGTGATATGTGGGGTTGTAATGTGATGGTTAGTGGGCATGGATTTGACATGTCAAGTTGTGTGATAGTGATGATGTGTGGTGGTGTTGTGTCGTGTGGAGGTGTTGTGTGATGAGGTTGTGGTGTATAATGTGGTGAGGTGGTTTTGGTTGTGCGGTGGTTTGTGATGTGCAATATTTTTGTTGTGATATGTGGTTGTTTTGGTGAGATGGTTGGCTGATGTAACATAGCGACGATAGTTATTGTGAGATAGTGAGTTGTTGTGTGGTGGTTTTATTAGTTTTCTGGTTATATATGGAATAAATTATGTTGTTAAAACAAAAAAACAAGATAGTAAATAAATGAGATGAAATAGAAATGGATGTGTGGTAAATGGATTTAATTAATTTAACATTAAATGAAGGGACAATGTAAGTGTGAATGAAGTGGATTATAAATGAAAGTGGGAAATGCTATGCATCTTGTGTGGTGGTGTGGTGTGTTGCATATAGTGGTGAAAGTGGTTGTGATGGTTTATGTGTTGTATGGTAGTAGTGAAGTGTGTGATTATGTAGTTAATTTGAACCCATAGGTTGGGTATTTTGTGCTATCTATATATCATGTATTTTATATTATTTCTACACATTCCCAACCAGAGTTGGATAAACTTATCAACGATCAGAGGTTTTGAGTTATGGGTATTTTTTCTAATATCTAGGATGGTGGTTATATGGTTGTATAGCTACCATGTATTCCCTACTCTTCCTTATTAAGTGATTGACCATGTGTTTTTAGGCAAGATGAGATGTCATTGTCCATGTGTATTCAGGTGAGATGTACTATTATTTCCCCAGTGTTTTCAGGTGAGGTGTGATGTGATAAGGCTATAATAAGATGCGGCATGTGGTTGGGGTCATGTAGGGTAGGATGATGGAACAAGGTTGATGTTATTCATGTTCATGATACCCTACTAATATGGTTATGGGATGAGGCATGTTGTGATGTAATAACACATTAAGTTCTTGGGGGTTTACATTTTTTCAATAACACATTAGTACGTTTTTTTCACATGTGTAGTTGATAACTTGATTGTTTTCTTCCTTTATCGTTTACTTAAATGTATTTTCTATTAAATTTCAATCCTGTTGAATTGTTTATGACAAAATGACTTATATAAATTATTTTTATAGAATGGAAAGAAGTTGGATGTATGAAACCGATCGGATCTCAGGAAATTTTCAAAACAATTTGGAGAGATTTATAGATTTTTCATTTCACAATGCTTCAGATAGTGGTCGCATACACTGCCCATGTTCCAATTGTGTTGGTAGACCTTGGTTGAGATGTGAAGAAGTCAGCTACCACATAACCAAAAATGTTTTTCATGAAAACTACTTTGTGTGGTATCACAATGGGGAGAAAATGAAATCTCAAATTGGTGATGATCGAAATGAAAGGACTGGAATCATAAAATTTGTTAGAAGATCAGTTTCCGTTTATTCATCATCATAAAAAAGAAAGGATTTCGACTCAAGAAGACTTCTATATGAGGACATCTGATGAATATAGTGAAAATGATGATATTGATAGGGTGAAAAAATTGAATGATGCTGCCACGACTCCAGTATATAGACAATGCGATAAAATGAAAAGGCTGGAATTTTTAATCCGATTGTTTCATGGGAAAACTATGTATGAGATTTCTAATATAGAAATCGATTAAATTCTTACCCTCTTGAAGGATTTACTTCCAGATGATGTAGATATTCCCTCAAACCACTATATGGCATGGAAGTTAGTTGAGGAACTTGGATTTTCAAGAAACAAAATTCATGCTTGGCTGAAAGATTGTAGTTTATTCTGGGAGGAAACCACTGAACGAAATGATTGTATAAAATGTGGCACATCCCACTGGAAGTCAAAATATGATGGAACACCATCCCGCGTTCCACAAAAAGTAATGTGGCACTTTACATTGATCCCCAGACTTCAGAATCTTTTTTTGTCTGATGACATATCAATAAAAATGAGATGGCATGATACCGAGAGAAAGAAGACTAATGATGAGTTGGTTTATCCTGAAGATGGATTTTCATGGAAGAGATTTGATGCTCGACATCCTGATTTTGCAGCTGACGTGCATAATGTGAGTCTGAGTCTTTCATGGGACGGTTTTAATCCGTTTGGGCAGATGCTTACTTCGCACAGCACATGGACAGTTTTTATACACATTTATAATCTTCCCCCATGGTTGTGTATGAAAAAACCTTTCACTTTCATGAGTATACTCATATCTGGTCCTTCTGATCCCGACATAGATATTGATGTATACATGAAACCTTTAATAAAAGATTTGAAACTTCTTTGGGATGTGGGTGTGCTCACATACGATGCATGTTCGAAAGACATATTTCAATTGCGTGCTACGCTTATGTGGACGATCAATGATTTTCCGGATTATGCAATGATTTCTGGATGGAGCACGAAGGGAAAACTGACATGTCCAGTTTTTATGAAGAATACACGATCCAGAAGACTAAAACATCTCTATAGTTTCAGTTTTTTGGGACATCGACGATTCTTGCCAAAGGATCATCCATATAGATTGAATCGTCGAAGATTTGATAATACCATAGAGACCAATGATCCACCTCAGCATATGTCTAGAACTAATGTTCTTAATTAATTGAAAGATTTCAGTTTTTCATTCGGGAAGGGTCAAATGAAATCTGGAAAGAGAAAGAATGTTTCCACTGAAACATGTTATAATTGGAGGAAGAGGTGTATCTTTTTTGATTTGCCTTATTGGTCAACCAATTTGTTACTTCATTGCTTAGACGTAATGTATATCGAAATGAATATATGAAAAATGTTGCTTTCAGTTCTTATAAATGTCAAGGGGTAGAAAAAAGATGATTTATGATCTCGGCGTGACTTGGTGGATTGGGGAATCAGACCAGAATTGCATCCTGTGCATATCAGTGAAAATAAATGGCAACTTCCATGTGCTTCTTATGTGATGACACCTACGAAAAAAAACAATTTCTGGAAGTATTAGAGACTATTAGATTTCCTGATGGTTATTCAAGAAACATATCTAAACGGGTCAACAGAAGAGAGTTAAAGCTAAAATCTTTTAAGACTCGTGATTATCACGTTCTACTACATGAGTTGCTTCCAATAGCAATCCATCATCTTTTGTCCAATAATGTAAGGGTGGTTGTTATTCAGTTGTGCCATTTTTTTAGAGATCTTTGTGCCAAGAAGTTGTCTAAGTCTTTCTTGCAAAAAATGTTGACAGATTCCCCATTAATTTTGTGTGAGTTGGAGAAAATATTTCCTCCATTATTTTTCACATGCATGTTGCATCTGACTGTCCACATTCCCACTGAAATACTTCCCGGAGGACCTGTTTATTTTCATTGGATGTATCCAACTGAAAGAAATATGTTCACATTGAAGTCTAATGTCCGAAACAAAAATCATCCCAAAGGTTCTATCGTGAACGGTTACCTGGCTCAAGAATGTATGGATTTTTGCTCGATGTATTTGTTTGATCTTACTACAAGATTGAACAGACCAATGGGAAATGAAGAAGAATAGTATGAGCAAATTGAACCCAGTTTTCCATCACTTCCTCAAACAAGAGGAATTCTTGGATCATATACATTGAATAAATTAATCCATGAAGAGCGGGAGATGGCACATCGCACAGTTTTGTTCAACTGTGATTTGTTCGATGAGTATATCAGGTAACTAAATTGATTATGTATATCTTACATATATATCCGTTAAACTATTCATATTTTTTATCTACAGGGAACATAAAACAATGATAAATAGGAAGCATCATTCTTTATCTTTGAGAAGGAGAGAGACTTTGCATAGCAAAGAGTTTTCTTCTCGGTTAAAATTTAAGGTAAAAATATTACTATTTAAATTATTTATTTTAATATTTAATTAAGTTTAACATTCATTTATATTGCAGTTATTGAGTTTTTCTGCTGACTCTATCTCTGAGGAAATAAGAGCTTTGGCATTTGGTCCTAATACCGTGGTTCATGACTGTAAATCAATTGTTATCAATGGGTACAAATTTATTGTCACTGAATGAGTAAAGAACATGAGAACACAACATTATGGTGTTATGGTTACTTATACAAAAGATTGTTATGCCAGTGCATCAGATAGTACACCGCGATTTGAAAATGTGGGTTATTATGGAGTCGTTGAGATAATAATAATATTGGATTATTACTCTCATGGACGAGTCACAATGATGAAATGCCATTGGTTTGATTCGATGATGAGACATGGCACATTTATTGATGATTGTGGATTTCGAGTAATTAATATGACTCGCACTCTTGCTACCGAAGAACCATATATATTGGCATCAATGGATAAACAAGTTTTTTATGTCAAAGACCAACTTAAACCTGAATTTGGTGTCATAGTTGAAGTAATTCCAAGACATATTTTTGATGATGGTGATAATGGAATTGACACTGTCCCTATTGCCATTGGAACCAATCCATTTATTTCTTTTGATGACTCCAATATCTCAATTTTCAGAGTTGATTGTGAACCTGAAGTTGTGGTTAAAAATATATAGAATCATTCATCCATGTTCTGAATTATTTTGGTTTACCTCGAGTTGGGTTGTTAAAGTTGGTAATATTCAAATTGATTTAGTATTGATCTCAAATATTTTTTAGCTGACTTGACCGTTATGTGAATTTTTAATGTTTATTGGTTGCTGTTTTATTTGAATTGCATTTTCTAATTTGGAATTGCACTGTATTCAAACCTAGTCAAACAATATTTCTAACTTGGTTAACATTACAACTTGTATGATTTATTAAATTCATTCAAGTTCTTCTAAAACAATTGATAGTTAAATTATCAATGAATCCCTCTATTCCCTCATATATTTAGTTTTTTTTGTTTACACATTAGTTTCCTTTTTCTAATTAATTACATATTTGTTTTCAAAAGCAGAAAATGCAGCCAATTGAAGAGAGACGAAGGAAAAAAATGATGGAGAACAATCGTCGGATGGCGGAGATGGGCGTTCCACCATTAGTGCCTACAGTGAGTACTTTATTTCAAATATATTTATATTTAAAGAACATATAATGTCATGTGATTAATTTTTTTTAAAAAAATTTTGTAGGTTCCACCTATACGTTGACAATTATTCGACGAGGAGCCTAGTAATGGTCATAGTACTCAGGCCGATGGTACGAGGAGGGTTCGTACCAGAGGTGGACGATCAGCTGCATGTGCCCGACTAGACCCCGCCCCTCCCACTGACATGTCATCCTTCCCACATTCTGATCCTGGTGTGTCGTTAGGGACACATGGGATATTTAGGCCTCCCATGTTTTCCCTACCTTCTGCATCTTCTTCCCCATCATTTTCACATCCCATGATGATTCCCACTCCCCAGTCAGAATCCAGTCATACTTTCGTCCCATCTTCTTTTCACTCTACTTCTGTATCTCCGAACTTTCATATTCCATTGTCTTTGACTCCTGTTCTACCACAGGGTGTTCCATCAGTTTCTGTGGATCCGGCGGTGCTCAGCGATCAGACTGGCGCAGGTATATTTATAAAACCCTAACAAATTTTTATAGAAATATTTATTTTCATTATAACATGTTTTGATAAAATATTTGTTTTTCTTTCATGACAGATACATCTACTAACAGGAGGCGGGGGCGGGGGTGTACACGCATGCGTTCGGTGTAGAACTGCAACACACAGGTTATGGTGGATTACAATGAAGATAACCAAATGGTTGAGAAATTAGGGCAGTAATGTCAGAGTTTTTTGGAGACGCTTTCCAAATACTCCGACATCATTATCGTCAGCCCGCTGTAGTGGATACATTTTCCACATGAGGTCAAGGATAGAGCTTGGGAAGAGATATGGGTAAAAAAATCTGTTGTATTTAATTCCATGAATGATTTTTGTATTTATATGAATTAATATTTTGATGTCAGCTTCGATTTGATTTTCCCGATGGTGAGGGTGCTCGAGCGGAACGTCTAAAGGATTTAGGTGAGCTTTGGAGAGTCTACAAGCATGAGTTGTATATGGGCTGGCGTGCTAGAGTTCACACTGAGTTAGAGGCGGTACCAGTCGTGGATGATTGTCCTATAGAGCCGTATCGTTAGATGATTACTCATTGGACGAGTACTCAGTTTAAGGTATGAATTACATTTGAGGTATTTAAATAATAACCTTCATGTTTTTCATTAATATTATCCTTTGCATTATCGAATTTTATTTAGGAATCATCTGTAAAAAATAAAAAAACATTGATGAAAAAAAATATCTCCACACACTAGGACGTATGACGATGCCGGATCATGAGAGGAAGCAGGTATGACAATTTTTTATAAGCTTTCTTTACGACTTACATTTTCTTTTTTTTCTCAATTATTTAATATTTTTCTAAAGTTTTCATATAACTTTATTTTTCATTGTCATTGTAGAGGCAAATACAGAATATTGAAGGACGTGTGCCTCGAGTAAAACTGTTTTGCTCGAGTAGACGGAAAAAGGATGGAAGTGCCATCAAAAAAGTGACTCAGCAGCAGATTGTAAGTTTTAATATGTTGATTTTATATTTTAATATCTATTTTGTAACTTAATAATATATTTATATTTGTAACAGGTTGCTTTAGAGGCCCTCGATGCCCAAGAACCAGACAATTTTGGGCCAACAGATCACTTACATCAGGTGTTGGGAGAGGAGCATCCTGGCAGAGTACGCTGCCGACCTAGGATAGCCCCGAAGAGGTATTGGACCTCCTAAGGTACGAGATGTAGTGCCACCGAGCTTCAGCAAGTTAGGGAACAGGTAGAACAGGCTGAGAAAAGGGCCACAGAGATGGAAGAATAGTCTGCTAGGGCAAATAGTGCGTTTATGAAATTTATTGAAGTTCTACATCCAACACTTCCAACAGAGGCCATCCCAGATTTTGATGAATATATGTCGTCAATACGTTCTATATATGGTGCACCAGGTGGCAGTTCTAGTGGTGGTTAAGACGATGTCTATCTTGACGATGATGATGGCGAGGAGTCTGATTCGGAAGAGGAGGGAGAGGAGGAGGGCGAGGTGGGTGGTGAGGGTGAGGAGGTGGGCTATGGCGAGGAGGAGGGCGCTGGGGAGGGTGAGGACGATGATGGGGATGAGGACGAGGGTGATGATGATGGTGATGATAGTGATGGTGATGTGGGACAAATTGATCCATTACATTTTTGACTAATATTACTGAGATTTGATATTTAATCTATTCTAGTTGTTTGTTTTATCTAGACTCGTAGTATAGTATTGGAGTTGAGTTATTTTTATATATTATCTGTTTTTATGGATATTGTTTTCTTTTAGTGGTTGTGTGTTTGGGAACCCCCCTCCTTAATGGACCCTGAACAACCCCCCGCCATCCTCTTTAGACCCCGGACACCCCCCCGGACAGCCCCCCGAACAGCCCCCCGGACAGCCCCCCCACCCTCTTCCTTGGACCCTAGACAACCCCCTGAACACCCCTGGATAGCCCCTGGACAGCCCCCCAAACAGCCCCCCGGACACCCCCCCCACCCTCCTCCCTGGACCCCGGACAGCCCCCCAGACAGCCCCCCAGACAGCACCCCCACCCTCTTCCTTGGACCCCGGACAACCCCCCGGACAGACCCCAGACAGCCCCCCGAACAGCCCCCCGAAAAGCCCCCCACCCTCCTCCCTGGACCACGGATAGCCCCCCAGACAGCCCCCCGGACATCCCCCACCCTCCTCCTTGGACCCCGGACAACCCCCCGAACACCCCCCAGACATCCCCCCGCACAGCCCCCCACCCTCCTCCTTGGTCCCCAGCTGCAAATCATCATTTTTCCTTTTTAGAAGCCGGTTTAAAGGGTACTGGTACCCCAAACCGGTTTAAGGAAAACCGGAAACCGAACAGAAAATTCCCAACCTCAACAAAATTCAGCAGAATTCAACATTCAAATTTCAAACCAAAATTCAAATTTCAAGCTGCGAGCCCATCAACGCGTCCACATCACCATCCTCGAGCCACGAGCCCGTCAATGCATCACCAGCCTCGAGCCACGCAACCTCCTCGAGAAACGAGAACTCGAAATCCACCTCACCACAGATCAAGCCACCAGTGAGACTCGCCGGACTGGGCACTGTCAATACAGACCTTCTTAAAACACAGGAACCCAGGCAGAATTCCTCGCGACGCTTCCCAGTCACGACCAGCACACCTCATTCACCGGATTCTTCACTGTTCCCACCATCAACAAGCATCAGCAAAAAAATCAAACAGGTCAAAGAAAATCTACCAAGGTAACCCCACCACAACCACCCCTATCGCCGAAGGGAACCCTCACAGACCCTCAAAGAACACAGCCGCCGCAAAACAGGTGATGACCACCACATGATGAGAAACCGCCGCAGGCATCAACTCAGAACCGAGTGCAAACCCTGAGCGCTCTGTAGAGTGTGCCGGAGTCCGGTCATACACCCGTGAGTCAGACCAGAAGTGAAGAATATGCCTAAAGAAAATTTCCACATCATGAAAGAAGGATCACAAGATCGCTGCGGAGAACACCCGAGGCATCCGGAGAGATCCACCGTAGGGACGAGGCGGGGGACAGGATAAATCCTATCACAACCATCTTCAAGCAGAAGCCGCCAAAGGAGGTTCTTTAACCCTAAAAAACAATTCAATGAAAACAAAAAACAAAAAAACCCCCCTCCCCAAGCTATTCCAGACCCGTCTTCAACCTCTATGAAAGATTCAAAGAGAGGAGAACCAGGGGGAGACGACCGGAGAGGGGAGGGACGGGAGAGCGGACAGCCCCCACCCTCCTTGATTTCATTTACTACTAGAAAATCTATAATATATATTTTATTTATTTTCATCATGATAATCAATGTAAATCACATTTACACATCTAATCAATATCATAGATTCTCGGTATGTTATAAAAGAGATGTATTCATTGTGTATGACATTGTTAGCTCCGAAATGTTTCATAGAATGATAAACTAAAATCTAATCCATACTAAGAATGATATAAAAATATTTTATATGAATGTCCAAAAGATTTTAAGTAAATACCATTCCACTAATAGACACATTAGGATTCTCATAAAATGGACAACATTTTAAGTACATATGGAAAACCGAACAAACGCATTCGGTTTTAGTTGAAACTTTAGGAGAACTATCCATGGGTCATATGTGACTTGTACGAATCAACCCCACCTCAATCTGAGATGCGGTGTGGCTGGCACCACTCAAAGTGTCTGTCTTTTGTTTCAAAAGGACTCCATTTTAATTGAAAAACATAAACCGATATACTAAAAACCAGACAAACACATTTGGATTGTGTTGATACTTTAGAAAAACGATCCATGGGTCATATGTAACGTGTAAAAATCAACCCCGCCTCAATCCAGGGCGCGGTGTGGCCGACACCACTCTAACTGTGTCTCTTTTGTTTAAAATGGACAGGATTATAAGTGAAAAGAACAACTGGCATACGGAAAACCAACCAAAAGCATTCGGAATGTGTTGATAATTTATCACAACGATCCATGGGTCATATGTGACCTTTAAAAGTCAACCCAGGATCAATCCAAGTTGTGGTGTGGTCGGGATCAGTCTAAGTGTCTCTCTTTTGTTTAAAATGGACACCATTTTAAGTACATACGGAAAACCAACCAAACGCATTCGGTTTCCATTGAAACTTTAGGAGAACGATCCATGGGTCATACATGACATGTAAGAATCAACCCCGCCTCAATTAGAGATGCGGTGTGGCCGTCACCACTCAAAGTGTCTGTCTTTTTTTTCAAAAGGACGTCATTTTAATTGAAAAACATCAACTGGCATACGGAAAACCGACCAAACGCATTCGGATTGTGTTGATACTTTATCAAAATGATCTATGGGTCATATTTGATGTGTATGAGTCAACACCGCATCAATCCGAGGTGTGGTGTGGCGGTATCACTCCTTGTGTATGTATTTTGTTTAAAATGGACATGATTATAAGTGAAAAGAACAATTGACATACGGAAAACTGACCAAACACATTCAAAACGTGTTGATGCTTTAGGAAAACAATACATGGGTCATATATGATGTGTAGGAGTCAACCCCGCCTTAATCTGAGGCGCGGAGTGGCCGGAATCAATCTATGTGGCTCTCTTTTGTTTAAAATGGACAACATTTTAAGTATATATGGAAAACTGACCAAATAGATTCTGATTGTGTTGATACTTTATCAAAACAATCCATGGGTCATATGTGACGTGTAAAAGTCAACCCCGCCTCAATCTGAGGCGTGATGTGGCTGACACCATTCAGAGTGTCTCTCTTTTGTTTAAAATGGACATGATTATAAGTGAAAAGATCAACTGGCATATGAAAAACTGACCAAACACATTAGAAATGTGTTGATGATTTAGGAAAACAATCCATGGGTCATATGTGACGTGTAAGAGTCAACCCTGCCTCAATCCGAGGCATGGTGTGGCCGACACCATTCACAGTGTCTCTCTTTTGTTTAAAATGGACAGGATTATAAATGAAAAAAACAACTGACATATGAAAAACCGACCAAACGCATTCTTATTCCATTGATGATTTAGATAAACGATCCATGTGTCATATGTGACGTGTATGAGTCAACCCGGGCTCAGTTCGAGGCACGGTGTGGCCGAGATCACTCTATGTGGCTCCCTTTTGTTTAAAATGGACAACATTTTAAGTATATACAGAAAACCGACCAAATGCATTCAGTTTCCATTGAAACTTTAGAAAAAAGATCCATGGGTCATATGTAACGTGAACGAATCAACCCCGTCTCAATCTGAGATGCAGTGTGGCCGACACCACTCATAGTGTCTGTCTTTTGTTTCAAAAGGACGTCATTTTAAGTGAAAAACATCAACTGGCATACGGAAAACTGACCAAACGCATTCGGATTGTGTCAATACTTCATCACAAAGATCCATGGGTCATATGTGACGTGTACGAGTCAACCGCGCCTCAATATGAGGTGCAGTGTGGCTGAAACCACTCTAACTGTGTCTCTTTTGTTTAAAATGGACAGGATTATAAGTGAAAAGAACAATTGGCATACGGAAAACTGACCAAACGCATTCGGAATCTGTTGATAATTTATCACAACGATCCATGGGTCATATGTGACCTGTAAGATCCAACCTGGGCTCAATCCGAGTCGCGGTGTGGCCGGGATCAGTCTAAGTGTCTCTCTTTTGTTTAAAATGGACAACATTTTAAGTACATACGGAAAACCGACCAAACGCATTCAGTTTCTGTTGAAACTTTAGGAGAACGATCCATGGGTCATATGTGATGTGTAAAAATCAACCCCAACTCAATCTGAGAGGCAGTGTGGCTGACACCACTCAAAGTGTCTGTCTTTTGTTTCAAAATGACGTCATTTTAATTGAAAAACATCAACTGGCATATAGAAAACCGAGAAAACACTTTCAGAATATGTTGATAATTTAGGAAAACGATCGATGGGTAATTTTTGACGTGTACGATTTAACCTCGCCTCAATCCAAGGCACGGTGTGGTGGGATCACTTCTTGTGTATGTATTTTGTTTAAAATGGACAGGATAATAAGTGAAAAGAACAACTGACATACGGAAAACTGACCAAAATCATTCGAAATGTGTTGATGCTTTAGGAAAATGATCCATGGGTCATATGTGATGTGTATGAGTCAACCCTGCCTTAATCTGAGGCACAGTGTGGCCGTAATCACTCTAAGTGGCTCTATTTTGTTTAAAATGGACAACATTTTAAGTACATACGGAAAATCGACCAAACGGATTCTGATTGTGTTGATACTTTAGCAAAATGACACATGGGTCATATGTGACATGTAAAAGTCAACCCCACCTCAATCCGAGGCGCGGTGTGGCCGACACCATTCATAGTGTCTCTCTTTTGTTTAAAATGGATAGGATTATAAGTGAAAAGATCAACTGGCATATGAAAAACCGACCAAACACATTCAAAATGTGTTGATTCTTTAGGAAAACAATCCATGGGTCATATGTGACGTGTACGAGTCAACCCCACCTCAATTAGAGGTGCGGTGTGGCCGACACCATTCACAGTGTCTCTCTTTTGTTTAAAATGGATAGGATTATAAGTGAAAAGAAAAACTGACATACGAAAAACCGACCAAACGCATTCAGATTCTATTGATTCTTTAGATCAACAATCCATGGGTCATATGTGACGTGTAAGATTAAACCCGGGCTCAATTCGAGGCACGGTGTGGCTGGGATCACTCGATGTGGATCCCTTTTGTTTAAAATGGACAACATTTTAAGTACATATGGAAAACAAACCAAACGCATTCGGTTTCCATTGAAACTTTAGGAGAACGATCCATGGGTCATATTTGATATGTACGAATCAAATCTGTCTCAATATGAGAAGCGGTGTGACCAACACCACTCATAGTGTCTGTCTTTTGTTTCAAAAGGACGTCATTTTAAGTGAAAAACAGCAACTAGCATACGGAAAACCAACCAAACGCATTTGGATTGTGTCGATACTTTATAACAACGATCCATGGGTCATATGTGACATGTAAAAGTCAACCCCTCTTCAATACGAGGCATGGTGTGGCTGACACCACTCTAACTGTGTCTCTTTTGTTTAAAATGGACAGGATTATAAGTGAAAAGAACAACTGGCATACGGAAAACCGACCAAACACATTCAGAATCTGTTTATAATTTATCACAACGATTCATGGGTCATATGTGACCTGTACGATCCAACCCCGGCTCAATCCGAGTCGTGGTGTGGCCGGTATCAGTCTAAGTGTCTCTCTTTTGTTTAAAATGGACAACATTTTAAGTACATACGGAAAACCAACCAAACACATTCGGTTTCCATTGAAACTTTAGGAGAACGATCCATGGGTCATATGTGACGTGTATGAATTAATCCTGCCTCAATCTGAGATGTGGTGTGGCCAGAACCACTCAAAGTGTCTGTCTTTTATTTCAAAAGGACATCATTTAAGTGAAAAACATCAACTGAGATACGGAAAACCGAGAAAACGATTTCGAAATATGTTTATACTTTAGGAAAATGATTGATGGGTCATTTGTGACGTGTACGAGTTAACCTCACCTCAATCTGAGTCATGGTGTGGCCGGTATCACTCCAGGTGTATGTATTTTGTTTAAAATGGACATCATTTCAGGTAAAAATATATGGTATACAAAAAACCGATCAAATTATGAATTGAATTCCGGATTCCACTTATAATTGTCATCTAAATTTTAAATTTAATTCTAAATGAATTATGTATGTTTATAATTACGTTATGAATTCTAATTTAATTATGGATGTGTATAGTTCCAGGATGCATTATATGTTAAATGTGTATGAATTTTTTCTCTATATGTATGTGTTAGTTGGTTATTTTAGGTACAATAATTGTATATGTATGTGTTATTTTATTACAGGTACAATAACTGGATTGAAAATGGGAGGGAATGCATAAAATGAGGGCTGGTGTCAAATTGCAGAGCTGCTATGCAAATTGTAGGCTACTGTGCAATTTGCATAGCATAGGCTATGCCAACGGTTTCAAACCATTGGCATAGCATTTATGGTGCTTTTTTTACCAACGGTTCATTGAACCGTTGGTAAAAATCATTTCCCAATGGTTTAGAAACCGTTGGGAAAGAGGAGAATTTCTTGGGATTTCCCAACGGTTCATGCCAAACTGTTGGGAAAAACTATCCCAATGGTTTGGTACAACCGTTGGGATAGGTTAGCTTTGCCCACCCTATACCAATGGTTCAGAGTAAACCGTTGGGAAAATCTTTCCCAATGGCTTACTTCCCTACGGTTTTCGTAACCATTGGTATAACATATACCAATGGTTCTGCAGCCTTTCCCGACGGTTCAGAACCATTGGTAAAGGCTTTATTTCTAGTAGTGCTTAGATACTTAAGGATAGTCTTGAATTACATCCAATGGTGGTCTCCTAGATCAACTTGATATCTTCCTACTGCACTTAATGCGTAAGAAACATCTAGCCTTTTACATAGCATAACATACATGACTGGCCTAATCACGGATGAGTAAGGTATCCTTGCCATTTTATTTCTTTACTCATGTGTCTTAGGACACATTTTCTTGGAAAGATGAATGCCATGTGACACTGGAAAAAATCCCCTCTTGGACTGTTCCATACTGAATCTCTTTAGTATCTTGTCAATGTATGTACTTTGACTCAGGCCCAACATTCTCTTGGATCTATCATGATGGATCTTGATCCCAGGAATATATGCTACCTCTCCCAAGTCTTTCATAGAGAATCACTTATCCAACTATGCCTTAACTGACTGTAAGACATGTATTTCATTTCTAATTAGTAATATGTCATCAACATGTACTATTAGAAAATTACTTCACTTTCTCTAAACCTTTTGTAGACACAAGGCTCACATTCATTCTTAACAAATTCAAATTCCGTTATGACTTCATAAAAACGAATGTTCCATGACCTTGATGCTTGCTTTAATCCATAAATCGATTTCTACAAATTCATACCTTATTGTAATCCTTTGGAGTCACAAACACTTCAGGTTGTGTCATGTAGACATCTTCCTGGAGGTTCCCATTAAGTAATTCTATTTTGACATCCATTTTCCAAATTTCATAGTCATGGTAAGCAAAAATGGCCAATAGGATTCTGATGGATTTCAACATCACAACCAGTGAAAAGGTTTCATCATAGTCAATTCCTTGATGATGTGTAAGACCTTTTGCAACTAGTCGTGCCTTATAGGTGTTGAATTATCCCTCTATGTACATTTTCTTCTTGAATATCCATTTATTACCAATAGGCTTTACATCAACCGAAGGATCTACCAAAATATAGACTTGGTTTTGGTACATGGAATCTATTTCAAAATTCATGGCTTCTTGCCACTTGGAAATTTTTGTGCCTTCAACTACTTCCTTGTAGGTAAGAGGATCATCATTGTCAACCAATAATGAGTCACCATCCTCAGTGATAAGAAAACCATATCATTCTGTTTCCCTCACCTCTCTTGTGCTTCTACGCAGTTCTTGTGTCTCTAGAACAGATTGTTCTTCCATGGGGCTTTGTGAAATCTGTTCTTGTACCAACTCATGTGTATCTTGAGCCTCGACTTCATTGAATTCTATCTCACTCCCACTATCTCTTTTGGAGATGTGCTCCCTCTCAAGAAATATGGTGTGTCTTTCCACTATAACCTTTTTATATGAGGGGATGTATAGGTAATATCCACTTGTTTCCTTAGGATATCCTATAAAGGTACACTTTGTGCCTGGGGGTGCAATTTTGTTACTTGAAGAGGCCTTAACAAATTCTTCTCTACCCCGCACATGTAAATTTGATAACAGGGATTTGCATGCACTCTCTAACTCGTATGGAATACCATTTATCGATTTAGTTTGTACTTGGTTTTGTATGTGTGTGATTGTTTGTAATATATATCACCAAAAGGATAATGGAAGACTCACATGACTCATAATTGATCTCACCATGTACAACAGAGTGTGGTTCCTCCTTTCACTTACACCATTCCACTGAGTTGTGTATGGAGGAGTGAGTTGAGATAGAATCCCAAACTCCCGTAAGAAATCAATGAAGTCCTAATTAAGATATTCTCCTCCTCTTTTTGAGTAAAGTTTCTTAATCTTCTTACCAAGATGGTTCTCAACTTCATTCTTGTATTCTTTGAACCGATCAAAAGAATCTGACTTATACCTCATTATGTAAATATATCCATATCTACTAAAATAATCAGTAAAAGTTATTAAGTACAAAAACCCACCCCTTTCTTCAACTGGAAATGGTCCACACACATCTGTGTGAAATAATTCTAGAAGATCTTTAGCCCTTTCACATTTCCCACTAAATGGGGCTTTGGTCATTTTGCCTTGTAGACATGCATGACATACAATAAGTGGTTTTAGTTCAAAAGAATCTAAATACTCATCTTGATGTAATTTTGTCAAATGTTTCTCATTGACATGACCTAGATGGTGATGCCAAATTTGGGTGTGGTATGAGTCATGTGAATTAATTTTCTCATCGATTTCCATTACTTGGTTTGTGTAGTCTAACACATAAAGTCTGTTATATAAATGTGCCATACCAAAACAAATTCTATCTTTATAAAAGTTTCAACATTCATTTACAAACTTGAAGATGAATCCATCAATATCTAATATAGATACTGAAATAATGTTTTTGGTTACATAGGGTACATAATAACATCCTTTTAATACCAAGACCATCCCAGTAGGCAACATGAGGTGGTAGTCTCCGACAACTACATCAGCGAGTCTGGCTCCGTTGGCTACTCGCAGATCCACCTCACCTCGGTCAATCTTTCTGAATATACTTGGTTCTTGTATTTGGATACATATGTGAGAACCACAAGAAGTATCTAATACCCAATTGTTATAAATAGATAGATTTCATTCGATAACAAACGCACCTGAAACTTACCCTTGCTTCCTTGGATGGGTGCAGTTTTTCTTCCAGTGGCCCTTCTTGCCACATGTGAAACAAACAGCCTCATGTTCTCTTGCATCCCCTTTGATCTTCCTTTTCTTGTAAGGCCTTCAAGAATATTTGGGATTAATTCTCTTCTCCTTACCTTTCCTTTTATTATCCATAAAGATAGAAGGCTTTTCATGCTTCATATCATTGTCCACTTGGTGAATGAGGATAAGAAGATCAGATAGAGACTTCTCAATGTTGATCATGTTGAAATTTACAAAAAAGTTAGAGAAGCTCTGGGGGAGTGGTGCAAGAATGAGATCAGGACCCAGTTCTTCGGGGATTTTAAACCCTATAACCTCTAAGTGCTCAATGTAACCAATGAGCTTGACTACATGAGGCTCAGATGGGGCAACCTCTCCAAGATTTATCTGAAATAGAGCCTTGGATATCTCAAACCTTTCTTATCTTTCTCTCTCCTTGTATAGACCATGAAGGTTCTCGTGCATCCTATAGGCATCCATGTCTTCATGAGACTTTATGAGCTCACTAGAAATTGATGACAACATCAAACTTTGAAAATCGAGTGTATCATTCAAATGTTGATCATAGACCAGGAAATATTCATCACTCGCCCCTTGGGCAGGCAAATCAGTAAGTGAGGACTCCAGCACATAAAACTTTTGTTCATGGCATAGGATAACCTGAAGACACCTAAACCATTCCTGAAAATTACTGCCGGTGAGGATATTGTCTTTATCCAAAATTGATCACAGAGAAAATGTGGTTGACGAGTTTTTCATATTGATTATACAAATTAAAATAGAAGATTTATCAGTGCCTTTTTATTTCTGATTCACGCTCAAATTTTCCCAATTTTTAAGGTTAAAGCGGTTGCTTGTAGTGTAGCTTGGGTTGTCGAATCCTCAGAGACCTAAGAAGAACCTTTAGACACTCAATAAAAAGAGATGGATTTTTGGATATGAAGTGGGCAACTAGGGTTGATTTTAGATGGTTTTAAAATAGCACTAAGAGATCTATTTGAATTAAAATTATGAGAAAATGAGTTCATCATAGGTTATTTCTTAGGGTGGATTGGATGAATTATTTTTTTTACAATTTCAATTTCATTAACTTGAGAAGGGTTCATGAAATGAATTAAAACTAACCTCATAAATTACTGATTAAACACATTCACACATAAATTCTAATAATATATACAATTTTAGGATCATTTTCATGAGAACTCCAAGTTAAAGGATCTACTTAGCACATAAAAGTGGGGTGAATAAATTCAATAAGGAAGAGGAAGAGATAAAATCATTGAATGAAAGAAACTAAAATAAAAGAAATTAATAACCTTTAGAGGGTGATAAATAACATCCAATACGGCCCCTTTCTACTCCCTTGTATCAAAACATAAAATATTTATCCCTTAATTGATGACATTTTGTCAATAGAAGTGGGAAGTAGACTTACAAGGGTGGAATTGAAGAAGTAAAAACAACAAAATAACGAACACTCCACCATTGTGTGAACAAAATCACAAGGTTTGGTGTGAAAAAGTTCACACCTTGAGACAAAGGTATCAAGGTGATATTTAGAAGAATATAATAAGAGAAAAATAAAAACTTTTATTGAAAACTAAGGTGATTTGAACAACTTACATGAGGAAAAACATTACAAAGACAAATTGGCATAATAACATTACAATGAAAACAAAGCTCTATGATTCTCCAAATACTCCACCACAACTGCCTTAAATAGGCATTGTGGAATCCTTTGGAAGATCCCCCATCATCCCATGTTCCTTTAATTAATTGTGGTGGGGAAATGTGGGTGGACAATTAATGAAGATGAGACTTTTCCACTCTTCCCCCGAAATGGAATCCAGCTTTCATCCACCAGAAATACGAGAAGAAAGGACCTTCTAGATGAACAAATTAGAGTGGTCCATATAAGGATAAAATTTATCCCCATATGACCTATATAATTGTTAAAAATTTCAGCCCAAAATAATATATTTTTCGAGAGATATGATTTAAATGGTGGAATATTTTTCTGGGCCTCAGAATCTGGCCCAGAATTTCATCATCAACTTGGTCTGCCTGGAACACCATTCAAAAATCCGAATTATCTTGGGCCACTGTTAAATAAAATGTTAAAAATAATATCCTCTATCTTCAATTAAATTTTCATAATCATTGGGCTTCAATTATGTCCTCTACAATACTTTTATTGGGATTCTATCCAAATCACTTTGCCCAGAATGTGGTTGGTTCAAAGCCCACTTTGGTGGTCTTCCAAATTAAATCTCCAAGTGCTTCAAAAGAATTAATTGTTCCTTATATCATGGGATAACTTAAAATAAAATATAAACATAAAATCAATACCATTATGTGTTTTATTATATGTTCAATAAGGTACCATGTAATAGTGCATTTTAAGAAGGAATTACAATCATAATATGAAATAATGTTCAAAGTGTAACATGCACTAATAATGGTGTCTATGATTAATAAAGCACATGAATATTATATTATAAAATATGAATATTATCCTCTTTTAGGGGCTAATCACACCCATCAACTTGAGTTTTGCTAGTCCCGAGCAAAATATTTCTCAAAAATATGAAATTTGAATTCCCTTTTCCAAAAACATTTTAATACACATTTCTAACCCAAAAATATCATACCAAAAAAAAATTATGAAACCCATGAAAATAATTTAAAACAAGCTAGGTCCATAGGCATATCCAAAGCCCAAGCCCATTCTTTTGTTCAAATTCATCGCCATATTTCATCCAATTTCAATTAAGCATGATGAAGTGTTGTGCATCACAATAGACATGGGGGTTCATTTTCATTCGAGGGAGAAAAGATGGAAGCGCTGGAAGGAATCAAAATTAAATATTAAGATGGGTATTGATTTTTTTTCCTTTTTTTGTTTGTTTTTTTTTTCAAATTTTCTATGGTAATTGAAATTGAACTCAATCGAGTCAACCCATTTAGCAAGACTTTACCGATGAATCCTAGACTCAAAGACATTAGGGAACCAAGTGAAGCTCACATACTCGAGCATAATATCGAGTTAACTCAATCAAAAACAAATTCTCATTACCACAAATAGAGATAAAATGCCCAACTCTGGGCCAGACAACTATGGAGTCACAATCCCCAAGTGCCGAAAGTCACACATTAGGTCAATCCATTGCTCTATGTGCAATTGATTTTTTTGAATACTCATGACAAAATTAAAATGATCACAAACCCTATGCAATTTATTATGGACCCCAAGAACTCAAACTAATACCCCACAATCTAGAGGATGTGCATTGTGTTTTTTTAAATAAATGGATGAAAATATAAATGGTGAAAAATCACATCGGACAACCGCACTTTCCAAAATATATGCACATGAACTTAAAATTTCATTAAAATCAGAATAAAGGCATTTAAAATTATTTGATATCCAATTTCAGAGTTTTAAATGTGTGTTATCATGTTCAAGGTTTATGAAAATTTTCCTTCCACACATTTTATGATGAAAACAAAATCAATTCTTTTATTTTATCTCCCCCCAACATAGAATAACATTTTCCCCAGTGTTTAAAGAAATGAAAAATTAGAAGGGGGTAGGGTTGAAGTTCAAAGAAGACATTGAAAATTAAAATCATGGAATGAAGTCACCTGGTGATTGATGTTGAAAATGCATTCCCCAGTCTCCCTTCAGTCCTGGTTCGAGTCCCAATGGCTTGGATGGTTGTGACTAGATTTTCCCAATGACCTATAACATGCCTTTAATTTTTTTTATAATATTTTTTTTTTATTTTTCTAAACATAAAAAAAGCATATAAATAAAATAAAACAAACTGATGATACATTGTCTTATCTTAAATTTTTGGGTAAGGTATTACTCAGGGATCACACCACGTGACATGGATGAATATGGTTCTCCCCTTTAATACACATCCTTACTCATAAAATAAGAACAGGTCAACAATCTAAATTATTATTATTTTATTATTTTTCTTTTAACCTACAAAAACATAAAAAAATAAAAGAAATTGATGATACATTGTCTTCTATTAACTTTCTGGGTAAGGTATTACTCAGGGATCACACCACGTGACACTGATGAATATGGTGCTCCCATTTCATACCCATCCTTACTCATAAAAGAAGAACAATTCAACATTCTAAGGAATTTTTTTCTTTTAGTATTTTTTCTTTAACATACAAACACATAGAAATAAAACAAACTGATAATACATTGTCTTATCTTAAATTTCTTGGTAAGGTATTACTCAGGGATTACACCACATGACACAGATGAATATGGTGCTCCCCTTTTATACCCATCCTTACTCATAAAAGAAGAACATGTCAATAGTTTGAAGTACTAATTAAATGAATGGAAACATGAGAACCACATGTTGCCTCCCATGCAACACTTTTGTTTAACGTTGATATCTCGACTTAAAACCCTAATTAGTTAAGTATTTTCCTCATCTAAGGTTGGTTTACACAAGTCTTTAATAACTTCCTGTTTTTGAAATGGTTTAATGAATGGTTTGACTCTATGGCCATTAACTTTAAAGGTTTTACCATTGGTGGGATATTTAATTTCTACTGCCCCATGGGGGTACACCTTATGCACTATGTAAGGGACTAACCATATGGAACTCAACTTTCCCATGTGTAAATGAAGTTTAGAACTATACAAAATAATAGGTTTACCAGGTACAATGTGTTTAGATTTAAGATTTCGATACTGGTAGGCTTGTACATTAGCTTTATTGATCCTTTAATTCTCATAAGCCTCCATCCTAAGTTCCTCAAGTTTATTGAGATCTAATTTCATTTTTTTCAGAAAATGATAGGTCATAGTTCATTTTCTTAATTTCCCAAAAGGCCTTCTGTTCAATCCCCACTAGAAAATGGAATGCTTTACAATAAACCAACCTATTTTGGGACATTCCTAAAATGGTTTTAAATGCAGTTCGATAGGCCCAAAGAGCATCTAAGAGTTTGTTTGATCAATCTTTCCTAGATTTATTAACTTTTTTCTAAATAATTTGTTTGATTTATCGATTGGATAACTCATCTTGAACATTGGTTTGTGGGTGGTAAGAAATTGACACTTTGTGAGAAATTCCATACTTTTCCATGAGTGATGAGAATGGACGATTGCAAAAATGTGTTCCACGATCACTAATGATAGCCCTAGGAATTCCAAATCTAGAGAGGATGTTTTATTTGAGAAATCTAATCATAGTTTTATGATCATTATATTTTGTAGGAATCACCTCAACCCATTTTGAGACATATTTTATAGCTAAAAGAATGTACAAATATCCCATAGAGTTTGGGAAGGGACCCATGAAATCGATTCTCCAACAGTCAAAGATTTCAATCACTAATATGGGAGTGAGTGGAATTTGATTCATTTTTGTGATGGTCACTACATGTTGACACCTAGTAAAAATTTGAAAAAATGAGTAGGATTCCCTTGAGAGGGTGGTCTAGAAGAGACCACTCTGAAAAACCTTAATAGAGGTTTTCTTAGAGGAAAAGTGACCTCCACATGCCTCACTATGATAGAATTTAAGGATGGAATCTTGTTCAGATTTTGGGACACACCTCCTAATGACTTGGTCAGGGAAAAACTTATAGATGTATGTATCATCAAACACATAGTTCCTAACATCCGAAAGGAATTTACTTCTATCTTGAGTCCCTAAGAATTTTGTAATGACTCCTGTAACTAAGAAGTTGGCTATGTCAGCATACCAAGGGCAGTCACTCACAGAGTATAGGTGTTCATCAGGGAATGAATCAGACACATAAAGGTGAGATAATTTTTCATTAAATTTTATCCTAGAGAGATTATCAGCTACAAAATTTTCAACACCCTTTTTTCCTTGATTTTGAGGTCAAATTATTGTAAGAGAAGGACCCACCTAATCAGTCTAGCCTTAGCATATTCTTTCTGGAAAAGGTATTTTAGAGCAGAATGGTCAGTGAACACAGTGATGGGAGATCCTAAGAGGTAGGACCTAAACTTTTCTAAAGAAAAAACAATAACAAGTAACTTCTTATTAGTGGTCGTATAGTTTATTTGTGCATCATTTAAGGATTTTCTTGCATAAGCGATTACATAATGAGTTTTATCACAATGTTTTCCTAACACAACTCCTAAAGAAAATTCACTGGAATCACACATTAGTTCAAAAGGAAGGTTCTAATTTGGGGATTTCATGATTTGAGGAGAGGTGAGAGATGATTTGAGGGTTGATAATGAATCCTCACAGCTTTCTGTCCAAACAAATGGAGCGTCCTTTACTAAAATACCACAAAGGGGACGAGCAATTGAACTAAAGTTCCTAATGAATCTTCTATAAAAACCAGCATGTCCTAAGAAAGAGATCACTTCCTTGACAGTTTTGGGTGATGGAAGGTGGAGAATGATGTCAACCTTGGCTTTATCGACTTCAATTCCCCTACTCGAGACAAGATGGCCAAGGAATATTCCCTCTTTAACCATGAAATGACATTTTTCCCAGTTTAGGACCATATTATTTTCTTTGCATCTTGACAAAAATCTCTCCACATTCCTCAGACATCCTTAAAATGTATCCCCAAACACCGAGAATTCATCCATGAAGACCTCTAGAAAATCTCCTACCATGTCTTAGAATATTCCCATCATGCACCGCTGGAAGGTTCCAGGGGCATTACATAACCCGAAGGGCATGCGTTTGAAAGCAAAGGTACCGAATGGACATGTGAATATAGTCTTCCCTTGATCATCTAGGGAGACCTCAATTTTATTATAACCTGATTACCCATATAATAAATAGTAAAAGGCATGACCTTCCACTCTCTCAAGGACTTGGTCGATGAATGGTAAGGGGAAATGGTTCTTCTTGGTAAATGAGTTTAGCTTCCTATAGTCGATGCAAACTCTCCAGCCACTTCTCACCCTTATTGGAAGAATCTCTCCATCCTCATTGGTTATCACTATGATTCCAGCCTTTTTTGGAACAACTTGGATTGGGCTCACCCACTCACTCTTAGCTATGGGATAGATGATACAGGCTTTTAAAAATTTCAGAAGTTCTTTCCTCACTACTTCCATGAGATTAGGATTGATTCTCCGTTGAGGTTGGCGGCATGGCTTTGAATCAGATTCCAGAAAAATTATATGAGTCCTAATAAGTGTCCTAATCCCAGTAATATCAGACAGGGTCCAACCAATGGCTTTCTTATGTTTCCTAAGGACATCTAGAATCATCTTCTCATGATTGGATTCAAGAGAAGAATAAATGCCAATAGGATGTGTTTGATTGTCCCCTAGGAAGGTATACTTGAGTGCAGCAGAAAGTTTCTTCAATTCAAGATCAGGTTTGTTCAAAAATTTAGCAGAAGATTGGTACATTGGATCAAGATCAAATTTTTTTCCTAGAGTTTTAGATAGGATTGATTCCACACATGTAGAAGTTTCAGCTACTAGATTGTCTTGATCAGATTTAGGGAAGGAAGTTTGATTGGTCTCTATGAAAGTGGTTTCTTGAAAGGTTTCATTGATTGTTGTACCTAAGACTTCATCATAAGAGAAATTTGAAAATGATACAAGCCAAGGAGATAAACATCATTTATGTGAACAAAGGAAATCAATCTCATCTAGACTTAAACATCCATCAAATATTCCTTAATGTTCTATGGATTCATTATCAATGCTTCCTATCATTTTTACTTCATAAATGTCCTCATCATCCCCAATTTGTGATCTTGCATTGTATATGTTCAAGTCTAGACACATGTTTCCAAAGGTGATGGTCATGTTCTCATTTCAAACTCAGATAACAGAGTTTATTGTTGCAAGGAAAGGATGACCAAGGATGATTGGGGTTTGTTCCTTATTTCCTAAGTTTGGATGGTTTTCAAGGACAACGAAGTCAGTAGGGTAGATGAAGTTTTAAACCTTTACCAGAATGTCCTTTAAAATCCCCTTTGGAACCCTAATGCTACGATCAACAAGTTGAAGTGTGATAGATGTGGGTTGGAGCTCTTCTAGGCCTAACTGGCAGTACACAACATAGGGGATGAGATTGACACTATCACCTAGGTCACACAAGGCCTTGACAACTTTTCTCTCTCCTAGTTCAACATTGATGTAAGGGAAACCCGAGTCTTTAAACTTAGGAGGAATGGTCCCTTGAATTGTTGTGCTAACATTTGATGCTAAATGGAATTGGTTCTTATGTGAGAATTTCATTTTAAATGTGCAGAGGTCCTTAAGGTATTTTGAGTATGCAGGAATGGTTTGAATAGAATCTAGGAGTGGAATGTTCAAATTTACTTGTGAGAATATTTCCCTGAATGTTTCATTCAATTGAGGCTTGGTTTTCCCCCTCATGCATTGAGGAAATGGTACAGGTTGTGGGGTTGTTTGTTAAAGAGTTGTTTCTTTGACAATGTTATCATGTTTTTTGGTTTGATTATTTGATTCATTTGGATTTTCATCCAATTTTGAATCTTCATATGGGTTTTGAATTAGCTGTTCAGGTTTCTCAATTGATTTCCCACTTCTTAAAATAGTCACAGCCTTTAGTTGTTCATGAGTTATTTGAGTGCAACTTGACTCTCCCCTTACTGTTTGTTGTGGAATGTCTTGTTTAGGCATGGGTTCCTTTACAGTTTTTATGGTTTGAATTTCTTGTTTTAGGGAAGATACTTCTGAGTTCATCCTTTCCATTTGTTTGCACAGTTGTTCTAGTAGGCTTTGTGGAACAGTTTGGGTTAGTGCTTGAGAAGACTGGTTTATCCCAGGGGGTATTTTGGAGGTGGGATGGTTTGTTGAATATGGAATGGTGGTTATTGGTATTGGATAGGTTGGGTTTGAAACTTTTTATGGGTTTGGTAGTTTTTATGGGGGTACGGATTTTGTCCCTGTGGTTGGATAGGTTGTTGGTTATCTCTCCAGCGGAAACCTGGGTGGTCATTATACCTTGGGTCGAATGTGTTTTGGTATTGGGGATTTTGAATGTTTAGGGAATTGACTCTAGAAGGTGGTCCTCCTAGAAGAACATACTTTATGGATGGAATGGTTGGGCAGTTTTCTGTTTTGTGGTCATGTTTGTCACAAATTGTGAAAACAGGGTCTACAGTTTGGATTTCATGGATTTTTCTGAGGTCTATCTCTTCAACCTTCCTAGTGAGTGTTGAGAGTTTATCCCTGAGTCTTTCCTCTTCTCTAATTGTATTCATTCTAGTAGTTATTTGTGGATTTTCAGAATAAGGTGATGTTCCCCATGATTGGTTTTGTTCAGCAAGGATTTCTAGATACTCATAAGCATCATTTTGGTATTTTTTTAAAGGTCCCATTACACATCATATCAATGAATTGTTTGTTCCCAGATCCCAATACTTCATAGAAAATTATCACTTGTTCAGGAATAGGAAAACCATTGTGTGGAACCATGTTTAAGGTGTATTTGAATCTCTCTCATGTTTCATAGGATGAATCACCCTCTTTTTCAAAAAAGTTTTGGATTCTCTTTTTAAGTGCTATTGTTTTGTGGTGGGGAAAGTATTTATTATAGAATTCCCTTTGTAATTTGTCCCAAGAGTTGATGGATGATGGTCTCAAATTGTTTAGACAATTTTATCTATATACTTTAATGAAAATGGAAATAGCCTCATTTTAGATGATTCAAGTTTATGTGGGGGACACATGGTTTCTACAATGTCATTGAACTCCTTAATATGAAGGTAGGGCATCTCAGACTCCATTTCATGGAATGTTGGGAGGTGGTTTAGGAAATGGGGTTTAGAGATGTAGTTGTAATCTCCTAGGTAATTATGTCTAATGAATTAGTGGTCATTGGTCCATGTTGGAGTGAGGTAGTCATTCATGGTTTGATCTACCACATTCCCTATGTTTGGAGCTTCTTTGTTTTGGTTTCCCATTTGATCACCCACAAGGTTTACCATTTGATTTCTTTGAAGACCCTCAATTGGACTTGTTTTAATTGGTGTATTTATAGTTTAAAGAATATTTTGATCAAATTTAAACAATACCTTAGATGAAATTGACTCCCCTATCCTAGGAGTTCCCACCCTAACTAATATGTTTGAGTTATCGCAGGTGTAGGCGGACATGCACCAAAAGAAATAAAAAGCGAGAAATGGAAAAGATAAGAGAATTTGGGTGAGAATAAAATAATGGGGATAAGAAAAGAAGGTTTTTGGTCTGAGGAACTTACTTGGTCCCCGGAAATGGTGCCAAAATTTGATTCACGCTCAAATTTACCCAAGTTCTAAGGTTAAAGCGGTCGCTTGTAGTGTAGCTTGGGTTGTTGAATCCTCAGAGACCTAAGAAGAACCTTTAGACACTCAATAAAAAGAGATGGATTTTTTGGATATGAAGTGTCCAAATAGGGTTGATTTTAGATGGTTTTAAAAGAGCACTAAGAGATCTATGTTAATTAAATTATGAGAAAATGAGTTGATCCTAGGTTATTGCTCGGGGTGGATTGGATGAATTATTTTTTTTACAATTTGAATTTCATTAACTTGAGAAGGTTTCATGAAATGAATTCAAAATAACCTCATAAATTGATGATTAAAAACCTTCACACATACATGCTAATAATATATACACTTTTAGGATCATTTTCATGAGCACTCCAAGGTAAAGGATCTACTTAGCACATAAAAGTGGGGTGAATAAATTAAATAAGGAAGAGGAAGAGAGAAAATCATTGAATGAAAGAAACTCAAATAAAAGAAATTAATAACCATTATAGAGTGATAAATAACATTAAATTAATCCCCTTTATAATCCCTTGGATCAACCCATAAAATATTTATCCCTTCATTGATGAAATTTTGTCAACGGAAGCAGGAAGTAGACTTACGAGGGTGGAATTGAAGAAGTAAAAACAACAAAATAACGAACACTCCATCGTTGCGTGAACAAAATCACAAGGTTTGGTGTGAAAAAGTTCAAACCTTGAGGCAATGGTATCAAGGTGGTATTAATAAGAATATAATAAGAGAATAATAATAACTTTTATTGAAAACTAAGGTGATTCGAGCAACTTACATGAGAAGGAAGAACATTAGAAAGACAAATTGGCATAATAACATTACAATGAAAACAAAGCTCCAATATTCTCCAAATCCTCCACCACTACTGAATTAAATAGGAATTGTGTAATCCTTTGTCCGATACCCCATAATACCATGTGCGTTTAATTAATTGTGGTAGAGAAAGGTGGGTGGAAAATTAATGGAGATGAGACTTTTCCACTCTTCCCCCGAAATGGAATCCAGCTTGCATCCACCAGAAAGACGCGCCGAAATGACCTTATAGATGAACGAATTAGAGTGGTACATAGAAGGATAAAATGTATCCCCGGATGTTCTATAAAATCATGTAAAATTTCAGCCCAAAATAATATGCGTTTCATGAGATATGATTTAAATGGTGGACTGTTTTTCTAGGCCTCAGAATCTGGCCTGGAATTTCATCATCAACTTGGGCCACCTGCAACACCATTCAAACATCCGAATTAGATTGGTCCACTTTTAAATGAAATGTTCCCAATAATATAATCTCTATTAATTTAAATATTCAGAATCATTGGGCTTCAATTCTGTCGTCTACAATACTTTTATTGGGATGCTGTCCAAATCACTTCGCTCAGAATGTGGTTGGTTCAAAGCCCACTTTGGTGGTCTTCCAAATTGAATCTCCAAGTGCTCCAAAAGAATTAATTGTTTCGTATATCATGGGAGACATGAAAATAAAATATAAACATAAAATCAAGACCATTGTGTGTTTTATGATATTTTCAAGAAGGTACAATGTAATAGTTCATTTTAAGAAGGAATTACAATCATAATGTGAAATAATGTTCAAAGTATAAAATGTACTAATTATGGTGTCTATGATTAATAAAGCACTTGAATATTATATTATAATCAATTAATATTATCCTATTTTAGGGGATAATCAATTACATTTTATGAAAAATAATGAATGAATTTATTAATTCTCCCAATATTTCATCATGTCCCAACGACCCCCATTATTGAACTTGGAATGTCTAGTTTCTATGACATTCTAGTGGAAAGGATATATATTACCCTTTGAATAACCCCCAAAAGGGTTGGTCAAGCTATTTAAAGGTATTTAGGTAGGCAGGTCTTTTCCAACTGGGAGCTTACAGTTCATTGATCTGTTGAGTGGACTCCCCAATCCTAAAATCCTGACTTGGATTTCCTCAACACTTGCCTCTATTTTACAACAAGTCTAGCAAGGGCTACTCCTCTTGATTTAAAATGTTTAATTCAACCTGAAACATTCATAATAGATTCCTTTATAAAAGTAAGTTTCCCAACAAGGGTTGGTCAAACACATAGTTTTATTGAGTCTTTCCCTTAATCAAGTAACGAAAGGCTTGGTCTGACTTAATATGGTATTTGAGGGATTTAAATCCTTTATGCGTAGTTTTGCATTATCACATGATTGTTAATATTAAGTGATGCTTTCTTAAGTGATTAACCATGTTCTGATAATTTTTACGCATAGTCTATTTTTTATTTTATTCCATCTTTGCATGCTTTTTTATTTCATTAACTATGTGATCGAAACAACACATACATAATAAATATACCATGAAATCAGATAGAAATAAAATAAGATGGCATGATCCTGAGCTTCTATTTGTTAGCTTATCTAGCAGTTTTGATAAGCTAACCCTGACCTAAGGAAAAACACCTTGAACCCGATAGCTCGTGTTTTGCAGCTCCCACCTATCCACCTTTGTATCTTCTTGGGTTGGTTTCGCCTCATCTTCGGATTTTGAACTATCTCCTATAGCTTTGGATATCCTCCATTACATGGGGTTTACATTAAAGAAACCATGGGCACACATGCCCTACATTTTATTGGAATAAGGCTCACAGGCTAATGAATTTAAATTAAATAAATTTAAATGAAACCATACACACACAAATGGTCTTTGGTCTAGCTCATGATCATCCATAGCATGCAATGACATTTACACATATTTAGTATTCAAATTCTTTTAATCGTTCTTTTATTCAAGATAAGTTGCACTTAAATTCAATTAATTATTATCTTATAATTAATCAATTCTTTATCTTAAATTCCTTTCTGAATTTCCTTGATATTCTTCGAATCCATATTCCTTGTACGGGTCTTTGTACTTTGGAGGAAACCTGGTGAAATTCATTTTCTGGAAAGTACACGTCATGTACCCTATATTACATGGCGTGTGTTTGTTTTCACCCTTTATCCAAAGTACACACCAGGGGATTTGGCATGTTTTATATACTTTGGAAATTTTGGAGTACACGGTGTGTAGATTAATCTAACAAAGCTTGTACTTACTTGTTACGTGGTTACCAGCCTGGAAATCCCTTGTACGCGGTTACACCTAGGATGGATCGGACTACACAGTGTGTTGATTCAATACACACACCATTTATTCTGGTTTCCATGCGCCGTTCAGTTATTGTCAACACAGTGTATTAAAAAACATAGGTATGCTCTATTCACATGGTGTGGTTCGGCGGAACAGTACCGGTTCATTGAACCTAAGTACATGGTATGTAGATTTGACTACACGTCGTGTATTCCTGTGTTGTATATACAGAATGAGTGGTTCTTCCAGATGAGTTCCACATTTTTATTTTAATCAAAATTAAAATTAAAATTTTGTTTCTATGATTTGAATCGAGAAACGAAGGAGGGAAAACAGATCTCATTCATTCAATTTTATAGAAATATTTATCTTTAATTGAATCAAATATAAATATGTAAATTATCAACAAAAACTAAACAAATATAATCAAATTTTTGACCACTCTAATACCACTTGAAGGTCTCGGGGTGCAGCAGAAGCTCATGGGTGGATGTGCCCACTTGACGTTTTTTCATCAGCAATGATCAATCTAGGATCAATATAACGATAAATGCCAGACTCCATGGATCGAATCACAAAAATGGACAAAGAAGAAGAATAATCCCAGAACCATAAAGGAGGATCTTCACAAGTTGATTATAATTAATTTAATTAATTGACAAGAAGTACCTTTTATGGCATTCTTTCTTCATTGATATTACGGATCATGTTCTGATGTGATTCATCGGTGCGTCGCAGAATCCAAGTGTAGACTTTTTCTAGTTGTGACCCATACGTTCCCCACATATCTCTAGACATCGCTAAAGGAATCTTCAGGTGCTAGCATGGAGGATCCTTTGCTTGCGTTTTCCACCTTAGATCTCCTTGATCCGATGGAGGAGGATCTCTCTCGGTCTTGAGAGCATTCTTGGAGGAAGGAGTTCTTTCAGCCTTGAGAGAATTTTCCAGAATTGTTGTGCAAAACGATTAGGGAAAAGTGTTGGGGTTTTGAGGATATTTATAATCGGGTTTGTGGTTATAGAGTTATGACAATAAATAAACACGTTACGTGTTTTATTTATTTCATTAACTCTTATTGAAAACTCCCATGTCGAATCATTAATTCCTTTACATGCACCCACACTGATTATAATAAATATCATTTAATAAAATGATATTATTTCCTCAAAATCCTGACTGGAAAAACTACACAGCGTGTAATCATTAATACATGGTGTGTACTCGTTTTTCATTTCCTTTCCAAAATGAAAACTACACGGTGTGTACATTTAATGTACACAGCGTGTATATCTTGTTTTCATTTTATTCATCCTCCAACATTAAAACGATTTAGGATTCCTTGAATAATTATTAAACCACATACGGGATTAATATTTATTCTACTTGAGATTCTGGGATACACTTAGTGTGTGACCCTCTAGACCTCTTTCTCATTGGAATTAGGTGGGCTTACCTAAAGTCCAAGATTACTGTCTAGTAGCCGATCAAGGCACCCAAGAGAAAGAAGTGGATTCCGCATTGACGTGTCACCTCATACGAACGCTTACCATGTAATTTAATCCCTTTGTCTCAATATGTAATCAAGAAGGTTTCATGGTAGTGTCATAAACCTATATGCTTGATCCATCATTCTTTGACCTCCAGAAATAAACTCGTCGTGACACCATGGCCATGGAATTTGGGAGATGGTTCTATTTCAATCAAAGGGCCTAAGATATATACTTCCATAAATATAGAAGGGAAAAATCCTTTCTCGACTTATCCATTAACAACGTGTCATTCATGATGCACCCAAAGTACCCTACTTCCCGCCAACTGTCTTCATGACAGTTTTCATCAGCAAATCTAAGTGTGCGAGTCACGACATGAGTTAATTATAATCTTCCATTCTAAGGACCATTACACACGCTCAAAGATAGAAATGTCCTATGACACCAAGACATGAATAATTACTACTAGTGGGTATGTTCTCATAATCTCCCATCTTGAAGATTTCCAAGTGCGAACTCCGTGAGAGAGAGTCTCGTCATCTTATGAGTACTCTCACATGATGGTCTGTATACTATGTGTCCTATCATAGTATTTCATACAACCTTAGAACTTTATTTAAGAATATTTTTATAGCATTTAAAGGTTTTCATCATAGCGGGGATCTTCCATGACCTTATTAATGAAACAAATATTCTAGGACATTATTATATTATAGTCATGCAGAATAATGAACAATATATCATAAGTGTACATTCATGTAATCAAAGTATAAACAGTTTGTTCTCAAGACACCAACTCTAAAACATATACCAACATGATACTAATCTCATCTTCAAACCATTTATGGTGAAGTTTTTCAAATGCTATGTTGAAAATTTAGTGGTTAAGTCCTGAAAATGTTTTGATCACCTGGATGACCTAGAGACCATATTCAACATGTATGAAAACATAACCTAAGGATGAACCCCTTAAAATATTATTTCTAGGTAACCTTGTGGAATTTTCTCATACTCATTGTATACCATTGCGACATCAAATTTGGCCTTGAGAAAAAAATATCCTTATCATGTCATTAACTCTAATCCTTAAATAGTTGAGAGGACTTCAATGAAAATTGACCTATATCAGATGCTTTACATCTAACCTTGTATGAAAGTGTTTTCCTTTCACCAAACTTATGAAGAAGGGGGTTACATATCAATAGAACAGTGACTTCCATGAAGAATTTGACACCCTCAATAAATACCTCTTGATCCCACCAGTTTTAATGACACTTATTGAGGGAAATCCATTCATGATCTATGTGAAATATCTGGAGCGATCATTAGGTGTATTCCTTTCATAAAAGAATGATGTTGGGAATGAAAACAACCCTTATTATCCTAATAGAACCATACTTTACATTGATACTCATTATTAAAATATCGAGAAGAGTTGTTTGCCATTAATCTTTGCAGTCCAAAACCTGAGGCACTATTTGTAGCCCCACAAAGTCCAACTGGTCTCTCATAATAACCTACTCATTTATATCATCATCATCCCTATATTGATAGTACTTCTAGCATTGTGGGACGTTATCTTGAAATATTTAGATATACAGTTTGTTCCTTATAAAGAAGTGAAATGATAGGCCTTAATAGATTTACTTGAAAAACACAAATCTCTAGAAGAAACTTCATTAAATACTAAAAATCCTAATGAACATATATTTTTTATTCAAGATAACACCCAAATGTTGGAAATTTATTTCAAAGATGCATCCAGAATCCCAACGGGGAAGAGAATGGAAGACCCTAATCACAACAAAGTTGGGTGAGGGATTGTGCTTATCTCCCTGAAAAAAGGTAATCTTACCTTACTCCTTCCTATTATCAAAAAGTTTTATCAATAATGAGGTATAATATCAGGCCCATATTGTAGTCCTATAATTGCCACTCCAAATATCAGTGGACCAACTAGAGGTGAAAGGAGACTCAGAGTTGGTTGTAAAATAGATAAGAGGGTATTATTCCATCAAAAAAGAAGATTTTATCCCCCTATTTTATTATGTATGATGGTTAATGGAAGAGTTACCTTCATTTCCAACACTAAATCACATATCACATTCACAAAATGACCAATTTGACACATTGGAAAATGTTACTACAACTCTGGAAGATTCAAAACCGGATGAAATAGTCTTCAACAATTCTCATCACCAAATGGTCACAATTTTTTTTCAAGTAATAATGGACGAGATTAATGAAGTCATCTCTATCCCTAAGTTGTATGTTCCTACCATAGGTTGGATTATTCCTATCATGAAATACATTTAAGACGGAGTACTCTCATTTGATAGATATAGGAAGGAGAAAATATGATGGTGAGTGGTTAACTTCACACTTTATGATGGACCAAATAAACAAAATGTCCTCTACAAAGGATGCTTTCATGGAGTCCTTCTTGGATGTATCGATGGAGAAGATACTATGACTATTATAGAAGAAGTATATACTAGAGCCTATGACACCCACCTACCAATGATGTAGCTTTCTAATCAAATTCAAAGACTTGGATACATCTCACCTTCGATGATATAGGATTGCACAGAATTCACTAAGAAATTTCATTCCTAAAAATTACATCCCAACTTCATCCATTAACCCTCAGAGTTTCTACAGACATCCAAATACTTATGGCCATTTTCTATATGGGGAATTGATGTTGTGGGGTCATACCCTCTAGCTACAACCAAGAAGTTCAAAAACATCTTATCTGCTTCCAATTTATTCTCCAAATGGGTTGAGGAAATACCCCTTAAATACGCGAGGTCTAAAATTATCGTTTCCTCTATAAAATCAAACATCATTACAAGATTTAGTGTCCCTCATACTGTACTGACAGAAAATGACACCAAATTTTGTTCTAATGAGGTAGAAAATCTATATCAAGAATATGATATCAAGTCCAACCATTCATCCCACTACCATACAACAACTACCGAGAAGATAGATTCCTTCAATAAGACCTTGTCGAACATACTCCAAAAAATGGTGGATAAATATAAAAAGTATTGGACTAAAATATATTGTGTGATTTATGGTATTATTGGACTAAAACTCATACTACTACATGGTCCACCATATACTAACTTGTATATAGAACAGATGCAGACTTTCCCATTAAGATATAGTTTCTATTGCTATGTGTTTCCATCTGTGATCAGCTATCCACAAATGAGAAATCCTAAAAATGACTGGATGAATTGGAATGACTAGATGAGAAAATATTTCGTACCTTGCATCACATGACGGTCTATCAAAATCTGATAGTATGAAATTTTAATAAGAAGGTATGTCTCTACACATTCATCTAAGAAGAACTGTTACTGGTCCTCAGAACTCTAATGACACCAAGAAGGAAGCCTATAAAACTTGAACTGAAGTGGGAAGGACCTTACTCCATATACAAGGTCCGTTCTAATGGATCTTATTCCTTGATCTCAATGGATGGAATGATCATTATGATGTTGACCAATACAAAGGTCCTGAATAGATACTTCATGTAATCTCACAGAGCACATCCCAACTACAAGATGTTAAACTTCATAGTTATTCTTTGGCACATGAGCTTAAAAGTCATGACATACCATCCTTGTTGCACGATGCTAAACTGCATGGTATCATCATCCTTATCACACGATGATAAACTACATGACATAAGGTCCTAGTTGTATGAATAAAATCTATAAGACACCATTCATTCTCACCACATGATATTAAACTGTATGGTTAACATACCTCTTATTTGAAGTTAAGAAATCCCTAAAGAACCATGAGTCGATACACTTCTCATGGTCCCTTAAAAATGGGCCTCCATCTCAGGTGTAAGTCCCAATAACACTACCTTCCAAGAACTATGTGTGGCTTGATTCTCATTCTAGTGGGATATATAGTAACACTGAGATCTCCAATCTCGGATTCAGCCACAAAAAAATATAGCCCCTTTTCCACATGTATGAATTAGACCAGATTATGGAACCTTTTCAAGAACTATGTCTGTATTGATTCTTTCTCTAACAATATACCTAGTGAAACCTGAGTCATATCCCCTAGTCCAGCTAAAATGTTTTTCTCACGTCAGGTGACCCCAGTCCTTACCAAAAGATGTTAAACTACAAGGTCAACATTTTTTCCTCAAGATGTTAAACTGCATGGTTCTTCAAAAACTATGTGTATATTGATTCTCATTCCAATGAGATGTGTAGTGATTACCGAATCTCCAATATCAGGTTTAACTATAATAAAAAAATCCCCTTTTCCAGTGTATGAACCAGATCTTCACATGGAACTTTTCTAGAACATATGGTTTGATTATCATTATAATGAGATGCGTTGTGACACCTGGACCTCATGTCTTGGGCCTAGCCATTGTTCCAAAAAATTAAAATCCCCCATTACCTGCATATAAGTCAAATCTACATAGGGAACCTTCCAATAACTATGTGTGGCTTGATTTTTATTCCTATGAGATATGTAGTGATGCTCATGTTTCTATCCTTAGGCCTAGCCATAACATTTCTATTTTTTATGTCGGTTCATCCTCATCCTCACTACATGATGTTAAACTACATTAGATTTCAAGAACTACATGTGGATTGATTCTCATCCTAATGAGATATGTATCGATGCCTAGATCATATATTCTAGTCCATCCACCACAAAATCTAAATGAACCCATCATTCACCTCTGTTGCCTTTGTTTCATGGAAGAACATTTTTCCACTCCACGTTTCTCACATTGAGCATAGCTCACATGGGATCAGGTTGTCTGGTAAAAATATTCCCTGCACAAGTAAGGCATATCAATTCACATTGGGGTAACCATGGTCCTAGATGCAAGACCTTAAAAGTCACATGATATTTCCTCATTGCATGACAATAAACTGCATGACGGTACCTCAATAACTATGTGTGGCTTGATTCATATTTCATTGAGATGTGTAGTGACATTAAGATCTTCAATCCCAGGCCCAGTCATAGCATAATGTGGGAAATACCCTCTCTCTCCCATGAATGAGTCATATCTAAATTAGGGTATCTGATATAGGTTCTTACCCTAAACATGAAACCATATTTAAAAAAATACAATTTTCTCCATGAATGAATTCAATCAGTGTGGGGGAACATTATTTTAGAACTTTGTGTGTCTTTATTCTTGTCCTAATAAGATACAGAGTGATACTCAGGTCCCATGCCTTATCCCAATTGTAGTACTCCTTCACTCTTCATATCAATACATTTCTATCCTTACCACAAAACATTAAACTACATGGATAATGTCTTGACCACATGGCTTTAAACTGCATGGTACCTTAAAAACTATGTATGGCTTGATTCTCATTCCAATGAGATACTTAGTGATGCCTAGGCCTCATGTCCTAGTCCCAGCCATAGGGTAAAAGAATATTACCCCTATCCTATATATAAAAAAAGATATATACATGATATTTTAATTAGGTTCCCCTCATCAAGGGGTTCTCCAAGGAAACAACGATTTCCCCTTTCTACATATAAGTTAGATATATGCAAGGGAATCCATGATTCATGGCTGATATTGATCCAAATGTTTCATTTTTCTCAAACAACATCCTTTCCATGTGTCATAATCCTAATATTGGACACTTCTGGATCTCCACAACCTTTCTCCATCTTTCGCCGATAGAATGTCTGATACCCAAAGAATTCTATTCCTGGCTATGATATAAAATTCCCCAGTTAGATTTTCATAAAATAGCCAAAAAATGGGGTTTTCAGCCAAAAGGATTCCACTATTGACTATTTTGTAAAATTCCCCAATCATCTTTTCATAAAACAACACACAAATGGGTTTTTAATAAGCCGTAACTTCATCCTTAGGAGAAACCTATTTTGTCTCTGTTAGCTTTGAAAAAATTATGTTTGAACCGATGATTTGAATTTGTTCTTTGGTCATCCCCTGCATACTTGTCCCATATCCTTTATCTTGATTTTATAACCCCTAATACAATCATTTACAATCCCCCCATGTCTAAAGTATGTAGGAGCAATCTTGGTCTGATAGTCCACATATCATCTATCATTTCCATGATGTTATAGTCCTAGGCGTATGACCTAAAACTATAGGTACCATATTTCCCTCTATCAGATCAAAACTGTGTAGGAAAACTCTTTTTTCCCATTCTTTGGAAATTTTTACTTAAAATGAACCTCCTATTTTAAGATACTTTCCTTCCACAAACCAATATTTGTTCCCTAGGAAATCTGAATATCCAAAAATGTCCATTGGCTTTTAGTAATAGAATATTGTAATTCCTAAAGAATTATTTTCATGGTTGTGTTGTAACATACACCAGATGGATTTTCATAAAATAGCCCATAAAATGGGGTTTTCAACCAAAGGATGCCACTATCAACTATACAATAACACACCCCAGTTGAATTTTTATAAAACCTAACACAAAATGGGTTTCTCAATCAGTTTTAACTTCATCCTCAGGGGAGACCTACTCTATTTCCATAAGCCTTTATTTTTCTTCATACCACTTTTCAGATCCATATATCCCCAGATTACAACTTACAAAAATATTCTCCTCTCACACCTGAATATAGTAGAACATTTGTGGACAAATTACCAATAATGGGAGAATCATCAACTTTTCGTTTAAAAATAATGACATTAAATTATATCCCACTCATGTCCTTGTTATCTAACTTTAAACTACATATCACAATGTCCTTTATGTAAGACATTAAACTATATGGTTAATTTCATGGTCACATGACATTAAAATACATAATACTTTAATCCTTGTTAGGAAGGGGGCTTTCCTCGTTACATCAGATATCTAACAAAATTTACTCTCCTTCACTCGAACCAAATTCAGGTAGGATCAATTTCCCATTCACATCCAATGCCAATACAGATGTTCTCTTCAATTTTAGACACCTCCCTTTGGCAAAGACACTCATTGTGGTCTTGAGAAATCTAAATCTCCATAAATTATCTTTGGTCATCAATGATAGAATGTCAAAATTCTTGATAACTTCTATGCCTAACTATTTTGTAATATTCCTAAGCTAGATTTCCATAAAATAGCCCAAAAAAAGAGTTTTTCAGCTAAAGGATACCACTATTGACTATGAAATAACACACCCCAGTTGGATTTTCATAAAAAATTCCAAAAAATGGTTTTCCAACCAATGGTAACTTATTCTACAGGGGAGACCTCCTCTATTCTCAAATATTGTTTTAGATTTGGAAAATCACAAAGCCATGGTATAAGATTACCTATCGGGTATTTGAATAATGTTGAAACATTCTCGACCCACAAGCCTTGTTTGGGATCATCATATCAAAATTCATGGTCAAAAGATGCTCGACCTAAAACACTGGCCTCATTAGTCTGGCTTTCATGACTTTAAATTTCCCGAAAAAAGATATATAGTACTCGTTAGATTGAAAAATCACAAAGGGAACTCTAGAAAAAAATTTGAGTCTTGGATCTCTTTACCTACACTCCATGCATTTTATATAAAATTGATCAATGAAAATAAATAGGCACAAACTTGTTGGGTCGGAAGAAACACCCGAGGAGGGAAAAGATGGCAAGAGGGGGGGTGAATTGCCTTTTAAAAAATTGATTCACAAATTAAAAATCAAAGTAAAAATGCAGCGGAAATAAAGAGGCAAGACACGCAAATTGATAACGGAGTTCGGCCAAAACCCGGCCTACGTCTCCGCTCCCAACTTAACCGTTGAGAGATTCCTACCGCTTGCTTTTCAATGGTTTTAGCAAGAAACCCACTAGGCTTTGAGGTAGCACTAGGACCTATTACAGCTTGCTTTTAGTGGTTAAGCAAGAACCCAATGCTTTTGATGGTTAAGCAATAACCCACTAGCCTTTTTACGGGTGAAGGCTAGCTCACCGATCTCAAGCCTTTTACAAGGTAAGGCTTGGAAACCTCTTCACACCTTAGTGGTGGTGTGAGAACCCAAAGAAACGGGGGGATGAGAAAAGGTTGGGGTTTGTAGGCACAAACCCAATTTTAAAGCTCAAAATAAATTAAAACAATAAAACCCGTAATTAGGAAGACTTGGGCGCCAATTGGATTGGTGAAGCTGATGTAGCGTGCTCTCCCAAGCTTCTTGAGGTGCTCCTTGGATTGGAATTGGATTGAGCACTAGAGGATCCTTTGAGGAAGTCCACCGGAGGTTGGCCAATAGATGGAAAATGAGTATAGTGGCTTTGTAAATGTTCCGGTTAGTGTCCGGGGCTTCCTCAGCCTTTATTTATAGGCTAGGAACCCTTGGGGAGGCTTCGGAGCCGTTGGAGAGGTCTTCGGAGCCGTTGGGAGGCAAGTGGAGCAGCCTGGTCAAAGCTCCAACGGCTAGTTTGACTGGGCCACCGGCTGGCCGGTGCAGGGCCACCGGCTGGCCGGTGCCTTGGAATGTGGAGAGAATTCTGGTCCAGGCTCCACCGGTCGACCGGTGGAGGAGCCACCGGATGGCCGGTGGTGAGACAGTAGGTCTCACTATTCATCTGGGTGCCACCGGTTGGCCGGTGGAGGAGCCACCGGCTGGCCGGTGGCAAGAGAGTAGATTGTACTTTTTGGGCTGGATGCCACAGGTCGACCGGTGGCAGAGCCACCGGTCGACCGGTGGGGAGGCAGTGGCTCAGCCTTGAGTCAGGGTGCCACCGGCTGGCCGGTGGTCAAGCCACCGGCTGACCGGTGGACTGAATTTCAGTCCACTTGAAGTCCATTCTTGGGCCAACTTCTTGGCAACCTTGTGCCTATCATCCACAACACTTAAACACAATGTTAAACACATATTAAAGTGATTGTGATCATGAAAATCAAAGAGTGTGGGGTACAACAATCTCCCCCTATTTTGATGATCACAATCACTTATCAAGCAATGTAAAAACTTAAATGAAATGCATGCCTAAATGATAAATTGAAAATAAATACTAAGCGTGATAAAAAAGATTCTCCCCCAATCAATCAAGAAATTTCTCCCCCTTTGTGATTATCAAAATAGCACGGGGCATAAAACTTGATTGAGGGAACACTTTGAAAAACAAAAAGAGATTTGAAAATCAATTGAGATTTTTGAAATTGAAATGAAAATTTGAATATCAGTTTGAATTGAAAGTTTTGAATCAAAAACCAATTGAAAGAGATTTTTGAATTAAAAATTCGAATTGAATATTTTGAAATGAAAAATTTGATACCAAGTGTTGAAATTGAAAGATTGAAAAAAAAAAATTTGAAATTTAAAAGCTTAATTTTGAAAGAAAATTTTTAATTCACAAAAAGGCTTAAAAGATCCTAACTCCCCCTAAATAAAAACAATGAATCACCGGGGAGAGGGATTTTGAAAAGAAACAATTTTAGGCCCGGAGAGACTCGCTAGAAGGGATTTTTCAATCCATACTTGTCTCATAGCGGGTCTTCTCCTATAGAATTCATCGGAATAAAAAATCGATTTGGGTTGGCCGTACCGGGCGTTTTTACAATTACATTCATAAATGAGATGCCCGGGTTTTTTGCAATAGTTACAAAATTTAAAGCTAGAGCTCCCCCTTACAAAAACAGTGGGTGCATGGGAGGAGGAGGCTTGGTTGGTATAGCCAAGTCCATTGGTGGTTCGGGAAACCCTTTGGGAACCAAGTATATTGTTCAAATTTTGTTCCCCTTGGGTGAACTTGGCTAGGGTTTCTCTTAGATCTTTGATGGTTGATTCCATGGAATCAACATTTGGAAAATTTTGGATTTTAAGGGTGAGTTCCTCCTTCTCTTTGAGAAGTTGGTCTTTTTCGGAGGAAAGTTTTTTGAAAGATTTTTTCAAAGAAACAAATTTTGACGATAAAGTATGAAAACCTTTTTCTAGTTGGTCTCTAGCGTGTGAGAGTTCTTCATAAGAAAGATGATTTAAAGAATTTGAATTTGAAGAACATGAGGAAGAGGAATCGGAAGAAGTTACCTCATGGAATGCCATTAGGCATTTTGTACCTTGGTCGCTCGAGGAGGAGGAGGAGGAGGATGAGGAGGTGTCACTCCATGTCGCTTTGAGGACCTTCTTCTTTCCTTTTTCCTTTGGCGTGGCCCGTTTCTTGTTGAGTGGGCAATCGGGCTTGTAATGGCCCTTTTCGCCGCACCCGTAGCATTTCACCTTGGGCTCGGATTTTTCGGTGGGTTCTTGCTTTCGGTGCTTGCGGGATTTCTTCTTCTTCTTGTGCTTCTTCATGAATTTTTGCATTTGGCGGGCGAGATACTCCATTTCCGAGTCGCCGCTTGATGATGAAGTAGATGAGGAAGATGAGGATGAGGAGGAGCTTACTTCTTTTTGTACCTTGAGGGCAATGTTCTTTGGTGTCTTGATTGGTGTGCCCTCCTTTTGTGCTTGCCTCCTCATGGTGATCTCGTACGTCATTAGAGATCCAATGAGCTCCTCTACCGGCATATTTTTGACGTCCTTAGCTTCTTGGATCGCCGTCACCTTTGGTGCCCATGAGCTCGGAAGGACCCATAAGATCTTCTTGACCATCGTCTCAGCTGAAACATCATCACCAAGGGACTTTCTCCCATTGCAAACGTCAGTAAATCTAGTAAACATTTCAGAAATAGATTCATTTGGATGCATTGAAAAAGATTCAAAGTCTTGTCTATACATATCTAACCGAGTGTCCTTAACTTTGTTAGTGCCCTCATGAGTTACTTCTAAAAGTTTCCAAATTTCATGTGAGGAGGTGCAAGTAGAGACTCGATTGAACTCATTTCTATCTAAGCCGCAATGGAGAGCGTTCATGGCTTTGCCATCAAGCTCAAAATTCCTAATATCGGCGGGGGTCCATTTGGATTCATCGGGGGTAGACAAAGTGTAACCTTGCATGACTATTTTGTAAATCGGATAACCTATGCTTCTTAAAAAAGTGGTCATGCGGGTTTTCCAATAATTATAGTCGGACCCATCAAAAAATGGAGCCCGACCCAAAGAGTAGCCCTCGGGGGCGAAAGAGGTAGATGCCATCAAAAAAAGATCTTAACTTTGAAACCGGGTTAAGGAATTACTCAAAGGTCCCTCTGATACCAATTGTTGGGTCGGAAGAAACACCCGAGGAGGGAAAAGATGGCAAGAGGGGGGGTGAATTGCCTTTTAAAAAATTGATTCACAAATTAAAAATCAAAGTAAAAATGCAGCGGAAATAAAGAGGCAAGACACGCAAATTGATAACGGAGTTCGGCCAAAACCCGGCCTACGTCTCCGCTCCCAACTTAACCGTTGAGAGATTCCTACCGCTTGCTTTTCAATGGTTTTAGCAAGAAACCCACTAGGCTTTGAGGTAGCACTAGGACCTATTACAGCTTGCTTTTAGTGGTTAAGCAAGAACCCAATGCTTTTGATGGTTAAGCAATAACCCACTAGCCTTTTTACGGGTGAAGGCTAGCTCACCGATCTCAAGCCTTTTACAAGGTAAGGCTTGGAAACCTCTTCACACCTTAGTGGTGGTGTGAGAACCCAAAGAAACGGGGGGATGAGAAAAGGTTGGGGTTTGTAGGCACAAACCCAATTTTAAAGCTCAAAATAAATTAAAACAATAAAACCCGTAATTAGGAAGACTTGGGCGCCAATTGGATTGGTGAAGCTGATGTAGCGTGCTCTCCCAAGCTTCTTGAGGTGCTCCTTGGATTGGAATTGGATTGAGCACTAGAGGATCCTTTGAGGAAGTCCACCGGAGGTTGGCCAATAGATGGAAAATGAGTATAGTGGCTTTGTAAATGTTCCGGTTAGTGTCCGGGGCTTCCTCAGCCTTTATTTATAGGCTAGGAACCCTTGGGGAGGCTTCGGAGCCGTTGGAGAGGTCTTCGGAGCCGTTGGGAGGCAAGTGGAGCAGCCTGGTCAAAGCTCCAACGGCTAGTTTGACTGGGCCACCGGCTGGCCGGTGCAGGGCCACCGGCTGGCCGGTGCCTTGGAATGTGGAGAGAATTCTGGTCCAGGCTCCACCGGTCGACCGGTGGAGGAGCCACCGGATGGCCGGTGGTGAGACAGTAGGTCTCACTATTCATCTGGGTGCCACCGGTTGGCCGGTGGAGGAGCCACCGGCTGGCCGGTGGCAAGAGAGTAGATTGTACTTTTTGGGCTGGATGCCACAGGTCGACCGGTGGCAGAGCCACCGGTCGACCGGTGGGGAGGCAGTGGCTCAGCCTTGAGTCAGGGTGCCACCGGCTGGCCGGTGGTCAAGCCACCGGCTGACCGGTGGACTGAATTTCAGTCCACTTGAAGTCCATTCTTGGGCCAACTTCTTGGCAACCTTGTGCCTATCATCCACAACACTTAAACACAATGTTAAACACATATTAAAGTGATTGTGATCATGAAAATCAAAGAGTGTGGGGTACAACAAAACTTGTTAGGATGGAAGCTCAAAAAGGGAGTCATAAGAAAAATCCATGTCTCACCCACTGAGTCTTCCTTATACTAGACTTAGGAAAAAATTACAGTGTTGAAATAAAAGGCACAAAGTTTATAGGTCTATCCATATAACCCTTGAAACAGTCAAGTTATGCTCACTAGGCCCCATGGATTAGGAAAAAAATAGAGAGTTTCCCCTTCCCGTCACTACGGTTATGACTAGCTGGTGAAAAAATGTCTTGTTGTTCAAATCATATTTAATTTCATATTATGATCACAGAAATAAAACATGGATGAAGACATAAATGATTAGAAGAAAAATTATTTTCATTTATAGAGAAAAACAGATCTGGAGGAGAATCTACAAGATGGAGTCTCTCTGTCATAATTTAAAAAGATATATTCAACATAACTCTTAATCTGTTGAATGGCCTCCTGAGCCCCATCATCTGCATGTTGAAGCCCAGTCAACCAAACAACTTCAGTCTCCTTGTCCTGGAGAAGTGCTTCCATTGCAGCTGCAATAACAGTTGACCCTTTAGTCTAGGATACTTCTAATGAATAGTGGATTTTTATGAGCTCACCCTAAGTGGCATCCAATTCCTGCTAAAGGTGTGACAATTGAATGGTTTTCTCATTAATTCATTGTTTACGTTCTGATATCTTTATGGTATATTTGTCCTCTACTTGGGATAATGCCTCCTGGAAATCATTAGTATTGACAAGAAGACTTGCCTTTATGTGGTCCCGATGAAGCTCATGCTCTCACTCTTATTTGTGAATGATTTCCTTCACAACATGATAAATCATGCAGTAATCAAATCCGTTGTATCCCAGCATACCAAATAGAAATAAATTCAATGGATTCACGAAGGAAAGTCTTCAAGAGGAGTCTCAGAGATTATTTCCATATCTCCTACCAAGCCCAATGGCATGTGATGCAAATAGCATTTTTTATCTTAAAACGTATCTTAGAGACATTGTTAGAGGGGGAAATTTACTCCAAGATTAGTGCACTTATTGAAGCACCCTGCCCCGCTCCCTTGAGGTCAATAATGACCACTTTTTCTAGTAATGAATGCACTGGCATAGAGGATCCACCCTCAAACTCAACCATAGAATTTGATGGAATTGGACAGTGGAAAAAACTCAATATTATACTAAAAATGATAATAGATAGGGTAAATATGGGATGATTAAAGGATTCAGTGACACTTTCACACTAATAGGTTAGCAGCTTGGTGGATTTCTCCATAGTATCCCTAACCTCGATAGTTTGAACTAGAACCTCTTGATGAGGGTAACTCTATTAGTTCTACCTAGGGTTCACCAAATGAATCTCAGGAAGACTCCCTATTTCAAGGTCCACCTGAGATGGCCCCCCTCAACAATGGGATTGGGATGGACTTCGACATCTTTTCCATGCACCACTGTTGTGACAATTTCTTTAGATGGAGTTGTATATTCCAAATAGACATTATCAGAGAATCACGCATAAGATGATTAGTTATAAAAAAATAAAGACTCACGTCCATTCAATTCCCTATTAATTTCCTCAAATTATTCTAAAGTAATAGGAATATTAATATGTTCCATCATTTCTTCAAAGGTCATGCCAAGAGTTCTCATGCAATCTATTGAAATTTCAATCCATGTGGTCATATCACTTGTGGAGATACTCGTAATATTTGGCTTGGGACCTGATACATCACCCACTTCTGATGACTTAAGACCCTGAACAACTTCCTTAGTGATAGGTACAGGGTCAACATTACTCGTTGCAGGGTCCTCTAGTGTATGAGATAAATATGAAATATCATAGGGTTGAGATTCACCAACCTGTATATGACATGTTATGATATACCTTTTAAATTACCAAAATCCTTATCCCTCTCTGCAGTGGAAGGAATGGTGACAAAAGAATATAATGTATCCTCAACCCTTGATACTTCTTCTATCGAGGGAGCCGACTCGCCGGTAGGGAACCTCAATTTGTCCAAAGTTCCATCCTCAGCCCTTGGAGTCTCCTTTGTAAGTCCTTTGAGAGAGGAAAGGTAAGAAGATTCTGCAATCCAAAGAGGTTTAGACATTTTCTCTAGATAAAGAAGATATTAATGGCTCCATGATGGCTTACCACTACTGACGATGTGTTTAGCCAAAGATTTTATCCTCCAGTGTTATTTCTTTTAAAACGAAGAAGGGATAGATTCAACCTCCTCAAAGATAGGTATTATAGGTGGTAATATAGTTTCCATTACATTCTCAACCTCCATTTTTTGCTACCCCAGAGATATCTCTCCCTGTTCGGGTGATGATCCATCAATCATGAGAGGGGTACCCTTTGGGCCATATTTCAATGATGGATCCTCATTTGATTCCCTCTAGCCCATTGTAAATCAAAATGAACTTCCCCACATCAAAACCACTTTGTTCTGGATAAAAGAAATGAATAACAGAAGAGGGCATGAGAAAAGGAGTACTTACATCCTGAGGATTGGTATAATCAATCCATTCCTCAGAAGACGAGTGATTGATCCCTTCAGCAACACCACATCTCGTCATGTACTCCACTCATATCGTGGAAAGAATATAGTTTTCAATTCCATAAATGAGCATCTCTAGTTCCCAGATATAAATCCTCCCCTCGATAGGATTTTTCTCAAAGCAAAGATTGGGTGGGGCTTGAGAATCTTCTATCCTCAGAATCTGTAGCCCATCATAAAAGAGTGACCATATGATTTCAACATCAAAGAACATGTCCTTCCAAATTTTTATTGCCTCTAGTTGTTTGAATTTTGAGGCCATCCCGGCCTGCCTTAAATATGATTCAACAACCCTATATTTCATGGGCTTATTGACCCTCTCCATCATAGACGAAGGATGAGAAAATGGAACCTGGGTCTCTTCTTGGTGGTGAATACTAGACCGTCTAGGTGAAATTGCAGTTGGTGTAACCCTTTCGATTCTTGGTGGTGGATTAAACCTTGTATGAGGTTTTTTGGGAGAACTTGGGACTACATCATCAACAACTTCCAAAGGGGATGAAGCATCCTTCAGGGGAGAAGAAATATCTTCTCTAGGTGTATAATCCTTTCTACCCCACTTTCCAGACATGGTTGTTTTCCCAATACCAATTCGAGGAAAAACTTTGGACAACACAACCTTGGGGTATGATGCAATCCATGCCTTGACATACCAGGACGTTAATCCACTAGGTGCATCCACCAGAGGTAGGTTGATCACTAATTGAAAATATATGGTGCATTTTCTCTTTCCCATTTATTTTCCTAAATTTTTTGGTTTTTATTGTAGGCGATAGATGGTGGCTGTAGGCAGGAGGTTGATCATTCTAATCCACCACATTCATCATAAGACAATCATGATAGTTCTTAGTTTTTGTGATATGTTTAAATTTTATCGATGATTTTACTGTAATTCTGATTTATTATGTTCAATTTTAATTGTTGTATTCTTTTTTGTTAAGTTGATGAGATGATGTGATTGGTTCTAGTTGATGACATGATGTGTAGGCAAATGGATGCAGTGGAGGTTGTGGGATGTATGTATATTGTGCATGGATTGTTGTTGGTTATATTTTATATGTATATATTGATGACTGGGGTATGGGTTGACTGAGGTTATTAGTTGACTGAGGTTATGGTGACAGAGGTTATAGTGACTGTGAATGTATGTATATATTACTGTGGATCTATGATGTATGTATGACGCTTTTACTATGCATTTGGGTATTAGTTTATCACATGTCATAGTTTTATATTTCATTATTAAATATTTAAAAAATAAATAAATTTTAAGAGAAGTATTTAGCGGTGGTTTTTATAAACTACTGCTAAATAAATATTTTAATATCTTAATTAGCGACAGTTACTATTAACCACCGCTAAACATAACCGTCGCTCTATATGTTAGGTTCATTTTATTTATTTTATTTTTGGGTTAATTTTTAAAAAAGAAAACAGCAATATAAAAATAAAATCATCCCTAACTACTTCAAAAATGACACATACAGAAACCACTACAAAATGATTGTCGACTGGAAACACAGCGGTTTTATTAACCGTTGCTAAACGATTTAGCTGCCGCTATTGGTGTGGTGAGAGGGTTTGGAGGGTGGACGAGTGGTGAATGCCCCTATTTCTAAAGGGCGCGGCTGCTGTCGACAACCGAATCTAGCCGCATTGTAACACGGCGGCGCCTTTCCTGCGGAGGAGCACCGCCCGGAATGTCCGCTGCTCCGCCGAGTTACGGCCGACTGTTTTACTCCTCCCCCTCCATATGTTTGGCTGGTAGTCCTCACCGTGAGGCGTTTCTTGTTAATTTAGGGGATCCTGAACGAGTTGAAGAAGGCGAGCAGGAAGTTCTCTGACCTGCTGGCGTTCGGGGGTCCGGCGCCTGAGGTGATAAACGGGAGGCTGGCGATGGTGGGGTTCGTGGCGGCGATAGCGGTGGAGGCTGGCGATGGTGGGGTTCGGGGGTCCGTGTTTTATTTATTTTCAATGTCTTCTTTGATTTCACCCATCCACCACTTGTGTGACATGACTCATTAACCTAGTTATTAGGCATACCTCTCTTAGAGATTTTTTATTTTCATTTTATATTAATTTTATTATTATTCTTATTTTTAAAGAATGGCGATGTGTTTATGAAGAAAAAAAAAATATTACAATAACAATGAACCTGAAGAAAATGTAAATGTACCAAAAGTACATGATCAAGATCCAGAGGAAATTTCAATAAATTTCATAATCACCGTAACATGTTGGAATCGAGTGGAGAACATTGTTGATAGATATTACAAAAAGGGCTTTTCCATCAGGTTTCTTTAGTTTTTTTTGCGAAAGTTACCATACGAAGTTATTTCAAGTGACGTAAATAAGTTTTTAACACCGGTTAATAATAACCGACGTTATAAATACATTTTGGAGGTTTTTCACGTCATTTATGAAATAACCAATGTGAAAAAGTCTATCACACATGGTTTTTCACATTGATAATATAAAAACCGGCAAAAAAAGTCTGTTATACATGAGTTTTCAAATTGGTTATATAAAAACCAATGTGAAAAACCTTTTCACATCGATTTTCTAGAAAAACCGATATGATAAATCCTGTTTTTAAAATTTTCACATCATAACTGACCTGAAAATTATTATTATTTTAAATAAAATTCAATTAATTCATCCCTCCTAATAGTATAGCAACATCCAAAAAAATAACAGTAGAAAAATAGTACGACATAAAACCAGAAACAGAACAATCATTTATAATTTGAACTTTAAACTTTACAGTGTATATTACAAATAAACCAAAACTCAATTAGACCTGTGAAATAATTAACTCATTCACTTTGTAATTGTTTTATATCTTGTCCAGTATAAGGTAGAGGGTCCTTAAAAGCTACAAATTAAAAGAAAACATATAACTTGTATTTTAAATAAAATGTATAAAAATTTAAAGGAAAGATTAATAACAAAATCCAACCTTCTAGAATTTTGTAACTGTCCCAAATGAAATTATTTCAAACAAAAATCTTAGAACATAGTATCTATATTCCTTTACTCCTTGTGGATGACACTTCAGTTTAATTATGATTTATTGTTGTATCTCTAAGGTAATCTCATACCCCGTTTGAAAATAATATGTATAAAACAAATTTAAATGTCATTATAATATATACAAGTATTCAAATATTCAGACTTACATGTTCAATACATTCTTATAATTTTCTCTCACATCACCATGGATAGAGCATAGCCAGTAAAGTTTATTCTCGCACAAAAAACATCAAACATCCAATGACCAATAATATACAAAAAAATATAATCTGAATGGTTATTCTATTAAGAGATATATAACACTTTATAAGATATATGTTTCATACTCTTGAAGGCAAGGAAGCATCCAACACTGAATAATTGCATTCTTTTGAAGTTTTTTAGTAATATAAATTGTTCTTTCTACAACAGTTATTGTCCTTGCTATAGGTGAAATAAATTCTAGGTCTATAAATCCACATAATGTTTTCGTATCATGCAACATACAAATTGTATGAAAACACCTAACACAAAACAAACACAAGTACAAAGTTTCAATAAATTAAAATAATTGAAGGATATCTGTTAATCGACTTACATGAAAAAAACTTGCATTGTGTTGATGCCCAACTCATCTCCTGTTACAATCTCTATGATATCTTTTTTAAACAGCATCACAGTCATTGACACCCACAAAGGCCAGCTTCCATTGGAATTTCAAAAACTTCCCACAACAAATTTGAATATGTTGATAATCAATCAAGACTAGAAGAAGTTGTATCTGAAGTCATAACAAATCATATTTGTTGTTGTCTATATAGTATGTCTTTACCTTTAAAGTATTTATGTAAAAATAGATAAATATATAAATTTTAAAATTTTAAAACAAATTTAACAACAATATGAAATAAAGGATATAATATACACGTACCTCATTAGTAATTTCTAGAACTAGTCTAGAACACCAAACTAAAGAATGCTTGATACTTTGTCCAAATGTACTAACCTCATATGTAGGAAATGGTATTATTACTGATCCATTTATAATATCTTGCATAGTGACCCTAAGATTCTCTTTCTCTATCTAATGATGATAAATAGTATCGCTAATATAATATATCATCCCATATACAACAATATGATATTCGAAATCATCAATATTGTAATGGCCCAAACCTCTCTTGTCCATTCCTTTGCTGAAATCTAACATGTGAGGTATTCTGAGAGGTCAAGGTGACTTATCTTCAAAACTTTTCCAAATTTCTAGTTTTGTGAACAATGTTTCCAGTTTTGTGAAGAATGTCGTCGGTGAGTCATTTTGTGAACAATGCCATCAGTGTTAGTGAGTCATTTTGTGAACAGTGCCATTGGTGTCGGTCAGTCATTTTGTGAACAATGCCATCAGTGTCGGTGAGTCATTTTGTGAACATTGCCATCGGTGTCTGTGAGTCATTTTGTGAATAGTTCCATCGGTGTCGGTGAGCCATTTTGTGAACAGTTCCATCAGTGTCAGTGAGTCATTTTTTGAACAGTGCCATCGATGTCCTTGAGTCATTTTGTGAACTGTGCCATCTGTGTCAGTGAGTCCTTTTGTAAACAGTGCCATCGGTGTCGGTGAGTCATTTTGTGAAAGGTTCCATCGGTGTCGATGAGTCATTTTGTGAATGGTGCCATCAGTCTCTATGAGTCAGTTTGTGAACAATGTCATCATTATCAGTGAGTCATTTGGTGAACAGTGACATCGGTGTTAGTGAGTCATTTTGTGAATAGCGTTTCTAGCATCGGTAGGTGTACTATAAGGCCTCGGCCTTAAAACCTTACTTAATCTTGAGTTATTACAAGATTACACATTGAGGATCTTTTCAGGTTTAGAGTTTTATAGAATTAGAACATAAAACTTGCATTACATTCCACATATAAACAAAGTGGTTACATAAAGATAGTATTCATTTTTCCCATCAATGGAAACATATTTAAAATAAAATATGGATTCATTCTTGACACTTCCTTGACACTATCATCATATTATGTACCTTTCCCTTGACCTGTGAAAAACATTTCAAAAAAAAACTTGGGATGAGCATAAAAAGCTCAGTATGGGTTATAAAAATATGGAAAGGAAACATAAGTTCATATATACATAAGAATGAAATCATAATTTACCCATAAAACATAAGCACTTTAACATACCTCATCAAATCATGAATAAATCATAGAAATCATAAGACATAAAGGTAACTTGAGGCATTCATAACATTCTTACATAGGGAGTAACCGTCTTGGTTACGTTTGGAATACCCATCACAGTATATTCCCTAAATCTCTTTGGAGAAACCTTAACGTTTCACTCCTTCGCGTTACCCAATGCATTGGAGAGCTATATCAGGCTCACCCGCCCTTAGTTTATCACGGAACCACCCATATTTATAATAATGCCCAAGAAACTCAACATAATCGTATCACATAAAACATGCATAAAGGAAACATAACATTTCCACCTTTCAATCACAAGATATCAACACAACACATTGATATAAAAACATTATGAAAACAATTTTCAATACCAAAATAAAATAAAAGTAAAACATGGTATTTATTTTTCTTTTTTAAAAAAAGGTATGGCTTGTAGAGGAAGCCGAAACTCAAATAATGGTCACAGCAGCGGAGAAGTCGTTGTCGCCGCATACGTTCGACAAAAACATTCCCTTTTGTTGTTTATTAAACGCTTCGTATAAAAAAGATTCCTTTTGAATAAATGTAAAAGTCAAAGGTGTTTATACACCGTATAAAAGAAGGTTGTTTATAAAACAAAATATGCCTCAATGAAAGGAGATTGAGACGAAGTCCCATACCTCGGGTCCGACTTGACTCGGTCGTTCTTTAATATCCTGAATAATAAACTTGAGTTAATTTCTACTTGTTTAAGAACCTTTTTAAAGTTCATTATTCCTTTTATATCACTTATTTCCATGTCATGAACACTATGTAATTATTTCAGTTAATAACGGTCGTTTTAACGATCATTTGTACTTGAGTCAAAAATAAACCCATTATAATTACAAGTTGTTCATGTATCCATTATATCCAGAATTATAATAATGATGTATATATCATATATATCATATATATACAGTATATACATGCCTTTATAATATTACATAATCATTTAGAGTTAAGAAATGAAATGCACCGTTCATGGAGACGGTAAGCCGTACGTACGCATGAACGCTACTTTCATTTATATTTCATATTTTATAGAATGGAATCATAATGATATAAGGGTATATTATAATTCCATTGTAATATCATATATAATATCATAACTTCATCCTTTATACGTCCCAAATATGGTATTAACGAATCAAATCACTTTGAGGGGGCGGTAGTCCGCACTTCCTTAAATGAAGATATCGTGTTTACCCATAATGGAAACCATAAAGGTATTCCCAAAATGAAAAATACAGAAGCTTAAGGAAAACATAAAAATATTATATATCATATATAAATATAGTTTCATCTTAATGGCCACCTTTGAAGGTGTTAAAAGAATGTTGAACAATCATCATTTCGGGAGGCCGAAACTCGCTATCCACAGAAACAGTATGTTCTTTAACCATTAGATGTAGGTGTGTGTAAGTGTAGCTCGAATCCTTCTTATAACAACATCCTAGTATATTGAAGATACTGGAGTTGTTACAAAAAAAATTAATAAAAAGAGTTTAGGGGGTTGGAGAAGCAAAATAAAACAAAAGGACTCAAGTGAAGACATTACCTTAAAATCGGGTAACTCCCTTTAGTTTGAGCTAAAAGGATTCCTTGGGAAGACTTCTGCCCAAAGTGAGGCTTCAAGGAGTAATATAGGGATGTGTAGAGACAAAATGGGCAGGGTTTGGCCGAGCCAAAGGCTTTTGAAGTGTGGGTAAGGAGGTAGAGGTGGGGGCCTTTTATAAGAGGAGAGGAGGGGCACTCTTGGAAAGTAAAGAAAAGTCACTTTATTTTAAAATTGAATTCGGATTTAAGAGGTCCCACATTGATATAATTCGAGGCTAAGGTGATAAGGGTTCTAAATCCACCCATACAATAGGTTTTGGACATGTGTAGGTCATATATTTTACATTATCATTTCATTTTATTTAAATCCTTTATTAATGAGGTAATCGCTGCATCATCATGATGTCATAAATAATTTAATTTATTTAAAGTCTAAAAATTATAAAAAAATACTATGATGTAGGAAATCTTTTCAGCTTTATAATTAATATTTATAATAAAAAATATTACTTGTATAACCTCATGTAAAAATTGTTTTAGTAAAACATCTCATGTTTGTGTCATTTTTACTTTAACATTAAATAAAAAGTTATTTATGTCATTTCCCAACCAAAGTGGCTCCATGGGGTCCCCAAGTTGACCCATGGATTGTCTTGGTCAGCCCTGACACATCCAATGAGGGTAGGACATGTGTCAAGCTCATCTCATATTATTAAAACATTATTTTTACCTTAAACTACACTAATTACCTCTAATCGCGATTAAGAACTTAAAAGTTACTATTCACCAAAAAATTATTTTAATCTCATTGAACCACATTTTACTTCTTAATGACAACCATGTATGTCGGATTTTTGAAAATCAAATCACAGAAGTGGAAAAGTTTCATTTAAACGAAAAATCAGTTTCTTTAACTACCACTTAGTGGTTTGACTATTCATCAAAAATTGAAGTTTTTTAGAAAAATTCCAAAACATTACCCTAAGCTATATTTGATATTTTGAATTCAATAATGATGTCTATTTTACAGAATTCAAAACATGTAAGTTGCATTAATTAATTTAGTAACTAATTCCCGTTGTCATGACAAATAGCGTGTTTTTATGAAACAATAAGTATCAAAAGATTGACACTAGTTTAAGTCCAATTTCAAAGTGAAATTGATTCCAATGACCACCATTGGATAAAATGGTAAAAATATATTCTAATTTAACTTCAAAACCAATTCAAAAGATAATCTAATCATATAAATAAATTAGATTAAAAAGAGGTTTTGAATTAAAATACAACATTTTTCACTATTCATTAAAAAATGAACTTTATCGGAAAAATACCAAAAATTCACAAAAAGTAAATTTTAATGTCCCAATCATAAATAATAAGTTTATTTTGACAAACATAGATTATAAAATTTTCAAAATATATATTTAAAAAGGGTTTTCCATCAAAAGGTAGTAAAACAATCTTTTAAGAATATTAGTGTATTCCATGCATAAGATTGTATTTATTTTCATTTTAAGCCTCTAAAACACTATCTTAATCATTAATAGACATAGATAAAAATATCTATTATTCATTACTTACTTGGGATGTTACATCCTCCCCCCCTTTAGAAAATTACATCCCCACAATTTATTTACTTATCGAATAAATGGGGGTACTTATCCCTCATTGCATTTTCAGATTCCCATGTTGCCTCTTCCCTCATGTGGTTTTTCCACAAAACCTTTACCTGATTAATCACCTTATTCTGTAACACTTGCTCCCTGTGGAAAAGAATCTGGACCAGTTGTTCCTCATAAGATAGGTTCTCTTCCAGTTGAACTACCTCTGGACTCAAAACATCAAATGGATCTGGCATATACTTTCTCAGCATCGAAACACGAAAAAAATTGTGTACCTGAGATAAAATCGGAGGTAAAGACACTCGGTAAGCAACAGATCCAACTCTCTCTAGAATTTCATATGGTCCAATGAACCTTAGACTCAGCTTTCCTTTCTTTCCAAATCGCATCACACTTTTCCATAGAGAAACCTTGAGAAAAACATGATCACCTACCTCAAAAGAGAGATCATTCCTCCTATTGTCTGCATAACTCTTCTGCCTACTCTGAGCTGTTCTCATGTGTTTCTAAATCAGCTGAACTTTTTCTGCCATCTCTTCTACCAATTCTGGTCCCATCAACTTCCTTTCACCCACTTCATCCCAGAAACCTGGAGTTCGACACCGCTTCCCATATAACGCCTCAAATGGGGCCATCTGTATACTGGAATGAAAACTGTTATTATAAGAAAACTCAACCAAAGAATGATGTTGGTCCCAACATCCCTGATAATCCATAGAAAAAGCTCGTAGCATATCCTCCAAGGTCTGAATTGTTCGTTCTAACTTCCCATATGATTGCGGATGAAAAGCTGTACTAAAATTTAATTCAGTACCCAACGACTTCTGAAGGCCCTTCCAAAAGTTAGAAGTAAACCTGTGATCACGGTCAGATACAATGGAGAGAGGAACTCCATGTAACCTGACTATCTCTTTAAGATACAAACGGGAAAGTTGATCTCGGGAAAAAGTATCTCGTATAGAAAGGAAATGAGCAGATTTAGTCAAGCGATCAACAATAACCCAGATTGCATTATTACCTCGAGGTGTCTTCGGTAATCCCACAACAAAGTCCATGGATATATTCTCTCATTTCCACTCTCGCACTGGTAAAGGATGAAGCACCCCTTTCGGTAACTGCCACTCGGCTTTAACCTGTTGACATGTCAAACACTTCACAGTAAAATCAGCAATATCTCTTTTCATTCCATCCCACTAGTAATACTCCCGAAGATCTCTATACATCTTAGTACTGCCAGGATGAACTGAAAACGGAGAACTATGAGCTTCACATAAAAACTCTCTCTTCAACTGTGAATCACAAGGCACACTCAATCTCTTCCCAAATATCAAAACACAATCATTATCAATGTTGAATTCAGGAAACTTACCTTTCTGAAACTCACTGTCTTGCTTCTGTGCTTGCTTGATTCTATCTGATAGAGATGATCTCACTGATACCGGAAACAAAACAGAAGAACATCCTGCGCCAAAAACTTCTATGCCAAAGTTCATCAAATCCTTAACCAAAGGATTACGTTCCAAACACAACATTGTTAATGAAGCATTACTTTTTCGACTCAAAGCATCAGCCACTTTATTTGATTTTCCCGGATGGTAATGAATTGTACAATCATAATCCTTGATTAATTCCATCCATCTCCTCTGTCTCATGTTTAACTCTTTCTGAGTGAATACATACTTTAAACTTTTGTGATCAGTATATATTTCACACTTTACTCCATACAAATGATGTCTCCAAATTTTTAAAGCGAAGACAACAACAGCTAATTCCAAATCATGTGTAGGGTAATTTACCTCACGAGTTTTCAACTGTCGTGAAGCATAAGCAATTACCTGATCATTCTGCATTAGGACACAACTAAGTCCTTTCAATGAAGCATCACTATAGATAACAAACTCACCATTCCTGGAAGGTAGTGCCAAAACTGGAGCATTCACCAATCTTCTTTTCAATTCCTGAAAACAATCATCACATTCTTTTGTCCAGATAAACTTAACACCCTTCCGAGTTAGCTTAGTCATTGGACTAGATAACCGTGAAAAATTTCTAACAAACCTTTGGTAATATCCTGCCAAACCAAGGAAACTACGAATCTCTGTTACATTTGTGGGTCTTGTCCATTCTTCAACAACCTTTTTTTTGCAGGATCAACAATTATCTCATCTTTAGAAACAATGTGACCAAGGAAATAAATTTGTTGCAACCAAAACTCGCACTTGCTCAATTTTCCATACAGTTTCTTTTCTTTTAAGGTTTGCAAGATAACCCTTAAATGTCTTTCATGCTCCTCTTTACTTTTAGAAAACACAAAAATATCATCAATGAAAACCACAAAAAACATATCCAAGAACTCATGGAAAATTCTATTCATTAAGTCCATGAATACAGTAGGTGCATTGGTTAGCCCAAAAGGCATTAATACAAATTCATAATGGCCATATCTTGTACGAAATGCAGTCTTCAGAACGTCTGCTTTCTTTTCCTTCAGCTGATGGTACCCCGATCTCAAGTCAATCTTTGAAAAATACTGAGCTCCCTGGAGCTGATCAAACAAATCATCAATATGAGGCAAATGATATTTGTTCTTAATAGTGATGTTATTCAAGGCTCTATAATCAATGCAAAGTCTCATTGAACCATATTTCTTTTTAACAAATAAAACAGGAGCACCCCATGGTGACGTGCTAGGTCGAATGAAACCTTTCTATAATAAATCTTGCAATTGATCCTTCAACTCTAAAAGTTCAATTTGAGCCATTTGATAAGGGGGTTTTGAAATTGGCTTAGCATCAGGAACTAAGTGAACAGTAAATTCAACTTCTCGATCTGGTATTATTCCAGGAAACTCATCAGGAAAAACATCAGGATACTCATTTACCACTGGCACATCATTAATCTGAACAGTTCCTTTATTTTCAACGATGTGTGCAAGGTAACATTCATTTCCATATTTTACAAGTTTCTCAGCCTCTTGATAAGTTATCAACAGTAAGGGTTCATTCTTGTACACAAACTGAAAGTCTTTCTGAAAAGAAACTTCTTTAGCTCTACAGTCAATCTTAGCATGATAAATAGAGAGCCAATCCATACCCAGAATAACATCAAACTCTACTAGAGGTAAAACAATAAGGTTTTCAAGTAGGTTCTTTCCACGGATAAGGATAGGAAGATTCTTATAAATTTCTTTTGCCTCAGCATTTCCCCTAGGTGTTTTTACCAAAATTTCATTAGTCATTTCTTGAGATGGTATTCCCATTTTACTAGAAAAGGTTTCAGAGATGAAAGAATGTGTGGACCCCGAATCAAACAACACACTGGCATAATCTGAAAAAACAAACAAAGTACCTAATACAACTTCATTTGATGGCCCGACATCTGCTGAAGTAGTTGCAAAGGATTTCACCACCCCTTTATGTTTGTAGTCTAACTGCTTCCCATCACTCAAGCTCTTTGTCGGACACTCGTTTTCATAGTGACCCATCTCATTGCACTTAAAACATTTCACTAACTGTAAATCAAATTTGGTCTTACCTTCACCTTGATCTTTTTCAGTTCAATCACGAGCCTTATGTCCCATGTTACCACATTGGTAGCACTTTCCAAAATTCAGAAGACATTCCCCAGCATGCCTTTTTCCACATTTATCACAAACTGGAAAATTAGATTTCTTACCATCAAATTTTTTTGAAGAATTCTTCCCTTTCTCCTGCCACCTTGGTCTCTTCTTCTGCTGGTTGTTATAGAACACTTGATCATCGGCAAACTCCATTTCCACCTTCTCAGCACATCGAACAAGATTTTCATAACTTTTAAACTCACGAGAAGCTAATGCCCTTCGATATTTTGGCTTTAATCCTTAGTAAAAACGATTGATTTTACTATCAAGGTCTCTGATAAAATTTGGAGCATACCTTGCCAATCGAGTGAACCTTTCTTCATAGGCGGCCACTGAGTCTTCCTCTTGCCTCAATTCCAAGAATGGATTTCCCATCCTAAGTAGAACAACCTTAGGAAAATACTTCTCAAGAAACATACCTTTGAATTCATCCCAGTCGAGAGCATCAATCTCATCAGTATCCCTGATATTTTTAACCATCGACCACCACTGATCTGCTTCACGCTCCAAACGGTAAATAGCAAGACTAACCTTTTGATTTTCTGAACACCCCATGACATCGAAAATATTCTCCAGTTCTTTAATCCACCCTTCAGCTAGCACATGGTCAGATGATCCTCTGAATGATGGGGGATGTTGCCTCATGAAATGTTCCACCACTGACATGTTCCTCTGCGGTTGATCTGGCTGATCTCGTGCATGGATACCACCACCATTTATCGCTTGAGTCAACTGCGCCATTACTGCAACAAAATATTCAGTTCCAATTCCGGCCATCTCAGGATGCTAATTCGGAAGGTTATTTCCTTCTGCATTCTTTCATAGCACTGCTTCCCTGTTTCCTCTGCGAAAAACCATTCTGAACAAAGATGTATTAGATGAAGCAACATGGTAATCTTCAAATTCTATATCACTTCAAAAAAATGGATAATCATTTAATAGAATTCTAACTCCTAAAGTTATCTAAACCGACCTCTAATACCAACTATAAGGCCCTGGCCTTAAAACCTTACTTAATCTTGAGTTATTACAAGATTACACATTGAGGATCTTTTCAGGTTTAGAGTTTTAGAGAATTAGAACATAAAACTTGCATTACATTCCACATATAAACAAAGTGGTTACATAAAGATAGTATTCATTTTTCCCATCAATGGAAACATATTTAAAATAAAATATGGATTCATTCTTGACACTTCCTTGAAACTATCATCATATCATGTACCTTTCCCTTGACCTGTGAAAAACATTTCAAAAAAAACTTGGGATGAGCATAAAAAGCTCAGTATGGGTTACAAAAATATGGAAAGGAAACATAAGTTCATATATACATAAGAATGAAATCATACTTTACCCATAAAACATAATCACTTTAACATACCTCATCAAATCATGAATAAATCCTAGAAATCATAAGACATAAAGGTAACTTGAGACATTCATAACATTCTTACGTAGGGAGTAACCCTCTTGGTTACGTTCGGAATACCCATCACAGTATATTCCTTAAATCTCTTCGGAGAAACCTTAACGTTTCACTCCTTCACGTTACCCAATGCATTGGAGAGCTATATCGGGCTCACCCGCCCTTAGTTTATCACGGAACCACTCGTCTTCATAATAATGCCCAAGAACCTCAACATAATCGTATCACATAAAACATGCATAAAGGAAACATAATATTTCCACCTTTCAATCACAAGATATAAATACAACACATTGATATAAAAACATTATGAAAACAATTTTCAATACCAAAATAAAAGAAAAGTAAAACATGGTATTTATTTTTCTTTTAAAAAAAATGGTATGGCTTGTAGAGGAATCCGAAACTCAAATAATGGTCACGGCGGCGGAGAAGTCATTGTCGCCGCATACGTACGACAAAAACATTCCCTTTTGTCGTTTATTAAATGCTTCGTATAAAAAATATTCCTTTTGAAAAACGTAAAAGTCAAAGGGGTTTATACACCGTATAAAAGAAGGTTGTGTATAAAACAAAATATGCCTCAATGAAAGGAGATTGAGACGAAGTCCCATACCTCGGGTCTGACTTGACTCGGTCGTTCTTTAATCTCCTGAATAATAAACTTGAGTTAATTTCTACTTGTTTAAGAACCTTTTTAAAGTTCATTATTCCTTTTATATCACTTATTTCCATGTCATGAACACTATGTAATTATTTAAGTTAATAACGGTCGTTTTAACGATCATTTGTACTTGAGTCAAAAATAAACCCATTATAATTACAAGTTGTTCATGTATCCATTATATCCAGAATTATAATCATGATGTATATATCATATATATCATGTATATCCAGTATCTACATGCATTTATAATATTACATAATCATTTAGAGGTAATAAATGAAATGCACCGTTCATGGAGACGGTAAGCCGTACGTACGCATGAACGCTACTTTCATTTCTATTTCCTATTTTATATAATGGAATCATAATGATATAAGGGTATATTATAATTACAGTATAATATCATATATAATATCATAACTTCATCCTTTATACGTCCTACATATGGTATTAACGAATCAAATCACTTTGAGGGGGCGGTAGTCTGCACTTCCTTAAATGAAAATATCGTGTTTACCCATAATGGAAACCATAATGGTATGCCCAAAATAAAAAATACATAATATTAAGGAAAACATAAACATATTATATATCATATATAAATATAGTTTCATCTTAATGTCCACCTTTTAAGGTGTTAAAATAATGTTGAACAATCATCGTTTCGGGAGGCCGAAATTCGCCATCCACGGAAACGGTATGTTCTTTAACCATTAGATATAGGTGTGTGTAAGTGTATCTCGAATACTTCTTATAATAACATCCTAGTATATTGAAGATACTGGAGTTGTAACAAAATAAATGAATAAAAAGAGTTTAGGGGGTTGGAGAAGAAAAATAAAACAAAAGGACTCAAGTGAAGACATTACCTTAAAATCAGGTAACTCCCTTTGGTTTGAGATAAAAGGCTTCCTTGGGAAGACTTCTGCCCAAAGTGAGGCTTCAAAGAGTAATAGAGGGATGCGGAGAGACAAAATGGGCAGAGGTTGGCTGAGCCAAAGGCTTTGGAAGTGTGGGTAAGGAGGTAGAGGTGGGGGCCTTTTATAAGAGGAGAGGAGGGGCACTCTTGGAAAGTAAAGAAAAGTCACTTTATTTTAAAATGGAATTCGGATTTAAGAGGTCCCACATTGATATAATTCGAGGATAAGGTGATAAGGGTTCGAAATCCACCCATCCAATAGGTTTTGGACATGTGTAGGTCATAGATTTTACATTATCATTTCATTTTATTTAAATCCTTTATTAATGAGGTAATCGCTGCATCATCATGATGTCATAAATAATTTAATTTATTTAAAGTCTAAAAATTATAAAAAAAATACTATGATGTAGGAAATTTTTTTAGCTTTCCAATGACTATTTATAATCAAAAATATTACTTGCATAACCCCATGTAAAAATTGTTTTAGTAAAACATCTCATGTTTGTGTCATTTTTACTTTAACATTAAATAAAAAGTTATTTATGTCTTTTCCCAACCAAAGTGGCTCCATGGGGTCCCCAAGTTGACCCATGGATTGTCTTGGTCAGCCCTGACACATCCAATGAGGGTAGTACATGTGTCAAGCTCATCTCATATTATTAAAACATTATTTTTACTTTAAAGTACACTAATTACCTCTAATCGCGATTAAGAACTTAAAAGTTACTATTCACCAAAAAATTATTTTAATCTCATTGAACCACATTTTACTTCTTAATGACAACCATGTATGTCAGATTTTTGAAAATCAAATCACAGAACTGGTAAAGTTTCATTTAAACGAAAAATCAGTTTCTTTAACTACCACTTAGTGGTTTCACTATTCATCAAAAATTGAAGTTTTTCAGAAAAATTCCAAAACTTCACCCTAAGATATATTTGATATTCCAAATTCAAAAATGATGTCTATTTTAAAAAATTCAAAACATGTAAGTTGCATTAATTAATTTAATAACTAATTCCCGCTGTCATGACAAATAGCGTGTTTTTATGAAACAATAAGTATCAAAAGATTGACACTAGTTTAAGTCTAATTTCAAAGTGAAATTGATTCCAATGATCACCGTTGGATAAAATGGTAAAAATATATTCTAATTTCACTTCAAAACCAATTCAAAAGATAATCTAATCATATAGATAAATTAGATTAAAAAGAGGTTTTGAATTAAAATACAACATTTTTCACTATTCATTATAAAATGAACTTTATCGGAAAAATACAAAAATTCACACAAAGTAAATTTTGATGTCCCAATCATAAATAATAAGTTTATTTTGACAAACATAGCTTATAAAATTGTCAAAAGATAGATTTAAAAAGGGTTTGCCACCAAAAGGCAGTAAAACAATCTTTTAAGAATATTAGTGTATTCCATGCATAAGATTGTATTTATTTTCATTTTAAGCCTCTAAAACACTATCTTAATCATTAATAGACATAGATAAAAATATCTATTATTCATTACTTACTTGGGATGTTACATCCTCCCCCCCCCCTTTAGAAAATTGCATCCCCACAATTTATTTACTTATCGAATAAATGGGGGTACTTATCCCTCATTGCATTTTCAGATTCCCATGTTGCCTCTTCCATCATGTGGTTTTTCCAAAAAATATTTACCTGATTAATCACCTTATTCTGTAACACTTGCTCCCTGTGGTCAAGAATCTGGACCAGTTGTTCCTCATAAGATAGGTTCTCTTCCAGTTGAACTACCTCTGGACTCAAAACATGAAATGGATCTGGCATGTACTTTCTCAGCATCGAAACATGAAAAAAATTGTGTACCTGAGATAAAATCGGAGGTAAAGCCACTCGGTAAGCAACAGATCCAACTCTCTCCAGAATTTCATATGGTCCAATGAACCTTGGGCTCAGCTTTCCTTTCTTACCAAATCGCATCACACTTTTCAATGGAGAAACCTTGAGAAAAACATGATCACCTACCTCAAAAGAGAGATCCTTCCTCCTGTTGTTTGCAAAACTCTTCTGCCTACTCTGAGCTGTTCTCATGTGTTTCTGAATCAGCTGAACTTTTTCTGCCATCTCTTCTACCAATTCTAGTCGCATCAACTTCCTTTCACCCACTTCATCCCAGAAAGCTGGAGTTCGACATCACTTCCCATATAACTCCTCAAATGGTGCCATCTGTATACTGGAATGAAAACTGTTATTATAAGAAAAATCAACCAAAGAATGATGTTGGTCCCAACTTCCCTGATAATCCATAGAAAAAACTCGTAGAATATCCTCCAAGGTCTGAATTTTTCGTTCTGACTGCCCATATGATTGAGGATGAAAAGCTGTACTAAAATTTAATTCAGTACCCAACGACTTCTGAAGGCCCTTCCAAAAGTTAGAAGTAAACCTGGGATCACGGTCAGATACAATGGAGAGAGGAACTCCATGTAACCTAACTATCTCTTTAAGATACAAATGGGAAAGTTGATCTGGGGAAAAAGTATCTCGTATAGAAAGGAAATGAGCAGATTTAGTCAAGCGATCAACAATAACCCAGATTGCATTATTACCTCGAGGTGTCTTTGGTAATCCTACAACAAAGTCCATGGATATATTCTCTCATTTCCACTCTGGAACTGGTAAAGGATGAAGCATCCCTTTCAGTAACTGCCGCTCTGCTTTAACCTGTTGACATGTCAAACACTTCACAGTAAAATCAGAAATATCTCTTTTCATTCCATCCCACCAGTAATACTCCCGAAGATCTCTATACATCTTAGTACTGCTAGGATGAACTGAAAATGGAGAACTATGAGCTTCACATAACAAATCTCTCTTCAACTGTGAATCAAAAGGCACACACAGTCTCTTCCCAAATCTCAAAACACAATCATTATCAATGTTGAATTCAGGCAACTTACCTTTCTGAAACTCACTGTCTTGCTTCTGTGCTTGCTTGATTCTATCTGATAGAGATGATCTCACTGATACCTGAAACAAAACAGAAGAACATCCTGTGCCAAAAACTTCTATGTCAAAGTTCATCAAATCCTTAACCAAAGGATCACGTTCCAAACGCAACATTTTTAATGAAGCATTACTTTTTCGACTCAAAGCATCAACCACTTTATTTTCTTTTCCCGGATGGTAATGAATTGTACAATCATAATCCTTGATTAATTCCATCCATCTCCTCTGTCTCATGTTTAACACTTTCTGAGTGAATATATACTTTAAACTTTTGTGATCAGTATATATTTCACACTTTACTCCATACAAATGATGTCTCCAAATTTTTAAAGCGAAAACAACAACAGCTAATTCCAAATCATGTGTAGGGTAATTTACCTCATGAGTTTTCAACTGTCGTGAAGCATAAGAAATTACCTGATCATTCTGCATTAGGATGCAACCAAGTCCTTTCAATGAATCATCACTATAGATAACAAACTCACCATTCCTGGAAGGTAGTGCCAAAACTGGAGCATTCACCAATCTTCTTTTCGATTCCTGAAAACAATCATCACATTCTTTTGTCCAGATAAACTTAACACCCTTCCGAGTTAGCTTAGTCACTGGACTAGATAACCGTGAAAAATTTCTAAAAAACCTTCGGTAATATCCTACCAAACCAAGGAAACTACGAATCTCTGTTACATTTGTGGGTCTTGGACATTCTTCAACAACCTTTGTTTTTGCATGATCAATAGTTATCCCATCTTTAGAAACAATGTGACCAAGGAAAGAAATTTGTTGCAACCAAAACTCGCACTTTCTGAATTTTCCATATAGTTTCTTTTCTTTTAAGGTTTGCAAGATAACCCTTAAATGTCTTTCATGCTCCTCTTTACTTTTAGAAAACACCAAAATATCATCAATGAAAACCACAAAAAACTTATCCAAGAACTCATGGAAAATTCTATTCATTAATTCCATGAATACAGCAGGTGCATTGGTTAGCCCAAAAGGCATTACTACAAATTCATAATGGCCATATCTTGTACGAAACGCAGTCTTCGGAACATATACTTTCTTTACCTTCAGCTGATGGTACCCCGATCTCAAGTCAATCTTTGAAAAATACTGAGCTCCCTGTAGCTGATCAAACAAATCATCGATATGAGGCAAATGATATTTGTTCTTAACAGTGATGTTATTCAAGGCTCTATAATCAATGCAAAGTCTCATTTAACCATCTTTCTTTTTAACAAATAAAACAGGAGCACCCCATGGTGACATGCTAGGTCGAATGAAACCTTTCTCTAATAAATTTTGCAATTTCTCCTTCAACTCTAAAAGTTCAATTTTAGCCATTCAATAAGGGGGTTTTAAAATTGTCTTAGCATTAGGAACTAAGTAAACAGTAAATTCAACTTCCCGTTCTGGTATTATTCCAGGAAACTCATCAGGAAAAACATCAGGATACTTATTTACCACTGGCACATCATTAATCTGAACAGTTCCTTTATTTTCAACGATGTGTGCAAGGTAACATTCATTTCCATCTTTTACAAGTTTCTCGGCCTCTTGATAAGTTATCAACAGTAAGGGTTCATTCTTGTACACAAACTGAAAGTCTTTTAGAAAAGAAACTTCTTTAGCTCTACAGTCAATCTTAGCATGGTAAATTGAGAGCCAATCCATACCTAGGATAACATCAAACTCTACTAGAGGTAAAACAATAAGGTTTTCAAGTAGGTTCTTTCCACGGATAAGGATAGGAAGATTCTTATAAATTTCTTTTGCCTCAGCATTTCCCCCAGGTGTTTTTACCAAAATTTCAGGATTCATTTCTTGAGATGGTATTCCCATTTTACTAGAAAAGGTTTCAGAGATGAAAGAATGTGTGGACCCTGAATCAAACAACACACTAGCATAATCTGAAAAAACAAACAAAGTACCTGATACAACTTCATTTGATGTCCCGAAATCTGATGAAGTAGTTGAAAAGTATTTCACCACCCCTTTATGTTTGTAGTATAACTGCTTCCCATCACTCAAGCTCTCTATCGGACACTCGTTTTCATAGTGACCCATCTCATTGCACTTAAAACATTTCACTAACTGTAAATCAAATTTGGTCTTACCTTCACCTTGATCTTTTTCAGTGCAATCACGAGCCTTATGTCCCATCTTACCACATTGGTAGCACTTTCCAGAATTCAGAAGACATTCCCCAACATGCCTTTTTCCACATTTATCACAAACTGAAAACTTAGATTTCTTACCATCAGATTTTTTTGAAGAATTATTCCCTTTCTCCTGCCACCTTGGTCTCTTCTTCTACTGGTTGTTATAGAACACTTGATCATCGGAAAACTCCATTTCCACCTTCTCAGCACATCGAACTAGCTTTTCATAAATTTTAAACTCACGAGAAGCTAATTCCCTTCGATATTTTGGCTTTAATCTTGAGTAAAAACGATTGATTTTACTATCAAGGTCTCAGATAAAATTTGGAGCATACCTTTCCAATCGAGTGAACCTTTCTTCATAGGCGGCCACTGAGTCTTCCTCTTGCCTCAATTCCAAGAATTGATTTTCCATCCTAAGTCGAATAGCCTTAGGAAAATACTTCTCAAGAAACATACCTTTGAATTCATCCCAGTCGAGAGCATCAATCTCATCAGCGTCCCTGATATTTTTAACCATCGACCACCACTGATCTGCTTCACCCTCCAAATGGTAAATAGCAAGACCAGCCTTTTGATTGTCTGAACACCCCATGACATCGAAAATCTTCTCCAGTGCTTTAATCCACCCTTCAGCTAGCACAGGGTTAGATGATCCTCTGAATGATGGGGGATGTTGCCTCATGAAATGTTCCACCACTGACATGTTCCTATGCGGTTGATCTGGCTGATCTCGTGCATGGATACCACCACCATTTATCGCTTGAGTCAACTATGCCATTACTACAACAAACTGTTTAGTTCCAATTCCGACCATCTCAGGATGCTGATTCGGAAGGTTATTTCCTTCTGCATGCCTTCTTAGCACTGCTTCCCTATTTCCTCTCTGGAAAACCATTCTGAACAAAGATGTCTTAGATTAAGCAACATGGTAATCTTCAAATGCTATATCACTTCAAAAAAAAATATTTTTGGATAATCATTTAATAGAATTATAACTCCTAAAGTTATATAAACCGACCTCTGATAACAACTATAAGGCCCCGGCCATAAAACCTTACTTAATATTGAGTTATTACAAGATTACACATTGAGGATCTTTTCAGGTTTAGAGTTTTAGAGAATTAGAACATAAAACTTGCATTACATTCCACATATAAAAAAAGTGGTTACATAAAGATAGTATTCATTTTTCCCATCAATGGAAACATATTTAAAATAAAACATGGATTCATTCTTGACACTTCCTTGACACTATCATCATATCATGTACCTTTCCCTTGACCTGTGAAAAACATTTCAAAAAAAAAACTTGGGATGAGCATAAAAACCTCAGTATGGGTTATAAAGATATGGAAAGGAAACATAAGTTCATATATACATAAGAATGAAATCATACTTTACCCATAAAACATACTCACTTTAACATACCTCATAAAATCATGAATAAATCATAGAAATCATAAGACATAAAGGTAACTTGAGACATTCAAAACATTCTTACGTAGGGAGTAACCCTCTTGGTTACGTTTGGAATACCCATCACAGTATATTCCCTAAATCTCTTCGGAGAAACCTTAACTTTTCACTCCTTCAAGTTACCCAATGCATTGGAGAGCTATATCGGGCTCACCCTCCCTTAGTTTATCACGGAACCACCCGTCTTCATAATAATTCCCAAGAACCTCAACATAATCGTATCACATAAAACATACATAAAGGAAACATAAAATTTCCACCTTTCAATCACAAGATATCAATACAAAACATTGATATAAAAACATTATGAAAACAATTTTCAATACCAAAATAAAAGAAAAGTAAAAAATGGTATTTATTTTTCTTTTTTAAAAAAAGGTATGTCTTGTAGAGGAAGCCAAAACTCAAATAATGGTCACGGCGGCGGAGAAGTCATTGTCGCCGCATACGTACGACAAAAACATTCCCTTTTGTCATTTATTAAACACTTCGTATAAAAAAGATTCCTTTTGAATAAACGTAAAAGTCAAAGGGGTTTATACACCGTATAAAAGAAGGTTGTGTATAAAACAAAATATGCCTCAATGAAAGGAGATTGAGACGAAGTCCCATACCTCGGGTCCGACTTGACTCGGTCATTCTTTAATCTCCTGAATAATAAACTTGAGTTAATTTATACTTGTTTAAGAAACTTTTTAATGTTAATTATTCCTTTTATATCACTTATTTCCATGTCATGAACACTATTTAATTATTTAAGTTAATAATGGTCGTTTTAACGATCATTTGTACTTGAGTCAAAAATAAACCCATTATAATTACAAGTTATTCATGTATCCATTATATCCAGAATTATAATCATGATGTATATATCATATATATCATATATATCTAGAATATACATGCATTTGTAATATTAAATAATCATTTAGAGGTAAGAAATGAAATGCACCGTTCATGGAGACGGTAAGCCGTACGTACGCATAAACACTACTTTCATTTCTATTTCGTATTTTATATAATGGAATCATAATGATATAAGGGTATACTATAATTACAGTGTAATATCATATATAATATCATAACTTCATCCTTTATATGTCCCACATATGGTATTAACGAATCAAATCACTTTGAGGGGGCGGTAGTCCGCACTTCCCTAAATGAAGATATCGTGTTTACCCATAATGGAAACCATAAAGGTATGCCCAAAATGAAAAATACAGAAGATTAAGGAAAACATAAACATATTATATATAATATATAAATATAGTGTCATCTTAATGGCCACCTTTAAGGTGTTAAAAGAATGTTGAACAATCATCATTTCGGGAGGCCGAAATTCTCCATCCACGGAAACAATATGTTCTTAAACAATTAGATATAGGTGTGTGTAAGTGTATCTCAAATCCTTCTTATAAAAACATCCTAGTATATTGAAGATACTAGATTTGTTACAAAATAAATGAATAAAAAGAGTTTAGGGGGTTGGAGAAGCAAAATAAAACAAAAGGACTCAAGTGAAGACATTACCTTAAAATCGGGTAACTCCCTTTGGTTTGAGCTAAAAGGCTTCCTTGGGAAGACTTCTGCCCAAAGTGAGGCTTCAAAGAGTAATAGAGGGATGCGGAGAGACAAAATGGGCAGGGTTTGGCTGAGCCAAAGGCTTTGGAAGTGTGGGTAAGGAGGTAGAGGTGGGGGCCTTTTATAAGAGGAGAGGAGGGGCACTCTTGGAAAGTAAAGAAAAGTCACTTTATTTTAAAATTTAATTCGGATTTAAGAGGTCCCACATTGATATAATTCGAGGATAAGGTGATAAGGGTTCGAAATCCACCCATACAATAGGTTTTGGACATGTGTAGGTCGTAGATTTTACATTATCATTTCATTTTATTTAAATCCTTTATTAATGAGGTAATCGCTGCATCATCATGATGTCATAAATAATTTAATTTATTTAAAGTATAAAAATTATAAAAAAAATACTATGATGTAGGAAATCTTTTTAGATTTCCAATGACTATTTATAATCAAAAATCTGACTTGTATAACCCCATGTAAAAATTGTTTTAGTAAAACATCTCATGTTTGTGTCATTTTTACTTTAACATTAAATAAAAAGTTGTTTATGTCATTTCCCAACCAATGTGGCTCCATGGGGTCCCCAAGTTGACCCATGGATTGTCTTGGTCGGCCCTGACACATCCAATGAGGGTAGGACATGTGTCAAGCTCATCTCATATTATTAAAACATTATTTTTACATTAAATTACACTAATTACCTCTAATCGCGATTAAGAACTTAAAAGTTACTATTCACCAAAAAATTATTTTAATCTCATTTAACCACATTTTACTTCTTAATGACAACCATGTATGTCGGATTTTTGAAAGTCAAATCACAGAAGTGGCAAAGTTTCATTTAAACGAAAAATCAGTTTTTTAACTACCACTTAGTGGTTTCACTAATCATCATAAATTGAAGTTTTTCAGAAAAATTCCAAAACTTCACCCTAAGCTATATTTGATATTCTGAATTCAAAAATGATATCTATTTTACAAAATTCAAAACATGTAAGTTGCATTAATTAATTTAATAACTAATTCCCGTTGTCATGACAAATAGCGTGTTTTTATGAAACAATAAGTATCAAAAGATTGACACTAGTTTAAGTCCAATTTCAAAGTGAAATTGATTCCAATGACCACCATTGGATAAAATGGTAAAAATATATTCTAATTTCACTTAAAAACCAATTCAAAATATAATCTAATCATATAAATAAATTATATTAAAAAGAGGTTTTGAATTAAAATACAACATTTTTCACTATTCATTAAAAAATGAACTTTATCGGAAAAATACCAAAAATTCACACAAAGTAAATTTTGATGTCCCAATAATAAATAATAAGTTTATTTTGACAAACATTGCTTATAAAATTGTCAATAGATAGATTTAAAAAGGGTTTGCTATCAAAAGGCAGTAAAACAATCTTTTAAGAATATTAGTGTATTCCATGCATAAGATTGTATTTATTTTCATTTTAAGCCTCTAAAACACTATCTTAATCATTAATAGACATAGATAAAAATATCTATTATTCATTACTTACTTGGGATGTTACATGTACAGTGTTTCTAACTTCCTACATTTTTTCCCTTTGATATTTTCTTTGACGTAAAACGCATTCAAGGCCTTTTTAAGGGATTTAAGGCCGATTCAAAGCCCATAACTCCTATATTAATTTTCCAAAGTATCAGGATGCCTTTACTTGGTCAAACCACATGGTTTAATGCGATTCTCTTTTAATGTAAAATACAACGTATCTTAAACCGCTGCTTTGTAAATCTTTTAAAGGGACGAGATATCTTCCTCCCTTATTATACCTTCTTGTTCCCTAGTGCGAGATGCTTGAACCTTTCCTTATTCCCATAAAATTAATGTGATTGAACCTTAATCCTTGGATATTTTCCCCTTGAATTTTCTTCCCGATGCTTGCACACCCCCTATTTTAGTGCAAGCAACAAGTGTCGATTCGTCATCGATAGAAGGTATGATCTGTTGGAGTTGGTGGCCTAGAACCAACTACTTTTTACTTTATTCATTAATAAATACCTTATGACATATTGATTGTTCTTATGTGTGACAATTCATGTGATAATGTCCTAACGATAGCTGTTTCATTAAAGGGTCATAGCGGATCCCTGCTATGATGAGAACCCGGAAGTTCCATAACACTATTCTTGAATATATGTTATATGGCTGGATGATATTATTTGAGGGACACAAATAATACAAGACATTAGGGGTGAGGACTCATAAAACTTTGAGGAACCTTCTCATGGTGTGCGCCCTTGGTAATATCTAGGAGGATATTATGAGAACGAGACCCACCAGTAGGAAATCAACAATTCATAGTTTCATTGGATATTCCTATCTATGAACATGTGTATTGGTCCTTAGACTTTAAGATTATTATTAATGAGTATTACAACTTGTGCACTTACATGTATTGATGAAAACTTTGACGACACACTATCCGCAGCGAGGTAGGTTACGTTGGGTGCGTCACGAATGATGCTGCATTAATAGATAATGTGAGAAAGGAATTTTCCCTTCTATTACATAACAAAAGTAGATATCTCAGGCCCTTTGATAGAATTGATATAGCTTAAATAAATCCATGACCATGCTAAGGAATGGAAAAGTTCAATTCTAGAAAGTCAAAGAAAGAATAATCGAGCACATGGGTTGATGACACTAGCATGAAACCCGCTTGATTCGAGATATCAAGACAAAGAGATTATATTACACTCTAAGCATTTGTAGGAGGTGACATATCATTGCGGCGTTAAATTCTTTCTCTATGGGTGCCTTGGCGTGTTACTAGACGCAAACCTTAGACCTTAGGCAGGCTCCGCCTAATTCCACTCATAAAGAGGCCTAGAGGGTCACACACTAAGTGTGTCCAAGTATCTTAGTTAAATATTAATTTAACAAGTTGAATAAAGATTATTCCCTATTATGGTTTAATAATCATTTAAGGATGCCTGATCACATTTATTTTGACACTAGTTATTCAAGAGAATATATTGTGGGTGAAATAATATATTTATTAGCGAGTAATGCAGTGAAATGTATTTTATAAATAAATAGAAATTATTCAAGGTCTAATAAATGTGGTGGAGGAAATAAAGAAAAATGGAAAAACAAAAGTACACGCTGTGTATATTAAATATACACACAGTGTATTTTTTTCTTGTAATTTATGAGAAATAATATTATTTATTTAATTAAAAAATATTAGGTGTAATTTACCGAGCACATGTCAGGTAGTAATAATAGTCAACTGTTATTATTAGACATGGGGTATTACTAAGAATTAAATGAAATGAATAAATTCTTTCAGGTGATTAATTCATTTTATTATTCTATGTAATTAAAAATCCCAATTATATATTTCTCATTAGTCTAGACATTTTTTTTGTGGTTGTGCACAACAGATCTAGAGAAAGCTCTCAATCCAAGAGAGAATACTTTTCTTACAAGAACGCGCTCAAGCTACGAGAGAGAGATCCTCATCCACCTGATCAAGGCGATTGAAGCCAGACATCGTAAGTGAAGGCTCTTCTGCGGTAGCACCCGAAGATCCCTTCAGTGACGTATAGAGATACATAAAGCACATTTGGATCACCGCTAGAGGAATCCTACACTTGTATTCTACGACGCCATGACAGATCAAATCGGGTCATGACCGGAAACATAAATGAAGGAATAATTCCATCAATTTAATTATTATCAATTAATTAAATTAATTATAACCAACATATGATGATCCTATCTATGGTTTTGGGACTCCCCTCTTTATTTTTCATTCTTCGTTCTATTCCGAAGATCTGACATTTCATTATCGTGACAGATATCGGATTGATCGTTGTTAACGCTAAAATTAAAGTTTGGTACACCCACCAACGCGCTTCCACTACGCCCAGAACCTACAGGTGGTATTAGAGGGGTTATATTGTTGATTATAATTATTTAGTTTTTTTGGTGATTTACACATTTATTAATTTATTTGTTTCAATTCAAGTTAATCATTCTTTAAATCTGAATCTCGAGATCTATTCCTCCTCTTTCATTTCTCGTTCACCTTACAAAAAAAATTCTTTTAATTTTGTTTAAAATAAAATAGAGGATCTCATATAGAGGTTCCAAATGTTCCTGGCTGTACGGAAACAGAATACACGACGTGTATTCAACAATACATGTTGTGTAGTCTAGGTTCAATGCATCAGACTGGTCCACCAAATCAGGCCGTGTGTTGGAGCATTTTTATGTCTTAAATGACAATGTGTGCTGACCAGGAATAGGTGGCACACAGTTTCAAGATTACACACCGTGTGGTCCATTGAACATGGCGTGAAGTCCCATCAGGTTAGCATTGGTCCGTGTACCCCGTACACGGCTTTCCCGGCTGGAAACCGTGTAACGCGGATACTACACAGTGTGTGTCCCACTAAACACACTATGTACTCTAAAAAATTTCCAAAGTACATCTACATGCCATGTCTCTGAGCATGTACTTCGGATGGTACACACTATATAGTCAGAACTACACGTTGTGTACTCATCCAAATTACACAGATTTATTAAAATTTATTCTTATATTATACAAACCCTTGAGACGTGTACCATAGTTCAGGCGTAAAGATGAGGCACAACATGTGATAGATGTTTTATATATATGTGTGTAATTTAAAATCTATGTAATATTCATTTCTACTCATTGGGTAGTTATGAAAGAGAATTCAATGAGTTTCCTCCAAGGTACAAGTTATATACAAAGATAATTTTAAATGAATTTATTTGTTTAAAATTATGATGGATGATAATCTCAAGGAAATTTAGAAAAAGGGTTTAAGATAAAAGGATTGATTAATTAAAGATAATTAATTGATTCGAGTGTGATTTATCGTAAACAAGAACGATTAAAGAATTGAATGCTAGTTTTATTTATACGTAAATATCGTTGCATGCATGGATTATCATGAGCTAAACCAAGAACTTTGTATGTGAATAGTTTCTTTTAATTAATTTATTTAAATTAAATTTGTTGGTCTGCGAGTCTTCTCCTCATTAATATGTAGGGCCTACATGCCCAATGTTTATTTTATGTAAAACCCCATTTTACCCCTCACCTATGTGTGAGATAAAAGCATATGTAATGGATGGATCTCTCAAGCTAGTGGAGGCGGCTCAAGTTAGGATCCAAGGTGAAACCAATCCAATGAGATACAAAGGTGGACAAGTGGAAAGATGTAAACACGAACCCAAAAGGTTCAAGGTGTTTCTCCCTTAGGTCTTGGGTTAGTTTATTAACCTCCAGATAAACTAACCAATAGAACAAGCTCCTGATCATACAATTTATTTTATTTCTATTAGTTTCATAGTTTATTTATTTTGGGTGTGTTGTCATGATCACACTATTAATGATTTAAACAAGCATGCAAGATGAAACTAAAATAAGATCGGATTATGCGTAAAATATTATCATAGACGAGGTTAATTACTTAATTATATCTCGATTTATATTAACAAGCATGTAATCAAAGATAATAAAATGGAAATTTACATATAAGGATAACATCCCTCAAAGAAAATATCAAGTCGGTATAGCCTTCCATAATCTTGGTTAGAATCGACCATAGTTCAAAGTGCTTAACCAACCCTAGTTGGGGTGAATTCAATTATCGAGGAATTATAATTCAAGGTTTTGGGTTGACTTGACTTGGTTTGCATCAAGGGTTGACTGCCACATCGGGACTTTGTGTGACCAAGAGGCAAAGGTTGAGGAAATACAAAATAAAAGGATTTCAGGATTTGGGAGTCCACTCAACGGATCAAGGAGCTATGAGATAATGCAGTTAGAATTTGGAATGCCTACCTAAAAAACTTCAAGTTCCTTGACCAACCCTAGTTGGGGTAATGCGAAGGGAAATATGGATCCTTGCAAATAGAATATTCAGGAAATAGAATATTCTGAATTCAATGGTGAGGGATATTAGATTTCAAAAAAATAGTGGGAGACTAATAAGTATTAATCTATTTATTTGTCTCTGTTTTATCATAATAAATTACTAAACCTTTTCTCATCTTAATTTGTAGAAACGGAAAGAAAAATGAATTCAAACATATCATTGAGAACCATACTCGATAAGAAAAACCTTCTCACCGGCATCAATTTCCAAGAGTGGTAGAGGCGTTTACGCATCATCCTTCGCCATGAGAGGAAATTGTATGTGCTGGAATAACATGTCCTAGTTGCGCCTAGAAAAGAGGCCAGTGATGAGGAACTATATCTATATATGAAAATTATGGATGATTCCACATAAGTCCAATGTTTCATTCTATCATCCATGTTTAATTATCTCTTGAAGTAACATGAAAAAATGGGCGCATATTGCATGATGTATCACCTTAAAGATCTCTACCAAGAGAAGTCAAGACATGAGATATATGTGATCTCCAATGATTTGTTTACAACTAATCTTGGAGAGTCTATGCTAGCTGGGACTCATGTAGTCATGCTTATTGGCTACATTGAACACTTGGACATCTTAGGGATTAAGTTCCCGAATGAGTTGCGTACAGATCTCATCCTATCATCATTGCCCAAGACCTTCTCTAGCTTTATTGTCAACTATAACATGATAAACAATGAGAAGAGTCTATCGAAACTTATGACCTTAATTCGCCAGGTATATAAAGACATGGGGTGTGACAAACCCGCAATCCTTATGGTGAATGTGAAAAGGAAGGATAAGGCAAAGGGGCCAAGGACTTATAAACAGTCTGAAGCCCCCAAGCATCATCCCTCCAAAAAGAGGAAGATCTAGAGGTAGGGTAAGGAACGAGTGGTGGTATGTTTTTCATGTGGAAAGCCAGTCCACTAGAAGAGGAATTTCACCCAGAAGCATGGGGATGCTAAAGGAGTGTTCATTATCGAGTGTAATCTTTCCATTTCTACACGTTGGGTATTAGATATAGCTTTTGGGGCTCACATTTATATTCAAATCCAGGAACCAAGTAGATTTAGAAATATTTCTAGAGGAGAGGTGGATCTTCATGCTACCAATGGCGTGAGGCTGGATCCATTGGCCCTTGGCGATTACCACCTCTCATTGACAACTGAAATGATTTTGGTTTTACATAACTATTATTATGTGCCTAGTGTTACAAAAAACATAATATCAGTATCAAGTTTGGATATGGATGGGTTTATTTTCAAGTTTGGAAATAAGGGTTGCTTCTTTTATAAGAATAATGTATGTTATGGTATGGTACATTTAAATAATGGTTTGTATATATTAAATTACGAAAACCAAGTTTTGGAAATCAATAACAAAACAAACTCACATGACTCATACATCACCTAGTTGTGGCATCACTGTCTCGGTCATGTAAATGAGAAGTGCTTGACAATGATCTACCAAGATGTCTATTTAGACTCTAATGACCTAAAACCACTTGATAGATGTCACGTTTGTTTACAAGGTAAAATGACCAAGTCGCCTTTCAGTGGACAGAGTGATAGGGCCACAGAGCTTCTAGGATTGGTGCATACAGATGTGTGTGGACCATTTCCAGTAGAAGCTAGAGGTGTATATTCTTACTTCATTAATTTTACTGATGATTTTAGTAAATATGTCTATGTCTACTTAATGAGGTATAAGTCAGAATCCTTATAGAAATTTAAGGAATTCAAGAATGAAGTATAAAATAAGCTTTTTAAGAAGATAAAGAAGCTTTGATCGGATCGAGGTGGAGAATATCTGAACCAAGAGTTTATCGATCTTCTACAGGAGTCTGAAATTCTATCTCATCTCACTTTTCCTTATACACCACAGTGGAATGGTGTTAGTGAAAGGAATAACCGCACCTTTTCGGACATGGTGAGGTCGATGACAAGTCATGCAGATCTTCCATTATCCTTTTGGGGATATGTATTACAGACTGTAGCATACACATTAAACCGAGTACCAACTAAGGCGGAAAATGGAATTTCCTCCGAGTTATGGAATGGAAATAAACTCATTTTCTTGCACACATGTGTATGGGGATGTGAGGAATTTGTTAAGGCCTTCTCAGGTAATAAACTTGTACCCTGGGGCACAAAGTGTATCTTTACAGGATATCCTAAGGAAATGAAAGGATATTACCTAAATTATCGTTCAAAAAAGAAAGTGATTGTCTCCAGACAATTCATATTTCTTGAGAGGGAGAACATCCTCAAAAAGAATATTGGGAGAAAGATTTACTTTGATGAAGTTGATTCTCAAGATACACAAGAGTTGGTACAGGAACAAGTTCCAAAGTTCCCTATGGAAGAGATTCCAGAAACTCAAGTACTGTATATGAGCTCAAGAGAGGTAAGAGAACCAGAGAGATTTTGTTTCCTAGTCACCGAGAATGGTGAATCATTATTGTTGGAAAATGATGAACCTCTCTTCTAAAAGGAAGTAGTAGAAATCTCATAAGTTGAAATATGGCTAGAAAATATGAATTCTGAGATGAATTCAATGTATCAGAACCAAGTCCGGGTTCTAGTCGACGAGTCAGTTGATGTAAAGCCTGTTGGATGCAAATGGATATTCAAGAGAAAACTGGACATGTAAGGTCAAGTTATCACCTATAAAGCAAGGCTAGTGGCTAAAGGATTCAGATAGTGTTAATGAATTGACTATGATGAAACCTTATTTCTAGTTTCCATGTTTAAATCCATAAGAATCATAATTTCCATAGAATCTTACCATGACTACGAGATTTGAAAAATGGATGTCAAAACAACATTCCTTAATGGGAACCTTCAGGAAGATGTCTACATGACACAACCAGAAGGGTTTGTGACAATAGGTGAAGCCAAAAGGGTTTGTAAGTTGCATAAATCCATTTATGGATTAAAGTAATCATCTAGGTCATGGAACATTCGATTTGATGAATCCATAAAGGAATTTGGTTTCATTAAGAACGAATTTGAGCCATGTGTTTATAATTGGTTTAATGGGAATACAGTCTTTATCCTAGTAGTATATGTTGATGACATATTGCTTATTGGAAACGATGTACCAGTCTTACAGTCAGTTAAAGACCGGTTGAACAAGTTTTTTTCCATGAAGGACTTCGGTTAAGCATCCTACATTATAGAGATCAAGATCATTAATGATAGATCCAAGAGGCTACTTTAACTAAGTCAGGGTACATATATCGACCAGATACTAAAGATATTTAGTATGAAACAATCCAATAGGGGATTGGATCTAGTGTCGCATGACCTAGATCTTTCTAAGAAAATGCTTCCTCAGACACAACAAGATAAAGATAGAATGAGTAAGATCCCATATGATTTGGCTATAGGTTCCATCATGTATTCCATGTTATGTACCAGGATTGATGTTGTCTATGCACTGAGCATGGTAGGTAGATATCAAGCAAATCCAGGAGAACAAAATTGGACTACTATAAAGACTATCCTTAAGTATCTGATAAGAACTAAGGATATGTTCCTAGTGTATGGAGAAGATGAGGAGCTTTTTATCAGATGGTATGTTGATGTTGGTTTTCAGACAGATCATAATGATCTGAAGTCGCAATCTAGATATGTTTTATGTCTCAATGGAGGATCTGTGAGCTGGAAGAGTTCAAAGCAACTAGTTGTCGCCAATTATACAGTGGAGTCCGAATATATAGCAGCTTCTGATGGAACCAAGTAATCCATCTAGATTCAGATCTATGTCTAGGAGCTTGATGTGGTGCCTAGCTATAAAGATCATATCACATTATATTGTGATAATATTATAGTGGAGACTCTTTCAAAATAACCAAGGTCACATCAACGGACAAAGTACAAACTCCAAAAGTATCACCTATTTAGATATTTCTATCAAAGGGGTGAAGTTACACTGAGCAGAGTGTTCATGAAAGAGAACATGGCAGACCCCATGACTAAAGGCCCATCTCAGTAGAATCAAGAATATCATGTGAGATCTAGTGGGTTAAATGTTTTTAGCAGTTGGCGCTAGTCCAAGTGGGATTCTATTGGATTTTGTGTCCTAGAACCAACTACTTTGTACTTTATTCATTAATAAATACCTCATCACATCTTGATTGTTCTTCCATATAAAAATGTATGTGATAATGTCCTAAGGATTTCTGTTGCATTAATGGGTCATAGCGGATCCCTACTATGATGAGAACCCGGAAGTTCCATAACACTGTTCTTGAATATATGTTATATGGCAGGATGATGTTATTTGAGGGACACAAATGATACATGCCATTAGGGATGATGACTCATAAAACTTTGAGGCACCTTCTCATGGTGTGTGCCCTTGGTAATATCTAGGAAGATATTATGAGAATGATACCCGCCAGTAAGAAATCCACATTTCATAGTGTCATTGGATGTTCTTATCTGTGGACGTGTTTATTGGTCCTTAGACTTTAAGATTATTATTAATGAGTATTAAAACTCATGAAGTTAGATGTATTGATGGAAACTATGATGACACACTTTTCTCCATGAGGTAGGATACGTTGGGTGCATCACAAATGATACTATATTAATAGATAATGCAAGAAAGGATTCATCCATTCTGTTCCATAATAGAAGTAGATATCTCATTCCCTTTGATGGAATTGATATAGCCTAAATAAATCCATGTCCATGGTAAGGAATGGGAAAGTTCAATTTAGAAAATTCAAAGAAAGAATAATCGAGTACATGGGTTGATGGTACTAGCATGAAACCCGCTTGATTTGAGATATCGAGACAAATGGATTATATTACATGGTAATATTTCGTAGGAGGTTACACATCATTGCAACATTAACTTCTTTCTCTATGGGTTCCTTGGCATGTTGCTAGAGAGTACCCTTGGACTTTAGGCATGCTCTGCCTAATTCCATTGAGAAAGAGGCCTAGAGGGTCACACACTAAGTGTGTCCAAGTATCTTAGTTAAATATTAATTTAAAAAGTTGAATAAATATTATTCTATATTGTGGTTTAATAATTATTTAAGGATGCCTAATTTCATTTATTTCTACACTAGTTATTCAAGAGTGTTTCCTCTAGAAATGGGTATGACCTCGTTTGTTTAAGGTTCAAAAATTCCAAGCGGTTTCTAACGGGTTTGTTCGTAGAACCAGAAACATCCAATGATTGTTTATCCATTTGGACCTACTTTCCAAAGGTAGTTGCTCATTAGTTGTGAAATGATGAGGCTTAAGAATTTTCATTGGTCGAGAGGATGGGAGGTTGGACTCATCACACCTTTTTTAGGGGAATTATTGCTTACTCCGGGACTCTATTTATAGATTTAAGTTATGTTCGTGAATCCTTATTAAATTACCAAGTATGAAAATGAGCTTTCCTTTAGATCTGACAATCAATGATTGATATTTAGGAGATTTAGAGAATCTTTTATATGTATTCTAGGTTGTTCATCGATAGAGAATCATCTGTATTTGTTATAGATTCTTAGTCAATGGTATCCTTCAACACATTATATAGAAATCTATTGGTCATTATGATAACCATACTGGTTTTAAAGCCACTCAGCGGGGCACTTGAAGTTTAGTTTTATTCAGAAGGACATGAATTATTTCAGATTTGGGATCATACACGCAGATGGGCTACCTACATATCCTTTTTTTTAGAAAACGAATCAGAACCCACATAGTTTGAGTAAAGAAGTATGAGGTTTATATATGATTGATGGATCAAAGAAAGATGTCATAATTACTTTTACGCTCTAAGCTCATGTGAGTCATGATCTATGCGAGAAACAAGAGGTATTGGTAAAACCTGACAATTTTTCCATGAAAGATGTAATCATAAGAAATGATGTGGGGCTTATGTATGTATGACTGCCCAGATGGATGAAGATTAGTATTTACTTCAGGGAAGAAACCCGAGAATAAGGTCCATAAAGGTATATGTGTTTTATGGAGATTTGGATACTTAACTTAAGACTTAATCCTGAGAAGGATGCCAAAATTAGAGGGGACTTATGATTGGGTTTTATTCCTGATAAGGAAGTCCAAATAAAAAGTAAATTAAGATTGGTTAAGAGAAATTATTACTAGGGATTATTCCTGAGAAGGAGACCCAAGTTAAAGGGATTTGAAAACTGGGGCTTATTCCTGAGAAGGAGGCCCAAGTTAAGGGGAATTATGACTAGGGATTACTCTTGAAAAAGGAAGCCTAGGTTATGGGAATTTGGGAACTTGGGGCTTACTCCTGAGGAGGATGCCCAATTTAAAGGAATTATAGTTGGGGCTTACTATTAAGGAGGATTCCCATATTTTGGAACTTGGGGCTTACTCCTGAGGAGGATGCCCAAAATTAAGGGAACTTGAATACTAGGGCTTACTCCTGAAAAGGAGGCCCATGTTAGGGGATTTGGGGCTTACTCTTAAGGAGGATGCCCATATTTGGGGATTTGAGATTGGGACTTGTACTGGGGCTTACTCCTGAAAAGGAGGCCCAGGTTAAAGATCATATCATCTTAAAGGATGAGGTTGAATGAATTAAATCTCTAACCTTAGTGACATAAAGATCTTTAAATCACTAGGTTTTGAGAGATGTTCCACAGAATTCTTTCAGATAAGGAAGACAACAAAGGAACCATGCCATAAATGGCTTTGAAGATGGTTCTGAAGGCTAAATCTTGAAGAGGAGAGGTATATTTGAAGAAATCAAGTGAATAGGTAGGAGGGGCACCCAAAAAGAGAGTGGCATGCAAGTCCTTCGTGGGCGCGCAAGTCCTGGTTGCACAAGTATACTTGCGCGACACATGGTTACTTGCACGACGGTCAACCCTTAGGGTAATACTTGGGAGAGACTTGGATCAAGCCCTTAGTATTATCCCTAAAGGATTCCAAAAGAGTGGCGCGCAAGTTTTGTTAAAGGGATAAGGCGGCATGCAAGTGTGGCCATTTCCCTTAAAGGCTGGCCACTTAGGCACACAAGTGTTGATGAGTTTTAACACTTAGGCCTTGTTTCCCCTATTTAGATCTTCCATTCTAGGTAAGAAATTACCTTAGAATTTACCAGAAGACTTCAAGCAGAGACTAGGGCGACCAGAGATTAAATCTTACTTTTAAAATTTTTCCGTCCTGAAATGGGGGGCCCATAAGTGGTATTTATAGGCTCCTGAAGACCTTGGTCAAAAAATCCAATAGGGTGTGCAGGTCACCTGCGTGCCCAATATGTGGCGCGCAGGTATACCTGCGTGACCATGATGAAACATGCGCGACCCATTCTTAACCAAATTCTTCTTCATGCCTTTGTCAATTTTTGATGTTTCTTCAAAGGATGAATCTATTTATGCTAAGGTATTCCACTTTTTCAATCGTTAGAATCTGTGAAGGAAAGGAGCATCAATAAAATCCCCCCTCATAGTTGTATCTAGAGATAAAAGAGGATTTGACTCTGAGGAAAAAAGAGAAACTAGGGGTCTTTGTGGTTATTGGTAGTTTAGAGTCATGCATGTCGGACATAAAAAAGGCTAATGTTTAAGGATGAATAGCTTTACCAAATGGATTAAAATTGACTCAATTCCCAGATAATTTATCTAAAAACATATTACCACATTCAATTATGAGGGAAAATATGTAAACTATGACTTAAGAACTTTTGAATCCGAGGAATGATAAGAAAAAGGGCTAAAAGGCATTAGAAGAAGTAGTTCCCAAGAATGAAGTTACCACTATTTAATAAACCCATTAGGGGGTTGAATTATACAGGTCCGCTTAATGGAATTGGATGCATAGTCAAATAATAGCATATTTTGGCTGATAGGTCCATTATGTAGACTACTTATGCAAGGCCGCCTAAGGTCATGTGCTGCATAGTCAAGAAAAAGAACTCTCAGAAATTTAATTTTCAACTGCTAAAAAGCCAGTGAATGTTTATGGAGATTCAAATCTTCCAAAGCATAGAGTTTGCTATATAGAGAGAGGTACTTGAATATGGAGAAGATATTTCCAAACAAGATTGTCTAAGAACTGGATGAATGTCACTCCTATGAAGGTATGACCCAAACATAGGGAAGGAAAATATAAACCATAGACTTGAATATTTTTAGATCATGAAAAAGAGTATGGGAAAAATATGTTAAGGATGGCTATATTTTTTTTTGTGGATCCCTACATATTGTCATTAAGACAACTATGGAAAAAGTGGTTTTCTTCCCCAGAATGAAGTTACCATTATTTGAAAAACCCATTAGGGGGTTGAATTATGCAGGTCCACCTTAGGTCATTGGATTCATAGTCAAATAATAGTATCTTTTGGTTGACAGGTCTGTTATGTAGACTACTTATGCAAGGCCACCTAAGGGCACGTGCTGCATAGTCAAGAAAAATAACTCTTAAGTATCAAACATTTTGTGACCAGAAGTCAAGAAAATGGTTATGGAGATCTGGAAGTATTTAAGGTTAGGAATACGACTCATGAAAATGGGCATTATTCAATGCATGTAGAGATACACAGACCAATTCTAATCATAATCGTGTTGTGGCTGGGTCCTGAATTGAGATGCTGGACTTCACTACATATCTCATTAGAATGAGAATCAAGCCAAATGTAATTCTTGAAATATAGTTTAACGTCATGTGGGATGATAATATAGGAAATCTTAGTTTAGGGTCATAGAACTCAGACCATCATAAGGATTATACAGTGTGTGTTTTCATAGGGGGACTTTTCAGCTATGGGACTGAAAGTGGAATTTGGGGTTAGGCCCAAATACTTGGGGCTGGATTCGAGGGAAACTCAAACGTTCTTACATATCCCATAAGGATGGGAATCAAGCCACACATAGTTCTTGAAATACCCTCTGTATAGATCTGGTTCATACAAGTGAAGGGTGAAAAGGGAACTTTTGTGCAATGATGGTTTGACCCAAGATAAAAGGTTCAAGCATTTCCATGTATGCACATAGTCTTTGGAATATAAAATGATTGGAAATCAATGTAAATAATGATTACTTCTCAGGTGAGAGTGTCAAAGAATGTTGTAGTTTATTATCATACAAGACAAAATTTTTGTATAGTTTAACGTCATATAGCATGGACAGAGGTGAACCAATGTAAAGATATTGATTCTGGGGGTGGCTTCACGAATCAACATCGTATGAGATGGAGGTGAACCAATGTGAAGAGATTGGTTTTGGGCTTGAACCTCCGGAGGTTTCCTACGTACCCAGCCTAGAATGCAAGGATCAAAGTCCGTGTAGTTAAATTAAAGAATGAATTGGTGATCATGTTTTTTTTAGGACGACGACCTAAAAAATGGTGTTGAGAATTACACATGGTTAGTGGCCCAGAGAAGGTGTTATGGTTGAAGTTTACTCTAAGCTCATGTGAGTCATACTTGGTGTGAGAAACAAAAGGTAGAAACAACCTTAACGATGCACAGTTTAATGTCATGTAGGACATATGAAGGGACTATGCAGTTTAAAGTCTTACAGTGAGGACTATTGGTGCTGCACAGTTTAGCATCCTGTAGCAGGGACAAAATATAGTTTAACATCATTTAGGACAAATATAGGGACACATTTTAACGTCATGTTGGACGTGAACACAGTTTTGCATCATGTTTGACAATAAGGGTGTTGTACGGTTTAGCGTCCTATAGCTAAGATGATGGGGACAATACAGTTTAATGTCATGTTGGATGAAAGGGGGACTGTGCAGTTTAGTGTCATACATTAAGGACAAAAGAGGAAATAGTTTAACGTCATGTTGGACGTATTAGTGATTTTTTTTTCACATTTTAACGTCTTGCTGGACGTAAGGGACTACTGTACAGTTTAGCATCATGTAGCTAGGACGTCACAGTTTAATGTCATGTTGGACGATGGTGTGAATAGTTTAAGGTCATATGCATAGACCGATGATGGTGCAGTTTGATGTCTTACTGGATGTGTTAGTATTTGTGTTACACAAAATACTTATTCAGAAATCTAGAATTGGTTGGAGTCGTGATGAGTTCTCTATCTATTGAGATTAAAGAATAAGCTCCATTGGAGTAGACCTTATATATTAAGTAAGGTCCTTCCCATTTTGGTTCAAGCTTGGGAGGTTTCTTTCCTGGTATCATTGGAGTTCAAAGAACCAATACCAATTCTCCCTGAATGAATGAACGAAGACATACTTTTTTGTTGAAAGCTCATGCTATTCGATTCTTATAAACTTCCAAGTGATGTAGGGTGCACAATATTTTTTCATCTAATCATTCCAATTCATCCAATTTCTTTTGAGATTGTTCATCTGTATATGACTGATCACAAATGGATACTCTGATCGAGGGTAATTGAACTTAAATGGGAAATACTTCTTCTGTTCCATATACTAATGAATATGGAGTTGACCACGTTGCAGTGCGGGTGGTGGTCTGATAAGCCCATAAAGCATGAAAGAGTTTATAAGGACATGATTTCTTATCTTTATCCACCATCTTTTGTAGTGTGTTTGAAAGAGTCTTGTTAAAGGCTTCTATCTGGCCATTGGTCACTGCATTATACTGGGAGGAATGGTTGGATTTGATGTTGTATTATTGATACAACTTCCTTACCTCGGATGAACAGATTTTGGTGCCATTTCCCGACAATATGGTATGAGGGACACCAAATCTGGTAATGATGTTAGACTTGATGAAGCTAACAATGCTTTTAGAACTGACTTCCTTGAGAGGTATTGCCTCTTCCCATTTGTAAAAGAATTCAGTAGAAGTAAGAATGTACTTAAACTACTTGGCTGTAGCTGAAGGATAAGGTCCTACTACATCCATTCCCCATGTGGAAAATGGCCATGAGTATTTAGCTGTATGAAGAAAATCTAGGGACTGATGAATGATGTTGGCACATACATGGCAATAATGACACTTCTTTTGAGAAATCAACACAATATTGTATCATTGAAGGGCAAAAGTATCCAAGCCTTCAAATTTGATCAGACAGTCTGTGTCCAGACTGATGGGAACCACAGACTCCTGCATGCACTTCTTTCATGACAACCATTGTCTCTTCACCATCAATTCATATGAAGATAATTCCATCAAAACTTCTTTTGTAGAGAATTTTCTCTAGGTGATTAGGGCCCTCATAAAGAGTAAAATTGACCACACGTTGTCAGATTTGTTCTTTCATGGATCTATCAGGTGGAAGTGTTCCATTTTGAAGGTATTCCCTAATAGGTGTCATCCATCCTGTAGTTTGACCATATGGTTTAGAGATGGGACTAATTTCATTGATTTCCTCTATTCTCATTTGAACATAAGGTGAAATTGTACGATGGTGGGAAATACTGATGATTGTCTCATCCCGATTTGGATCTTCCAGAGCTGTGGCTATATTATCCAGTGAATCATCTTGGGAATTTTGTGATCTCGGGACATAAGAAAATGTTGGTTCCATAGGAAATTCCGCCATTAACTCTCTGACGTAATCATACAAAGGGATTAGTTCTTATTTTATGATTTCATAATCCCCATTGACTTGTTTGATTACCAGGTCTGAATCACCTTTCACATTTAAGTGATTCACTTGTGCTTGAAGTGCCAACTCCAATCCTATAATAAGAGCTTGGTATTCTGCTTCATTATTTGTCCCGCCTCCCAACAATGAGAAGGAATAGGGTAGCACAGCCTTTTCTGGAGAAATGAGTACAATTCCTAACCCAACTTTATTAAATTTAGGATCTTCCATTTTCCTCCCTATTGGACTTCTGGAAGCACCATCAAAGTACATTTCCCATGCTTGAAGACTATCTTGAATAGAAAATACTTCTTCATCAAGAAGTTCAATATCTAAAGATGTATCTTCTACTGAAGGATGTTCAACAAGGAAATCAGCCAGAGCTTGACCCTTTATTTCCTTTTGAGACACATACTGGATATGAAATTGCTGCAAAATAACTACCCACCTTTCCAGACATCCTGTAAGCATTGGACGACTAAGGATGAATTTTAGCGGGTTATTGTGAGATACCAATTGGACCTCGTGATGTTGCAGGTAGTGTCTCAACTTCTGAACTACAAAGATTAATGCTAGGTAGCACTTCTCAATACTTCAATATCAGGTTTCTGCTTCAAACATAGTCCGACAGATATAGTAATGGATGTTTTCATTCCCAGCATCATTCTTCTGAGCAAGAAAGGCACCCAATGATTGCTCTAAAGCTGTCACATAGAGGATAAGTGGTCTTCCTTCAACAGGTGGCATTAATATCAGTGGACTCAAGAGATACTTCTTGCGAATATTGAATGCTTCTTGACATTCTTCAGTACACTGGTAAGTGACTCCCTTCTTCATCAATTTGGTGAAGGGTAAACTTTTGCCTGCCAAATTGGTGATAAAACGCCGAATATAGGCTAAGTGTCCTTGAAGTCCTCTCAATTACTTCAAATTTCGATGAGGTGAAATACCAAGGATTGACTTTTTCTTCTCAGGATCGACTTCAGTACCACAATGGTATACAACAAAGATGAGAAATTTTCTTGAGGTTACCCCAAAAGCACATTTTAAGGGGTTCATCTTCAAATTATGTTGCCGAAGTTTGTGGAATATGACATCTAAATCAGACAAGTTATTAGAATGCTACTTGGATTTAACCACCAAATATTCCACATAACATTCAACAAACTTCCCTAAAAAGGGTTTGAAGATACGATGCATGACACGCTGATATGTTGCGCCTGCATTTTTTAGGCCAAAGGGCATTACCCGATAGCAAAACACACCCTGAGGGGCTCTGAAGGCTGTAGATTATTCATCTTCTGGATCCATTCGGTTTTGATTATACCTGGAATATCCATCCATGAAGGAAAGTTCTTCATAGCCAGCTGTTGCATCAATTAATAGTTCTGTAATCGGAACAGGAAAATCATCCTTAGGACAATGCCGATTAAGATCTCTAAAATCAATACAAACTCTAATATGTCCGTTCTTCTTTTTCACAAGGAGAATATTAGCCAACCATTTGGGATATTGAACTTATCTGATGAAGTTATCTTTGATAAGCTTATCCACTTCAGCTTCAATTTTGGATGCATAGGTTGGGTGTGTTCTTCTTGTGGATTTCTTAAATCCTCGATGTTCTTCTGGAAAACCCAAATGATGAGTAAAAATATCAGGATCAAGTCCTGGCATCTTTGTATAGTTACAAGAAAATATATCTCGATTTTGCTTTAAAAATGAAATATACATCTCTTTCTCTTCAAGAGTCATGGCTGCACTAATTAAAGTGGGGCATGGATATTCTTTTATACCTAGATTTATTTCTCTGAGTTCATCCACAGTGGTAGAGATACCCTCTTAAAATGATGGAGGAGCATCCCTGAGATCTTCCTCTTCTTATTCAACATGTGTTATCTCTTCTTCTTCTACTTGCATAGTAGATGGTGAAGCAGAATTTCCATGATCTGGAGAGATGTTAAAATTTGAACATCTTGAAGAAGAAGCTTCCATTTCTGACCCGATTGATGATGAAGGGTCTTCCTTGGGTAATAAAGAGGATATGATGGATTGAGAATCGATATCATCGTTCACCTCTGACATTGTTATAACTTCTTCTGGCCTAGTTGGTGAAGTATAGACTTGCTGGATTTCAGCGGATGAAATGAAGACATCTCCATTTGAGCTTTCATCATTGCTTAGTGAATCACCAATTTCTCCCATGTTGTCTGGCTTGATTGCTGTAATTGACATTATGGAAGTTTCTATAAGAGTATTTGGATTCGGGTCTATCCTATCAATTTGACTGATAGGAAACACATAATCTGTACTCACATTTGTGAATGGGTTTACTGGAATCTTTTCCAAACCATATGGATCATTAACTTTGGTAACCTCCTTTGCTGTGGATTTATCCTTACCCTTCATGTGATAGAATTACGCCTCAATGTATTGAGATTCACATGTTTTAAAGGGGGATTTATCACAATAAAATGTCCCAATTTGACCATTGAAACAATATTTGATACATTGATGGTATGATGAAGGGATATCCGCATGTTGATGTAGTTAGAGTATTCCAAGAAAGATGTTGAAGGCTGTGTCATGATCAACAACCATGAAATTTGAATTGGATACAAGATCTCCAAACTGAGTTTTTAGTGTAATCTCTCCCAGTGGTTCTTGTTCATTTTTATCATATCCTTGTAACATTAATGTAGAAGGAGATAAATCAGATTTTGTGAGGTCCAATCAACAAAGTGTACAAATGGAGATGAGGTTGACTCCTGAACCATTATCAATGAAAGCTATTTGGAAGTCTACACCATTGACCATTCCAGATAAATACAAAGGTCTAATATGTCCATGAACGGCATCATCTTCATCTTCATCTGTAAAAGATATCACTGCATGACATTCTGCAGGATTATTCTCTACATGGTAGACTTCAGCAGAAGCAATTTCAGTTGCGAATTCCTGAGGACTTGACAAAGCCTCAATGAGTGCCTCCTGAATATCCTTTGATAAATTTAAGGCATCAAAAATTAATAACTTGTCCAGTACTTGGGCCAAGTGTTTCAATATATTATACTTTTGATCCAAAGGTCTGTGTTTCCCAATAGGAACACGTGTTTTCACAGGTTCCTTAGAAGTTGATGCTTTGGAAGTTGATGCATCTTGTATTGGGGTAGGAGTGGGAAATACTCTTGGATTTGGAATATTATACCAATTAGGTCTATTTACTTGATAATAGGAAGAATATGGAACCTCTAACTGATCTTCCAGAATAATTGTTCCAGGACTGAATCTGCTATTGGTGGAAGAATTTTCTTGTTCTTGTTGAGCCCGCTGAAGGGCTCTACCATGAGTTTCAGCCGTATACACAGTTCTAGAAGGGGTAGAATTGGAATAGTGGCTTCTGGAATATCCGCGTCTTCCTCTCTATACCAGACCTCTGGAACTCCCTCTGATTCCTCCGTTTGATACAGAGAACTCGAGCTCATCAAAATCGAAACTGCGACTGGCATATGGATCTGTTAAGTGAATCATGTTAACAGAACCAAAGATCAAATCTTCATCTGATGAAGACTTTGCCTAATTATCCAATTTAGGCTGTGCCGTTTGGTGGGATGGTTCCCGTGTCTTCGAAGTAGATGGCATAAAATCTGCCAGATTCAAAGACAACATGGGCTTTAACATGATTTCATCTTCTTCTGATTGTTCCTCTTTCTTTGAATTATGCCGTTTCTTCGAGGATTTTTCCTCTGATGAAGAGGGTTTTGCTATGGAATTCATAGTAGAAGACACAATTAGTTTCTTCAATTGTGTTCGTAAAATGGAATGAGTTCGGTTGATTGTTTTCCTGGCCATTCAATCATCATATTTTTGCGCATTTTTGTTCTTGACTTCTTTCCACTCGCCTTCCTCCTATGGATCGGTAGTAGTAACACATGCTACATAAGCTGAAAAACCTTTCAATTTGACTTGTCCTGAGTCCACCATTTTTTTAGGAGGTCTTTGAAGACAAAACACTCCCGAATGGCATTCCCCAACATCTGATGAAATGGGCAATAATTGGGGCAGTCTTCATCTCCTTCCTTGTTTGGCCTTTTGGGCCTTGGCAGTTGAACCAAATTATTTTCCAGAGCTGAAATGAAGTAACCAGGAACTTGTTCATTTCGAAAAGAGTAAATTTTTCTTTTCAAATCCTCAAATTGTTTCTGTCTTCGATCTCTTTGATCATCTTGACGAAACGGCCTCTGTTGTTGATGCTCAGTAGGCTGAGCCCTTCGATAAGATGAAGGTTTTGAAGTAGAAGCAGGTACATGTTCTTGTTTAAGCGTAACTATAGCAGTCCCTTATTTACCCATTCTCATTCCTGGATTTGATGGAATTATACAAGTTTTATCCTTAGTCTTCATAAGAGAGTCTTCGATCTTCTGATTGATCGAAGTTAGGTCTCAAAACCCTACCATGTATTTCACAGGGATCAACGACGTGTGTAATTCATTACGCAGATTTGACACATAGATTGGAAACAATTCTTCTTGAGGGAGTACTAAGATTAAGGAATATGTTAATCCCTTCCAATAGGCAATGAAAACTGAAACCCTTTCATTCTCCCTTTTCTTAAAATTTGTAAGATCAAAAACTGTTGTCTTTGGCAATGTTGAGCTGAATTAAAGAATGAATCATTGACGGAGATCCTCCCACCCAATAATTGACTGGGATTGCAAGCTTGTATACCATACAAAAGCAGGCCCTGGTAATGACTGTACAAAACACCTGAGCTTAACTGCTTCTTGTTGTTGAGGGGTTCCCATCATAGGATCACAACAAGAAACAAAATGTGTTAAGTGTTGCTCTTTGTCTCCCGAACCATTAAATATTGGGAATGCAATACTTGCAAAATTTGATGGGGGAGGAATTGAATCAACCCATTTAGGATAAGATCTCTTTTCTGGTTGAATTTGAGCACGTTTTCCCTTCATAGATTCCAACCGAGCTGTTAATGACTCAATAGTAGTCATTAACTTTTGAGAAACATCTGATTGAGCTTGGACCTGAGCCGGTGCAATAATTACAACTTAGACAGATGTGGTGGCTGGTACTGCAACTGATGGTAGCACCACCGATTGTTGTTACACATAACCCGTAGGATTAGATCTATGAGGGTGTACTGGTATATGAGGATATTCTTGATCCATATAAGTAACTACAACAAATTCCCTTGGCTGATTGAATCCAGCACGCTTAGGAGGAAGACTACCTTGAAGTAATTCTGCATTCAACCTCCTTAACTTCTTCATTTCTTCCTCCTGTTGTACAAATCTTTGCTCTAGTGAGAGCGATTTTCCTTCTCCAGAGGATGGGTATGTAACCTGATTCTTTCCTTTCCCCTTGTTGGACGGCTTTCAGAGAGGGGGAAGTTTATTGTATGACAACCCTAATTTTATTACAAACTTAAACATGATTTATTACATAAAACTTCACTTGATACAAAAAAGAAGATCGAGAGGTTTAATGTCTTTGGGGATTAGGATCATTACATAAAAACTTAAAACATGAAATACAACATCTTTATTGAAAACTTCCTTTACATGACCACTACATTCCCTTGTACTTAGCATTGCTTGGGATAACGCGAGGACATGCATAAGAAAAGGGTGAGCTATAAAGCCCAGTAAGGGAGTACACATGGAATAACATAAGGAGTAAAATACATGTTAGACAATAGGCATATCAATAGAGAATAAAATAAACATGAACATAAATGCATGATAAAGCATGATAATCATAACATGGAAATGTGGAAACAACACTTAACATGGAATTAGCATGAGCCAAGGCTCATTGCACATGGAGAATGAGTAAATCCTAATTTCACATAAAGCACAAGTAAACCCTCATTTCACTTGAATTAGCATGATTCAACATTCATTTCACATGACGTATCATGATACTATACTTTACCCAATGCATTGGAGCGCTATAAGGGCGCACCCTTCTTAAACATTTCATTTCATGCATAAGTGTGCCACATGGATCATAAAACACGGATTCATAAAACATAATAATTTATTCCATGATGAAGGAGTGTAGAATTAATACATGATACTTCATAATCAATAAGTAAATGTTCATAAAGGTGAATACCTTTGATGGATAATTGGGCATGATATTCACTACACAATGGCATTGTCTTAGAAAATCGATGCGATTTCGACAGTGTAACAGCGTGACATAAGAATTCATAAAAATGGTTGATGAGAGAGAAAGGGGTTACTCATCATATTTACATGTAATGGACAGTAAGGAGGTCATATAGATACATTTTCCAACAATTGTAATGGAATTTAGATTCATGATACAAAAGTATTGCTTGAATGTAAATGAGAAGAGAGAAGTTCCTTTCGGAATTTCGACATAGTAACAGGTGTACATGGGAGGCATTTAATGATAGAGAAATGGGTCTCCCATCATTCAAACATAAATAGGGAAGTATTAGGGAGGTGAAAAACCATACCCCAACATTCATAATTGAAATTAAAAGGGAAAAACAACTTAAAGAAAATTGACAAAAATGAGAAAGGAAGAAAAAACCCTTACTTGGAAGTGTGCTTCCAAAGGCTAGAGAGAGGCTTGTGAGAGGCTTCTTGGGAGCTTGAGGCACCTTTTTAGGATTCTAGAGAGAGTAGGGCAGAGGTTGGACGAACTCAAAAGGCTTTTAGTGGGGAGGAAGTGGGAACATGGGTGGGTTTATAAAGGAAAGGTGAGGGAATTCTTTATTATTTGGGTTTGGGACCCCTTATATTAAATTAATCCAAACCACAAACCATCTCATGGTTTTTGCCCATGGTTTTTTAGAAAATGGAAGAGTAAAACAATATTTTATAAGGAAAAAGTCCGAAATTCTTAAAATATTAGGGTTGCTTATGTGGAGGTGAGTCACACTCCCATGGAAATTAATTTAAAAAGACAAGGTGTTTAATAAGTCTTGAGGGGTCCATTAATGCTTTGAAAAGTAAGTCAAACAAACCCAAAATCACATTATTTTAATGGTAAAACATATATTATCCTAAAATAAAGATTATAGTATTTTATTACATCACTATTGGGTCATTATGATGTCATAAAACACATTATATATTTAAACGGTATTTAATTTTTACCCAAAAATTTGACTGTCTCAGAAAATTATGAAAAAATCACCGTTGGATAATTTCGACGTCTTGATTCTAGAAATAACATTTATTTTATCTAAATAATTTTCTAAATATGTTAATTTTCACTTTTAAAATAAAAACCTCTATTTATCGAAAATTCACGAGTTTTGACAAAAATGGCTTTCAAACATTAATAAAAATTATAATTGCATTCATAAAATTATAAGATCATTTATATTTAATAAAAATTAATTTAATAATAATAATAATATTTTATTAAAATATTATTTAATTCAAAAATCCCTTAATTTAATAAAATATAATTCTTAATTAAATAATAACTAAAAACACGATTTGTACTTTAAAAACTATTTACAATGTATCAATAATGACTAGAAATTATATTCATTATTATATACAAAAATAATTTACATGAACATAGTACTATTTATTTTTTACATAACCCCTTAAAATAGCCGCATAAGACCTAAGGGTAAGGTGTGCGATGGTGAAAGACTCTTGGGGTGGCTCGGATAACATCGCTCGAGTGGTAATTTCTATCAAATTCCACTTTTCCCGGAGACGGTCCCGTTCGAGCTTGAAATGATGGAGCTCAGCTTGGACTTGGTCAAGAGTGAAGCCCAAGGATGCCACCTCTTTTTTGAGCTCTGAAAGATGGGCTTCGTATGGGGAAATTATACTGGATGAGGTCATCGCTTCTTTTGTCTGAGTAAATTGGATTTGTTAAAGTCCTATATTTATACTAATCATGTGATCACTGTTCAACGACTATATTAGAAACGGTCAAAATTCTTAACATAAAACCGAAGAAGTTGACATCTTATAAAAATATTTTTCATAAAGAGACATTTAACTAGATCACAAGGGATTTTCCATTAATGAAACTTTGGGTCGTTACAATATTCTCCCCTTAAGAAATTTCGCCCTCGAAATTTTCCTTTTCCCACACTAAAACAATGTGGGTAACTCAGCTTCATCATTTCCTCTGATTCCCAAGTCGCTTCTTCAAACTTGTGGTTTCTCCATAACACCTTGACGAGGGGCATTGTCTTATTTCATAGAACTTTTTCTCTACGAACTAAGATCTTCACTGGTTGCTCCTCATAAGAAAAATCATCTTCCAATTGTACCACCTCAAAAGAGAGTACATGTGAAGGGTCCAGTATGTACTTACTTAATAGGGATACATGAAAGACATCATGTACATTGGCCATGGCAGGTGGAAGTGCTAGTCGATAGGCCACAGCCCCGACACGATCAATAATCTCGAAGGGGCCGATGTGCCTTGGACTTAACTTCCCTTTCCTTCCAAACCTCACGACCTTCTTCCACAGAGATATGTGTAGAAACACCATGTCTCCAACTTTAAACTCAAGGTCTCGTCGACGACTATCTACATAACTCTTCTGTCGACTCTGAGCTGCCTTGATATGCTGCTGAATGGTTTTTACCTTCTCCACCATTTCCTTGACCATTTCTGGTCCAAGCATCTTACGTTCACCGACCTCATCCCAACATGCCGGTGTTCTGCACCTTTTCCCATATAGGGCTTCATATGGTGCCATTTGGATGCTTGAGTGGAAACTATTGTTATAAGAGAACTCAACCAGAGGAAAATGTTGATCCCATACTCCTTTAAAGTCCATTGAGCATGCTCTCAACATGTCCTCAAGTGTTTGGATAGTCCGCTCGGATTGGCCATCAGTTTGAGGATGATAGGCCGTACTGAAGTTCAGTTCAGTATTCAGAGCATGTTGAAGACTCTTCCAAAACTTAGAGGTGAATCTTGGATCTCGGTGAGACACAATAGATAGTGGTACTCCATGCAACCTTACCATTTCCCTAATATATATCTGTGCCAGTTGATCAAATGAAAAATCCTCCCGAATAGCAAAGAAGTTTGCAGTCTTTATAAGATAATCCACAACAACCCGGATTGCATTTTTGCCTTTGGATGTCCTCGGATGTTCGGTGACAAAGTCCATGGTGATGTTCTCCCATTTCCATTCTGGTATGGGCAATGGTTGCATCATCCCCTTAGACTTCTACCTCTTTGCCTTCACTTGCTGACACACCAGTCACTTTGATGTATATTCAGTGATCTCCTTCTTCATATTATCCCACCAAAAGTTTTCTCGGAGATCTCGATACATCTTTGTGCTTCCTGGGTGAATAGAGAAATTTGAACTATGTGCATCATCCAAAATTTACTTCTTCAGCTCCGGACTTGATGGAACACATAGTCTTCTCCGAAACCGCACAATTCATTCTTCATTAACATTAAACTCCGAGGATTCCCCCTTTTTGATAACTTCAACTTTTTTCTGAATTCACTACGGGAAAAATGGTTAATATCGACGGGGTATTTGCGACGGGAATAATTCCTGTCACAAATACCTTTCGCAAAGGAGTATTTACGACGGGCAACTATTCCCGTCGCAAATAATCTGTTATTTGCGACGGGTTTTTTTACCCGTCGCAAATAGTATGGCGGGAAATGCGCGCCAAACCACGCGAAGGTTATTTGCGACGGGGTTCTATCCCCGTCGCAAATAACCGGCGGCGGTTAAAGACTATTTGCAACGAGGCTGCAGTCCCGTTGCAAATACCCAGGCGACAGGAGTTATTTGCGACGAGGTTCTATCCCCGTCGCAAATAACCGGCGGCGGTTAAAAACTATTTGCGACGGGCCCCGTCGCAAATAACCGTTTTAATGCCGCCAATAATTAAATGCGGTCAGGGTTATTTGCGACGTGTCCCGTCCCAAATATCGTTATTTGTGACGGGTTTTCCATCGCAAAAAAGCCCGTCGCAATTAATCTAACCTATAAATACTGCCAACCATTACAATTTTCTCACTCTCAACTCTCAACCGTTCCAATTTTTCCACTCTGAATCTTTTACGACTTTGAGTTGTAAATTTTTTTTTCCGACTTCGAGGATTCAGTTGGTGGTGTTCTACAATTACAGCGGCTCGACATTGACATCAAGTTTAAGGTTTTTATCTGAATTTTAATTTAATATTTATTTTATTTATTATATTTATTTAGTTTAAATTTGTAGATTTTTTTTTTCTGATTTCTAATTAGAAATAATTATGAATAAGTATTAATAATTAACAGTAATTAGAGACAATTAAACACTAATTAATTTAAAATAGTTAGCTGTAATTACAATTAATTAGCAGTAATTATGAAAAATTAAAATTAATTTGAATTAATTAATAATAATTAGAATTAATTAACATTAATTAGTAATAATTTATAATAATTACCAATAATTAGTAATAATTACTAATAATTAGTAATAATTACTAATAATTCCCAATATTCAATAATTGCCAATATTTGTCAATATTTGTCAATATTTTTTCCAATAATTACCAATATTTACCAAGAATAGCAAATAATTGTCAATATTTACCAATAATTAGGAATAATTACCAATAATTAGGAATAATTACCAATAATTAGGAATAATTAACAATAATTAGGAATAGTTACCAATAATTAGTAATAATTACCAATAATTAGTAATAATTACCAATAATTAGGAATAATTACAAATAATTACCAATAATTACCAATAATTAGAAATAATTCATAATGATTACCAATAATTCGTAATAATTACCAATAATTACCAATAATTACCAATAATTAGTAATAATTTCCAATAATTAGTAATAATTACCAATAATTAGTAATAATTAGTAATAATTAGTAATAATTACCAATAATTAGGAATAATTAGTAATAATTACCAATAATTACCAATAATTGGTAATAATTAGTAATAATTACCAATAATTAGCAATAATTAGTAATAATTACCAATAATTAGTAATAATTACCAATAATTACCAATAATTAGTAATAATTACCAATAATTACCCATAATTAGTAATAATTACCAATAATTAAAAATAATTCGTAATAATTAGTAATAATTATCACTAATTACCAATAATTAGTAATAATTAGTAATAATTACCAATAATTAGTAATAATTAGAAATAATTACCAATAATTACCAATAATTAGTAATAATTAGTAATAATTACCAATAATTAGTAATAATTAGTAATAATTATCAATAATTAGTAATAATTGTTAATAATTACCAATAATTACCAATAATTACCAATAATTACCAATAATTAGCAATAATTAGTAATAATTATCAATAATTAGTAATAATTACCAATAATTCGTAATAATTACCAATAACTAGTAATAATTAGTAATAATTAGTAATAATTAGTAATAATTAGTAATAATTAGTAATAATTAGTAATAATTACCAATAATTACCAATAATTAGTAATAATTACCAATAATTACCAATAATTAGTAATAATTACCAATAATTACCAATAATTAGTAATAATTAGTAATAATTATCACTAATTACCAATAATTAGTAATAATTAGTAATAATTACCAATAATTAGTAATAATTAGAAATAATTACCAATAATTAGTAATAATTACCAATAATTACCAATAATTACCAATAATTAGTAATAATTCGTAATAATTAGGAATAATTACTAATAATTAGGAATAATTCGTAATAATTAGTAATAATTAGTAATAATTAGTAATAATTAGTAATAATTAGAAATAATTACCAATAATTACCAATAATTACCAATAATTACCAATAATTAGTAATAATTACCAATAATTAGTAATAATTACCAATAATTAGTAATAATGACCAATAATTAGTAATAATTCGTAACAATTAGGAATAATTACCAATAATTAGGAATAATTCGTAATAATTTGTAATAATTAGTAATAATTAGTAATAATTAGTAATAATTACCAATAATTACCAATAATTACCAATAATTACTAATAATTAGTAATAATTACAAATAATTAGTAATAATTACCAATAATTAGTAATAATTAGAAATAATTACCAATAAATACCATTAATTAGAAATAATTACCAATAATTACCATTAATTAGTAATAATTACCAATAATTACCAAGAATTACTAATAATTGGTAATAATTACCAATAATTACCAATAATTACCAGTAATTAGTAATAATTACCAATAATTTGTAATAATTACCAATAATTAGTAATAATTACTAATAATTACCAGTAATTACCAATAATTATTAATAATTAGTAATAATTAGTAATAATTAGTAATAATTAGTAATAATTAGTAATAATTAGTAATAATTAGTAATAATTAGTAATAATTAGTAATAATTTGTAATAATTACCAATAATTAGTAATAATTACCAATAATTACCAATAATTACAAATAATTAATAATAATTAGTAATAATTGGTAATAATTAGTAATAATTAGTAATAATTACCAAAAATTAGTATTAATTAACATTAATAACCAATAACTAGTAATAATTACTAATAATTACCAATAATTACCAATAATTATTAATAATTAGTAATAATTACTAATAATTATTAATAATTAGTAATAATTACCAATAATTAGTAATAATTTAAATAATTACCAATAATTAGTAATAATTACCAATAATTACCAATAATTAGTAATAATTAGTAATAATTACCAATAATTAGTAATAATTACCAATAATTAGTAATAATTTGTAATAATTAGGAATAATTACCAATAATTAGGAATAATTAGTAATAATTAGTAATAATTAGTAATAATTACCAATAATTGCCAATAGTGTCAATATTTACCAATAATTCCCAATACTTGTCAATATTTACCAATAATTAAGAATATTTACCAATAATTAGGAATAATTACTAATAATTAGGAATAATTACCAATAATTACCAATAATTAGGAATAATTACCAATAATTAGGAATAATTACCAATAATTAGGAATAATAACATTATTACATTATTAGTATATATTATTATTAATTTTAAAATAATATAATTTTCTATATTATTTAAAATTCTCCTTTCATCTGTGTGTTTTCTGTCTCCACATGTAATATTTGCATTCCTTTTCAAAATTATCAACCTATTCACCAATGGAGAGGTGAAAGTGAATGCAAATATTACATGTGGAGACAGAATGTTAAACACACAGATGAAAGGAGAATTGTATATAATATAGAAAATTATATTATTTTAATATTAATAATAAAATACACTAATAATGTAATAATGTTATTATTATATAATTAATATTTATGAAAAAATAATATTAGTATTATTAAAATAATAAAAAAATTATATAATATTAAAATTATCAATATTTGTAACAGGTTTTGCTTTATTCTCAACATATTCAATTCTTAAAGGGTCAATTTTTAGGTTTATCTCAATAAAAAGTTTGTGTCAGTCGTGTCTGATGTAAATTCTATAATTATCCTTACTTGAGTGTTTTTTCTAACAAATTATTCAAAACCAGTAATGCTTTTATATTTTCTATTCGTAGTTTCTGTCTCATTATAAAATATTAATAATATTATATTTTGAAATAACAATATTAATATAAATAATAATATTATTTATATTTTATAATATTAAATTTTATATATATATGAAAATTTTATAATATTATAATTTAATTATATTTTTTTGTAATATTTGAATAATTTTAATATTTGAAGGTACAAAAATTCTATTATTTTTATATTAATTAAAATAACTTATTAATATTTTTTTTATTTATGAATTATAATTCTAATATTATTATATTAATTAAAATCATTTATTATTTTTTATTATTTTTTATTTTTGAATTATAATTCTATTATTATTATATTAATTAAAATAATTTATTATTTTTATTTGTGAATTATAATTCTATTATTATATTAATTAAAATCATTTATTAATATTTTTTTTACTTTTTTATTATAATTGGATTATTATTATATTAATTAAAATCATTTATTAATAATTTATTTTTTTTTTATTTTTTTATAGTATTTGTGACGGGATATTATGCCCGTCGCAAATAGTATTATTATTATATTAATTAAAATAATTTATTAATATTTTTTTAAATTTTTTTAAAATAGTAATTGCGACGAGCCCGTCGCAATTACTATTTTAAAAAGTTTTTATAAATATACGGACTAATATTTGCGACGGTAAGGATCGTCGTCGCAACTAATACTTTTAGCGACAGGCCAATCGCAAATAATTGTTGTTGTGACGCCGTTTTCCGCAACGGGCTATTTACGACGGACCCCCGTCGCAAAAGCCTATTAGCGACGGGATCCCGACGCAAATGCCCCGTCGCAAATGCCATTATTTCCAGTAGTGTTCAACTACCTTGAGGTATTAGATATCACTTTATCATTCTGCATCAGCACACAGCCTAAGCCCTTCTTTGAAGCATCACTGAATACCACAAAAAGTTCCCCACTTGTGGGTAAAGTGAGCACGGGCACAGTGATAAGCCTCCTTTTCAACTCCTTGAAGCTTTCTTCGCATTCATCACTCCAAGAAAACTTTACTCCTTTCGAGTTATCTTGGTAAGAGGGTTATACAATCATGACAAATTTCTCACAAATCGTCGATAATATCCAGCTAACCCCAAGAAGCTACAGATATCCGTTACCGATGTTGGCCTCATCCATCCCTCAATTGCATCTGTTTTGGAGGGGTCCACAAATATCCCATTGCTTGTGATGATATGAACCAAGAATGAGACCTCCTTCAACCAAAACTCGCACTCTCTGTACTTTGCATAGAGCTTCTCCTTGCGCAAAGACTCTAGTACAGTTCTTAAATGCTCTACATGATCCTCCTTGGTTTTGGAGTATATTAGAATATCATCTATAAAGATTACCACAAATTTGTCGAGGTAATCTCTAAAGAATCTATTCATTAAGTCCATGAAGATTGCTGGAGCATTGGTGAGTCTGAAAGGCATTACTATGAATTCATAGTGCCCGTTTCTTGTGCGAAAAGCAGTCTTGGGGAAATCTTCCTTCTTCACCCTTACTTGATAATATCCCGACCGCAAGTCCACCTTGGAGAAGTATTGTTCTCCACATAGTTGATCAAACAAGTCATCGATCCATGGTAGAGGATACTTGTTCTTTATTGTGATTTTTTTAAGTTCACGATAATCGATGCAAAGCCACATTGATCCATCCTTCTTCTTGACGAAGAGGACTGGTGCACCCCATGGTGAAGCACTTGGGCGTATAAACCCTTTATCCAGATTCTCATGTAGTTGTTTCTTCAGCTCTTCAAGCTCAACAGTAGACATTCTATATGGAGTCTTGGATATTGGTAATGCCATGGGTATAAGTTCAATTGAGAACTCAACATCTCTTCTAGGAGGAAGACCAGATAGTTCCTCGAGAAACACTTTCACGAATTCCCTCAGAATAGGAATTTCTTCAAGGATGGTTTCTTCCTTGGACTCAGTCATCTAAGCCAGATAAGCATGCTCATAGGGCAGTAATATCCATGCTTGAGATGATGGAGCTAAAGGATATTCATCTTCCTCCTGACACTTGTAAAGAATCGGGGGTCGATTCTCCATATGGAGTGTGATTTACCTCTCCCGACAATTTATTTTGGCTCTATATATGGAAAGACAATCCATGCCAAGAATTGTATCAAATTCCACCAGAGGGAGTATAATGAGGTTCTCCAGGAAATTAAATCCACAGATTAAAACATGGGAGTACTTATACTCATGGGATGCAATGACTGCCCCATTTTCCATACTTACAGACATCTTCACTTCCATGGTTTGTGGTGGTGCTGGGATTGTTCTACTAAACTTTCGAGATATAAAAGAATGCGTAGAACCTTAATAAAAAAGTACATTCGCTATTCTTGAATGAATAACTAGTGTACATGTCACCACTTCATTATCGGGGTTCACTTTGGAAGAAGTGATGGAAAAATCTCTTCCTTTCTACCTTGGATGTTGTTAGTTGCCTCCGAAAACCCTTAGATTAGGGCACTGATTTTCAAAATGCCCCGGTTCATTGAATTTTTAGCATTGAAAAACGCGTTGAGGTTCGAACGGAGTGTTCCTCTCCTCTGTCGCAGCCGCGAGACTTTCTTGCCGACAGTTTACAGCTAGGTGCCCTTCTCTTCCACACCAGAAGAATTTCCTCATCCCCTTAAGTCAATTTCTAGGGCGCTTCTTTTTGCACTTTTGGAAAGTGGGGTGCTGGATCTTCTTAGCACTGTTGGATTTATCCATTGGGCCACCAGTATTGAAGTCCACCTTACGCTTATTATCCCCATGATACCCTTGTGATTCTCCGATCTCCATTTTGACCTTGAGGGCACATCGGACAATTTCCTCAAAGTTGTCGAAGTCACGAATTGCTAATGCTTTCCGTAGGCTAGGCTTCAACCCACCAATGAAGTGGTCAACTTTTCATTCGGGGGTAATGACAATGCCGGAAGCGTATCTTGAAAGACTTGTGAAGTTTTCCTCGTATGCTCCAACATATTCTTCATCTTTTTTCTTGAGGGAAAGGAAGTCCCTTTTCATCTTAAGCCGGAGGGTGCGAGGAAAATATTTATCGAAAAAAATCTTCCAGAAATCCTTCCATTCCAATGCCACGATCTCCTCCTCAGGCTTTGTAATTTTGATCAACGTCCACCATTGACCAGCTTCACCCTCCATACGATATGCAGCCATGAGAACCTTCTCTTGTTCAGAACATTGAAGGATGGAGAAGATCTTTTCAATGGAGTTTATCCATTGTTCATCGATCGTGGGATCAGATGATCCACTAAAAGTAGGAGGCCTTTGTCTCATGAAGCTCTCGATAGCGACTTGTTCTTTCTTAGGGGGGGTTGAACGTTCCTCTTGACCCGTGTTTCTATTAAAAACTTGATTTAGCTGAGAGAGAAGCGTGACAAAGTTCATGATTCCCGCTCCCATTGGATTGGGCATATCATTAGTACAGTCATCACACTGATCTTCACAATGGTTGTTAGCCCGAGTCCTCCTATTACCGACCATTGGCTGGAATAAAAGGAAAGTTAGGGGTAGCACATAAAGGGTAGTCCAAAGACAAAAGTTGATGACTTAAAAATAAACTTTTATTTCCTTAACTCATGAGTCTATAGGATTTAATCTAGGATTTTCGTTATCTCCTTTCTAACATATATTCTTAAGGGAATTTTTTTAATTCCCTTAATAAGGGTTCATACTAAGATTGTGAATTTATCAAAACATATCCCCCGGGAGTGTCGTAACCAAGAGTGCAGCGAGACCCGTTGTCGTGCACCAGTTCCCGTTCGAGTCTAGCTCAAAGCAGTGTTTTCGGGTTTTACCCCTAGGATACATATGTTCCAGAGCCGCCTCTACCTGCTCGTATCCAGACAGGGATGTATTTGTTTGATAAACCACTTACTCAGTACTTACCAAAACTTAGGGATGTTTTTATTATACATAGTCTTGCCTTTAAGGCTTTACTAGGGTTTTCTAATCCTAATCCCAAAAATAACCAAACCTATCCTCTGATACCAACTATGACAACCCTACTTTTATTACAAACTTAAACATGATTTATTACATAAAACTTCACTTGATAAAACAAAGAACATCGAGAGGTTTAGTGTCTTTGGGGCTTAGGATCATTACATAAAAACTTAAAACATGAAATACAACATCTTTATTGAAAACTTCCTTTACATGACCACTACATTCCCTCGTACTTAGCATTGCATGGGATAAAATGAGGACATGCATAAGAAAAGGGTGAGCTATAAAGCCCAGTAAGGGAGTACACATGGAATAACATGAGAAGTAGAATACATGTTAGACAATAGGCATATCAATAGAGAATAAAATAAACATGAACATAAATGCATGATAAAGAATGATAATCATAACATAGAAATGTGGCAACAACACTTAACATGGAATTAGCACGAGGAAAGGCTCATTGCACATGGAGAATGAGTAAATCCTCATTGCACATAAATCATGAGTAAACCCTCGTTGCACTTGAATTATCATGAGTCAACACTCATTTCACATGACGTATCATGATACTATACTTTACCCAATGCATTGGAGCACTATAAGGGCACAACCTTCTTAAACATTTCATTTCATGCATAAGTGTGCCACATGGATCATAAAACATGGATTCATAAAACATAATAATTTATTCCATGATGAAGGAATGTGGAATTCATACATGAAAATTTATAATCAATAAATAAATGTGCATAAAGGTGAATACCCTTGATGGATAATTGGGCATGGTATTCACTACACAATGTCATTGTCTTAGAAAATCGGTGCGATTTTGGCAGTGTAACGGCGTGACATAAGAATTCATAAAAATCGTTGATGAGAGAGAAAGGGTTTCCTCATCGTATTTACATGTAATGGACAGTAAGGAGGTCATATAATGGACAGTAATGGACAGTAAGGGGTTCCTCATCATATTTACATGTAATGGATAGTAAGGGGTTCCTCATCATATTTACATGTCACAACAATTCTAATGGAATTTAGATTCATGATACAAAAGTATTGCTTGAATGTAAATGAGGAGAGAGAAGTCCCTTTCGGAATTTTGGCATAGTAACAGCTGTACATGGGAGGCATTTAATGAGAGAGAAATGGGTCTCCCATCATTAAAACATAAAGAGAAAAGTATTAGGGAGGTGATAAACCATACACAACATTCATAATTGAAATTAAAAGGGCAAAACAACTTAAAGAAAATTGACAAAAATGAGAAAGGAAGAAAAACCCCTTACTTGGAAGTGTGCTTCCAAAGGGTAGAGAGAGGCTTGTGAGAGGATTATTGGGAGATTGGGGCACCTTGGGAGGATTATAGATAGAGTAAGGAAGAGGTTGGATGAACTCAAAAGGCTTTGAGTGGGGAGGAAGTGGGAGATTGGGTGGGTTTATATAGGAAAGGTGAGGAAATTCTTTATTATTTAGGTTTGGGACCCCTAACATTAAATTAATCCAAACCACAAACCATCTCATGGTTTTTGCCCATGGTTTTTTGGAAAAGGGAAGAGGAAAAAAAATATTTTATAAGTACAAAGTCCTAAATTCTTAAAATATTAGGGTTTCTTATGTGGAGGTGAGTCACACTCCCATGGAAATTAATTTAAAAAGACAAGGTGTTTAATAAGTCTTGAGGGGTCCATTAATGCTTTTAAAAGTAAGTCAAACAAACCCAAAATCACATTATTTTAATGGTAAAACATATATTGTCCGAACATAAAGATTATAGTATTTTATTACATCACTATTGGGTCATTATGATGTCATAAAACACATTATATATTTAAACGGTATTTAATTTTTACCCAAAAATTTGACTGTCTCAGAAAATTATGAAAAATTCACCGTTGAATAATTTCGACGTCCTGATTTCAGAAATAACCTTTATTTTATCTAAATAATTTTCTAAATATGTTAATTTTAACTTTTAAAATAAAAACCTCTATTTATCAAAAATTCACGGGTTTTGACAAAAATGGCTTTCAAACCTTAATAAAAATTATAATTGCATTCATAAAATTATAAGATCATTTATATCTAATAAAAATTAATTTAATAATAATAATAATATTTTATTAAAAGATTATTTAATTCAAAAATCCCTTAATTTAATAAAATAGAATTCTTAATTAAATAATGACTAAAAACACTATTTGTACTTTAAAAACTATTTATAATGTATCAATAATGACTAGAAATTATATTCATTATTATATACAAAAATAATGTACATGAAAATAGTACTATTTATTTGTTACATAAACCCTTAAAACAACTGCATAAGACCTAAGGGTAAGGTGTGCGATGGTGATAGACTCTTGGGGTGGCTCGGATAACATCGCTCGAGTGGTAATTTCTATCAACTTCCACTTTTCATGTAGATGGTCCCGTTCTAGCTTGACATGATTGAGCTCAGCTTGGGCTTGGTCAAGAGAGAAGTCCAAGGATGACACCTCTTTTCCGAGCTCTGACAAATGGGCCTCTTATGGGGAAATTCTATTGGATGAGGCCATCACTTCTTTTGTCTGAGTAAATTGGATTTGTTAAAGTCCTATATTTATACTAATCATGTGACCACTATTCAACGACTATATTAGAAACGGTCAAAATTATTAACATAAAACCAAAGAAGTTGACATCTTATAAAAATATTTTGCATAAAGAGACATTTAACTAGATCACGATGGATTTTACATTAATAAAACTTTGGGTCGTTACAATATTCCCCCTTAAGAAATTTCACCATCAAAATTTTCCTTTTCCCACACTAAAAAAATGTGGGTAACTCAGCTTCATCATTTCCTCTGATTCCCAAGCCGCTTCTTCAAACTTGTGGTTTCTCCACAACACCTTGACGAGGGGCATTGTCTTATTTTGTAGAACTTTTTATCTACGATCTAAGATCTTAACTAGTTTCTCCTCATAAGAAAGATCATCTTCCAATTGTACCACCTCAGAAGAGATTACATGTGAAGGGTTCTTCTTTTCGCACTTTTGGAAAGTGGGGTGCTAGATCTTCTTAGGACCGTTGGATTTATCCATTGGGCCACCAGCATTGAAGTCCACCTTACGCTTCTTATCCCCATGATACCCCTGTGATTATCCAATCTCCATTTCGACCTTGAGGGCACATCGGACAATTTCTTCATTGCTGTCGAAGTCACAGATTTCTAATGCTTTCCGTATGCTAGGCTTCAACCCACCAAAGAAGTGGTCAACTTTGCATTCAGGGGTAATGACAAAGCCGGAAGCGTATCATCCAAGCCTTGTGATGTTTGCCTCGTAAGCTCCAACAGATTCTTCATCTTTTTACTTGAGGGAAAGGAAGTCCCTTTCCATCTTAATCCGGAGGGTGCGCGGAAAATATTTATCTAAAAAAATATTCCAAAAATACTTCCATTCCAATGCCTCGATCTCCTCCTCAGGCTTCATATTTTTGATCAACGTCCACCATTGATCAGCTTCACCCTCCATAAGATATGCATCCAGGAGAACCTTCTCTTGTTCAGAACATTGAAGGATGGAGACGATCTTTTCAATGTAGTTGATCCATTGTTCAGCGATCGTGGGATCGGATGATCCACTAAAAGTAGGATGCCTTTGTCTAATGAAGCTCTCGATACTGACTTGTTCTTTCTTAGGGGGGGTTGAACGTTCCCCTTGACCCATGTTTCTATTCAAAACTTGAGTTAGCTAAGAGAGAAGCGTGACAAAGTTCGTGATTCCCGCTCCCATTGGATTGGGCATCTCATTAGTACAGTAATCATACTGATCTTCACAACGGTTGTTAGCCTGATTCCTCCTATTACCGGTAATTTTCTGGAATAAAAGGAAAGTTAGGGGTAACACATAAAGGGTAATCCAAAGACAAAAGTTGATGACTTAAAAATAAACTTTTATTTCCTTAAATCATGAGTCTATAGGCTTCAATCTAGGCTTTTCATTATCTACTTTCTAACATATATTCTTCGGGGAATTTTTTTAATTCCCTTAATAAGGGTTCATACTAAGATTGTGAATTTATCAAAACATATCCCCCGGGAGTGTCGTAACCAAGAGTGCAGCGAGGTCCGTTGTCGTGCACCCGTTCCCGTTCGAGTCTAGATCAAAGCGGTGTTTTCAGGTTTTACCCCTAGCATACATATGTGCCAGAGCCGCCTCTACCTGGTCATATCCAGACAGGGATGTATTTGTTTGATAAACCACATACTCATTACTTACCAAAACTTATGGATGTTTTTATTATACATAGTCTTGCCTCTAAGTCTTTACTAGGGTTTTCTAATCCTAATCCCAAAAATAGCCAAACCTATCCTCTGATACCAACTATGACAGCCCTGATTTTATTACAAACTTAAACATGATTTATTACATAAAAATTCTCTTGATACAACAAAGAAGATCGAGAGGTTTAGTGTCTTTGGGGCTTAGGATCATTACATAAAAACTTAAAACATTAAATACTACATCTTTATTGAAAACTTCCTTTACATGACCACTACATTCCCTCATACTTAGCATTGCATGGGATAAAATGAGGACATTCATAAGAAAAGGTTGATCTATAAAGCCCAGTAAGGGAGTACACATGGAATAACATGAGGAGTACAATACATGTTAGACAATAGGAATATCAATAGAGAATAAAAGAAACATGAACATAAAGGCATGATAAAGAATGATAATCATAACATAGAAATGTGGCACCAACACTTAACATGGAATTAGCACGAGGAAAGGATCATTGCACATAGAGCATGAGTAAATCCTCATTGCACATAAAGCACGAGTAAACCCTCGTTGCACTTGAATTATAATGAGTCAACACTCATTCCACATGACGTATCATGATACTATACTTTATCCAATGCATTGGAGCACTATAAGGACACACCCTTCTTAAACATTTCATTTCATGCATAAGTGTTCCACATAGATCATAAAACATGGATTCATAAAACATAATAATTTATTCCATGATGAAGGAATGTGGAATTCATACATGAAACTTTATAATCAATAAGTAAATGTGCATAAAGGTGAATACCCTTAATGGATAATTGAGAATGGTATTCACTACACAATGGCATTGGATTAGAAAATCGGTGCGATTTCGGCAGCGTAATGGCGTGACATAAGAATTCATAAAAATGGTTGATGAGAGAGAAAGGGTTTCCTCATCATATTTACATGTAATGGACAGTAAGGAGGTCAAATAATGGACAGTAATGGACAGTAAGGGGTTCCTCATCTTATTTACATGTAATGGACAGTAAGGGGTTCCTCATCATATTTTCATGTCACAACAATTCTAATGGAATTTATATTCATGATACAAAAGTACTGCTTGAATGTAAATGAGGAGAGAGAAGTTCCTTTTAGAATTTTGGCATAGCAAAAGGTGTACATGGGAGGAATTTAATGAGAGATAAATGGGTCTCCCATCATTAAAACATAAATATGGAAGTATTAGGGAGGTGATAAACCATACCCCAACATTCATAATTGAAATTAAAAGGGCAAAACAACTTAAAGAAAATTGACAAAAATTAGAATGGAAGAAAAAACCCTTACTTGGAAGTGTGCTTCCAAAGGCTAGAGAGAGGCTTGTGAGAGGATTATTGGGAGATTGGGGAACCTTGTGAGGATTATAGATATAGTATCAACTTAAATAAGAACACCTGTGAGTATATCTTTGGTCGCAAGACTTTCTCAAACCTCTGGGCCTTCGCCTGCTCATTAGAGACAATTTCTAGAGCATACTGAACTAACTCAGTGAAAAGGTTGGTGTAATCCATCACAAATAGATTCCCATGAACAAGTTCCATGAACTCTCTAGACCTACCATAAGCCAGCACCTCAGGGAAGTACTGTTCATTGAAGACAACCTTGAAATCTCCCCCGCGCATCTGCTCATTCTTCCCAGTATGAAGCACTGACTCCCACCACTTATGGTTGGGACCCTCTAATAGAAATGAGGCACACTTCACCCTGAGCTCTTCGAGTGTTTCCAGGAACTCAAACATACACTCGATATTCTTGATCCATTCCTCTGCATCCTGGGGTTTTGAGCTACCTCAGAAAGTAGGAGGATTTTTTTTTTCAGAAACTTCAAAGATTTATCTTTTCTAGGACCCGTCTATTCTTCCCTAGCAGTAATAAGAGTAGTATTTGGTCCTTGTCCCAGATCTTGGATAGCTCGGACCATAGCCTCGACTATCCTATGATCAATCGGTGTGGGAGAACTCTCTCCAGCTTCCTCCTGTGGGTGCGTGGGAGCTTTCCGGGGAGGCACGTTGCTACAAAATGCAACAGTCACAATACAATAATAAACACCACAATTCTGAAAATTTTTAATCAAATACATCAAGTATAAATAATCTAAACACATTCCAGTAATAAAATAAACAACTACTCCACCACCGCCCGATGTCCATGTGTGGTCTGCAGCCCACACATCTCACCTGGAAGTGAAGTCAATCCGTAAATTCCAACGTCCCCTGGTGACTCAAGGTCTTCCATGAGAGGTATGGGCCAGACACCATAATCACAACCCAAACCTCTAGCCCTATCATTCCTATCTCCTTTCTATCCCGACTCATCCCAAAATAGAAATATAACCCAAAAACTTTAACCCCCTCTGATACAATTTTGTCACGAACCGAATCTGGTCACCACCAATACCGGCACCAAACCCAACCTGTGACAAGGCCTGAAGGGTGTTCCCTATCCCCACAGGCTAGCACAAGTTTCTTTGTATCATTTATCTTGGTTTGGGAATGTTTTTCCCAAATATGTATACATAAAACATCAAATTTTTTTGATAAAATGAATCTGAAAAATTCATACCAACAAGGTTTATACAAAAATCCAGAACTGAATTGTCATGACCCGACCCTACCTGGGCTTGAGCTTCAACTACCCCAAGTCCATCTCCATAGGCCAGGGGCTGGAAACAAGCACCGAAGGATAAACAACTCGGGGAGGCCTTTGCCTATGTACCTATACCCACACACGCAGCCAACTCAATGCAGAAGTGCAAAGTAAAAGGAAAAGTAAAGTACCAACTACTATAAACAAACTACAAAGGTGAATCAACTTCTAAATGGTACAAATTGAGTGATGAAGGTAAACTGAAAAGAAAAGGAAAAAACACATCCCCGACCAGAAAAGTGACACAACCCGGTAACAGGTAAACAAAAGTAAAACATCTGGGAGAGTGCCACACCTAGAACCAGACTACGACCACCGCACGCGGTCCAAGCTCCCAAACTCTTAAGCTCCTCTGTAGTCACGAGCGACCCATCCGTCATCTGCAAGGGCACACAAAGTGCGAGAAAAGCTCAAGCAGGGGTGAGTATAAAAAATACTCAATAGGATACCCCGAAGGCTTGAGGGAGCAACAAAGGAGGTACTGAAGAGGTGAGTAGTAGATCGAATAGGGAAAAGTAAAGGAGTACAACCGAGAGTGCACTAAAGAGTACATCATAGTAATAGATCAACCCAACAAGATAAAGGAAATAGACTCGTCCAAACACAAGGAGCAAGAAACAGTGAGAAGATGAAACTTCTTGTCGAGTCTTTTCTACCTATAGTAGGAGAGTAGACTCATCCAACCATGAGAATCTAGACACGGAAAGCACGTGGCATACCCCGCGCGTCTTCGCCTCTTTTGGAAGGAGAGTAACCAAAACCACTGAGTGGGTACTGAAACAAGGTATATAAATATCCATATGCTCAATCAAGAAACCCCAACAAGATCGTATGGGGATCTCCATCCCGTAGTTCAGCCCAAGAAAATGAGTATCCAATAGTGCCAGAAGTAAACACCATTGATGCCCATCATCCTACACATCTGTTCCAAACTGCAAGCCAAGGGGCAAAAATCACCACACCCCGACACTATTCGCTTTGGGCGGCACTGACTCACCCGCACAGTTTTAGTTCGCATCACAAGGACGCGTCTTGGTGGGGAAAGATCCCCTTGCTCTTGATAGTTAAAGGGAAAGTCAAACCACACCTCATCACTGTCACAAAGTCGAGAGGTCTGCTCAAAGACAATGTTGTCACATCACTGACTCGTACAACCAAGGGTCCCACTCTGGTAGACATGGAGGAAAGCCACAGACTAGCCTAGTAGAAAGCACTGAGTCTGAAAGAAGTATTCGGGTAACCCACTACCCAGCCCCGCTGGAGGGTAAACCCTAAGAGGTCGTCAGGTAACCCACTGCCCAGTCTCTGCTAGAGGGTAGACCCTAAGAGGTCATCGTGTAACCCACTGCCCAGTCTCTACTGGAGGGTACACCCTAAGAGGTCATCGGGTAACCCACTTCCTAGTCTTTGCTAGAGGGTAAACCCTAAGAGGTCATTAGGTAACCCACTTCCCAGTCTCTGCTAGAGGGTAAACCCTATGAGGTCATCGGGTAATCCACTACCCAGTCTCTGTTGGAGGGTAAAACCTAAGAGGTCAATGAGAAAACCACTGCCCAGCCCCGCTGGAGGGTAAACCCGAAGAAGTCGATGAGCAACCCACTACCCAGCCCCACTGGATGGTAAAATCGGAACTGCTCTGGCCATCCCTACTGGATGGTACAACACTGGCCAACAGAACACAGATTGGGTATCGCGCAACCACTCAACTCTAGAACAATTCACCTAGTAGAGGTTCAGTGCCCGTGTGATGTGGGTCTCTCTGATACCTGGAGCTCTTCCTAAGGAAACACGTCATGGTAGATCGCGGAAGGAGGATATGATCTTGATACTCGGCTAGGGAGTCTGTGACCAGGGCTCACTGGGCTCCGCACCCTACTAGAAACAACCTCCTAGGAAGAGGATCGGTTCCTGCGTAATGTATTGGTCACACTGAATCCTCAAAAACTCTACCAGGGAACATGAAGGATCTTGATACTGAAAGCCCACATGGAAAAAGGAAAAAAGGGGAACCCAAACAACTCTGTCGATCAAACCATCGAGAATAGAACCAGGAGAAACCACTCAACCCTGCTGGTCTAAACCATCATGAACAGAGGGACCTTCTACGTCATGAGACATCAAAGGTACGTAAAGCAGAACACAGCGTGCAAAAGGGGCCCACATTACGTGTGGCCCTATCTGATCTCCAAACCAAGCACACAAACATTATCGGGTACAAAATTACAACATGTACCTCCAAGAATTATCGTATACTCCCAAAGTATACCACATTTCTAGCCCAAAGGCTATCGTGCACGCGACACCCAAAGTCAGCACAAAGGGCGAAAACGTAATTTCACCAAACTGATTCCTCCTCCGCCCTATCACGACCATCCATATCTCTTTAAACATTAACTTCACTCACACCAAAGTTAACGCGATCACACTCCAAGGGTTCGCTTCCAAACATAGCAAGAAGAACCACCACTAGAGCACCTTTCATGCTTGCACATTTAATTAAATCTCGAATGAGACTCCGTACATCCAAGTAGATCGTACCGTTGTCATCCTCATGGAAAAACATGCGAGATCGACTATTTACTCGCCTCCAATAGACATTCGACGTCAAAGTCGTTCAACACTACTTTACGCCCGAACGACGTCCCGTGGTCCCTAACCTTGGTCCTAAAAACAGTCGGGCGCATCACACCATTGCGATCCCCTCAGAAAAACATGTCAAATTGACTAATTACTTGCATAGAATGGATTTTCGGAGAAGAAGATACATTTTTCCACACCGCACACGAGCGGTGCTACGTGGGACCCGCATCACGGTCCTAAAATGCAACAAACGGATCGCACCGTTGCGATCCTCTAAGAAAAGTACACAAGATTGACTAATCACTTGTCCAAAATGGACTCCCATTGAAAAAGATGGAAATAACCGCTAACTCCCAAAAAGGCCCTGTGGGGACCACACCATCATATAGAATTAAAGCATGCGGATTGAGCCATTGCAATTCCCTCAAAAAAAACTCATAATCGACTGCTCGCACGCCCCGAACAGACGTCCGATGAGAAAGTTGTGAAACGCTGCTCACAGCTTAAAAGACGAGCCATGGGGGCCATGCTTCAACTCCAGTTTCAATGCCCGAAACAATACTGGAAATCTCTGCCTCGATGCCAGTGTCACAACGCCACTAACGACGCTCAAATCAGACATCGGATGTGTCCGCTCCATCCAAAACAAGAACCCCTGGAAAAACACCAATCCACTTAATGGGCGTGTCACACCACTGAGGCCCCCGTCTCAGGAATTAAAAATCCCCGAGACCATCTCAAAAGCTTCGTCTCGACGCCAGGAATGCACTGCCGTATACGACACACAAAATGGACACCCGTAGTGAAGATTACAGTTGTACGAAGTCGAGGGGATGAATCCCCTTGGGCTGGACCGGCCGGGGCCGGCCCGACTCGCAGTGTCAGCCCGCGGCTCAGCTGCGCGGCCCGAACGTGGACCCGTGGTCCACCCTAACACAAACCGGCCCTCGTGCCCAGTCTTTGTTTCACACGGAGACTTGCCGAGCGCGGGTCTCGGTCTCCCGCGCGGAGTCGCGACCGCGACCCCGGTCCACTTGAGTGATGACGACCCTGCTGACACCTACGAACACCTGCTGCGCTCCCTCACCCGGCCGCCTGTCGCGCTCCCTCGCCCGGCCGCCATCGCCCTTGGCCTGCCAACCGCCTGTCCGACCTCCGCTGCCGAGAATTCCCACCGCCCTGGACCACCGGAGACCCGCCAGACCGGCCAGATCTTCCAGAAAACACCCAAAACAACCTCGAATCTTCGTCGGACAGTTGCAGACGCCTCAGAGCTCAGAATTGAAATACAAAACATGCGTCAAAAAGCTCAGACAATATAATACACATTATGATATTTTCTCTGAAATTAAACACCATTTTGACACTTTAATTTGAGTTCAAAGGAGAGTTTCGAAGTTAAAATATGAAACGAAGATCTCCTACCTTGTTAGGCGTAGCCCGGAGCTTCGTCGTCGACCCGCCAAAGCTGCGCACCACCTTGGGGAGGAGAGGAAGATAGCTCAATGAAGGGATAGGGGATCTTGTTGGGGATTCTTTTACCAGAGAAAGAACAAGGGAAGGGGAGGGGTGAGTTTAGTTTTAAATAAAGAAAAACTAATTAAAATTTTAATTAATTTAAACCCCCAAATTAACCCGCATATGAAACTCTCAACGGGGTTGAGGTTAATCCTCCCCTAGGGTAAAAACCACCTCATGAGAACAACGGTGGTCTCTGAATTTTAATCCGAGGCCCCGATCAAAAGTTATAAAAGTTAACGACAGAGGCAACTAAATTACGAAATTGCCCATGGGGCCATTTTCCATAGAAGGGCCGCGCCCATGAAAATTACACACCTCCTAGGGTAAACAGCACACTCTGGACTCAACAGTGCCATCGTTTTTCTCATCCGAGCTACGTTTTAGGAGTTATCCTATTTATTTGGCATGCCCATTGTGAATGCACTGAAAATTTAATTCCAGCCACATCGAGGCTTGGAATCACACGCGGTCTAAAGGCGGTGCTCCAGAATAACATCAAAAATATTCCAAAGTCTTTTATAGCAAAAACCGGGTTCTTACATCAATCCCTCATTCAAGATTTTTGTCCCCAAAAAGTAAAACTAGGGAAACAACTCAGGGTACTAAGCTCACACCTGGCTCTCTCGTACCCAGAAGAACTATTACACAGTTCTGTGTCCCCACGCATAGACCAAAGGATTTGGTCCATTCGCGTGGGGTCTTCCCTCACCGATGACGTTCATAGGTGAACACACACTTCTTCTCAGGTGAGTCACGTGGGAGATTTTATGCACCCAAACTAGCCTTTGGATTTAGGGAAAGGGAGTGGGGACGTCACCATCCCTTTGCACGGTCTCAAATGGCCCAAAGGACCTCGAGGTTAGATCACCTCCCTGGTTTCACCTCTATATCACACACTGTGACTAGAATCACCATTTTGACTTGGGACAAAGCCCGATGATTTCCTCCTTCAGAATATCCATATGGTGAAACACCCAAGGATATATGGTCACACAAGATTTCATAGTTGATTTCCCATGACCAAGACTCTCTTACACACTTGAAAGGAGAAGGAGTCGCCACCATCAACTAAAGAGAAAGGTTCCACGCCTTCTATTCCACTAAAATAGGGTTACACCGATGCCCTGCTTCACCCTAGTAACAACTCAAGCAAGGAGTAGGGAGAAAATCATTTCACACACAGAGTCTATGAATTCTACTAAAAAAGTGGAAGATCCATAAAGCGTACCTCTTATCACCTCATACTCTGCAGGATCATAGACATCCAAAGATCACGACTGTCTGTGGTCCCAACTGTCAGCTCCTCGTTCCTGACATGGATCACCTGGTGGTGATGGGAAGACCTTTTAAAGTTGTCCCCCACTACCAGCTCCCCTCGCCCCTCCTCTAAAACCACCTCTCTGGGCACTACTCTGATCACAGTGCTGCCTCTTCCATGGTGGTGCACCTACTGCCTACCCGATATTCTCAGTGTGCCTGGTCGGGCAGTCTCGTGCCAAGTGACCTCACTCAAATCAAGCATAACACTGACTCTTTATGGGCTCCACGGGTGCCCTCCAGCACCACTATGGTGTACGAACACACCCCTGAGTTCGGTTATCAGAAATCCACCTACGTTGAGGTTTTTTTAGCCGAAGCCTACTAGTTGCGACAGACGTCTCGACTCTATTGAGCCTACTGCCACCACCAACTGTAGAACGTGACAGGAAGCGCTCTGGCACTAGTTCCTGCTCTAGCACCCTAGAAAAAGTGGGAATGCCCAAGGGTACTATGAAAACATGAATCTCTCTACGAAGACCCTGCTCGAACTTCCATGCTCAGAAGTTTCCGTCGTGGACTAAGTCCGGGTAAAAACGTGCACGGTCTATGAAACTAGTCGCATACTCAGTCACTGTCATCCCTCTATGCTGAAACTGCAGGAGCTCTTGGATCCTAATGGAGTGTAAGAAGGAGGGGCAAAACTCCTCACGAAATAGCAGCTGAAAGTCATCCCACGAAATTAAAGACTCATCGAGTAACTGAGTTTCCAGACTCCACCAACACCCAGCTGCTCTGTGGAAAAGGCTGGCGGCCAAATCCACCATTTGATCTGCCGGTGTTTGCGCAAGCCTGAAGAGGTGAACCACTATCTCGAGCCAAACCTCTGGTGCCTGAGGGTCTGGCTCACCACTGAACCTCAGCGGTCTCTGACACTGGAACTCGCGGAGCGCGCTCAACCTGTGCTCAAGCTCAGCCTGCTCTGCTGGAGTTGTATGCTGCTCACCAGGTAGGGTGCTTCTACCGACCCACTCAGAGAAAGGGAATCACATGATGGGTCCTAGAATGAGGCCTCGTAGCTTACATGGTCATAGTCATAAACCAAAGCTTTTATCCTGGATGGCTGTCTTTGCGGAGACATCCTGAATGTTATCAAGGTGTGTCGCGATCAGATGAGCATATATGTATATGACTGTAACAACAATTGGGAGCTGAATCAAGAAAGAAAATCAAAGACTCAATCCTATGTGATGCACAAACCAATTTTCCATGCAATGGGTGTCTCATCATGCCAAGTTGACAAGCGGGTTATCAGGGTCCTTGTGAATGGATACGTCAACCGTCGTACCATCACTGGACTCCCTGGCATGAGAGGCGCTCTCGAGACATGTTGACACAGTTTACCTAGATCCAAAACAATTCCTTTTTAAGGATATCCGAACAACGACCCAAGTAATGAACCACCTCTGATACCACTTTATCATGACACAACCCTACCCGGGCTCGAGCCGCAACTACCCCAAGCCTGCCTCCATAGGCCAGGGGTTGGAGACAAGTGCCAAAGGCTAAACAACTTGGGTAGGCCTTTGCCTAAGTACCTGTACCCACACACGTAGCCCACTCAATGAAGAAGTGAAGAGTAAAAGGAAAAGTAAAGTACCTGTAGAGACCCGAAGCTTGACGTACATGGACATTACATTACTTTTGAGGAATACTTAGTACATAACAAAAACACACACACAAGGATCGTAATAGTTTAGTGTCTTTGGAAACTCGGAATATAATCTTCTAATCGTGGTGAAGGATCTTAAACATATCCCATAAAGATCTTCCTTTTTTTTACCTAAAACCTTTCTTTATATCCTGGGGAAAAGAAAACATAAAAGGGTGAGCTCAAATTATCAGTTAGGGTAAAAAAAAAGAAATATCAATCACATCATATTCATAAGAACATAACATTTTGGAAATCTTAACCTGCAAAAGAGAGCATAATTTCATAACATGGGATAAATCATAGTAGTGAAATGAAATCTCAATAATCATAACTTAAAACATGAAACTTTGTGGCATACACACATAATCATAGAGAATCATTTCTTATTAGTCAAGACTCATTTCCAAGACTATCTTAGTAGACAAAGTCCCTTTTTGAACCGAGTTCACCCCTCGTTTCAGTCCTGTTTCACTGAACCGGTATAACCTACCATTCCAACCATGTCTATCTCATGAGATATAAAATCTTTACCCAATACATTGGAGGGAGATATAGGTCCCACCCATCTCATAATGAAACCATTATTATGTGTGCCACAAAAATCATAAATCATACATCATTGCATAACCCATGTAATAAAAATGGGATTCTTAAACATCGTGACATCATAAAACAATTCATATAAGATAAATGAATTCATAAAAATAATTCCATCACAACATAATCAAACCAATGTAATGATAGGGATAGAATCATAACCCTATATTATCTTAGATGGAAAATAATTTTGATAAAACACTTGAACTCCATTCTTGAGGAAAATATCCTTTCTACTTCAAAAACATTTTTCCTTTCTTAACATGTCATACAATTTTAAATATAAGAAGTTGATTAAAAATAAACTTGAAAACTTGTAAAGGAATATTCTTGGAAATAATTTTTTAAAAATCCATTCATGCCGTATAAGTTAAAAAAACATTCTTCTCGTACTTTTGTCGGAAAAGTCAAAAAAGTAACTCGTACGAAAAACGAAAAAAGATTCCTTTCATATCTTTTACTAAAAACTCACCGAAGAGTAAAATTGGATTTAAAAAATTTTAGGTGGATGGAAATAATATTACATATTGAGGAAACATGGATGTGGATGATAAAATACACCCCAGTAAATACCAAAGTATAAACAATCTCGAATAAAAATGAGATTGTGATATTTCCCTTACCTTAGGTCCGATTTGCTTCGTAAGTGTCCAAAACTCCTGTATAATGATTTAAATAATGTTATTGACTTATTCCAGAATCATACTTATTGTTATTAAATCATATATGGTCCTATTCTTAGCTTATTATTAGTAATATTTCATTACTACTTGTTATTCGGGTGTTTATTACTTTTTTGTTCTTATGCGTGTTTGTCGAATAAATTCTTATTCTTCTCTTTAGGTTATAGATACCTCATTTAAATAATGGTATTATTGTAATATATATCATATTAATTCATTCAATTCATTTATATAATCATTATGCAATGAAGATCATGTAGAACGAATCGCATCACATCGTGGAGACGGTATTCCGTACGTACGCACGAGCGATGATATTGTTCCCATGATCGTGGAATTGTATTGGAGTGTATGTATACTATTTCAAAATCAATATCACTTTCTAATAGTCATATATATTCATTATTTACACCATTATACCCATCCAAGTAAGGTGGTGGTCGAAAATAGATTACACCACGGCGTGGAGACGGTATTCCGTACGTACGCACGCGCGGTGATTTCTTTTTCCGTAGGATGGATAGATGGTGAAATAGGGTTTTTTCATACTTATAATAAAATATCAGTATTTTAGTGATACTGATGTTATTAATTCATAATGAAACAACTAAATAAGGAGAAGTGGAAGAAGAAATAAAGATGAAAGAATCGGTAATGGACATTACCTCTTCTTTGAAGCACCTCTTTGAGATCTCCTTTTAGGGCACTAAAATTGGTCTTTGAGGAATACCAGAACCTCTAGGTTGTTTATAGGGAAGTGGAGAAGATAATTTGTCAGGGGTTGGACAAGATTGATGGCTCAATGTGGTGTGAGGAAGAGAGGGAGGAGGTTCCCTTTTATAAGGGAGGAGAGGGGCACCTTTGGAATAACTAAAAATATTATTTTATTATAAATATAAATTCGGTTTTAAATAGCTCCAAATTGATTTATTTCAAATATAAGGTGGGTATGGGTCGAAATAATTTCATCCAATAGAATTTAGACAAGTTTAGGTTCCTATTTTAACCTTATCATTTATATTTAACTTTAAGTTAGATAATTTTACTTTTACCGTGTCTTCTTGTTTTCTTACACTATAAGGTTAATAAACTTATTATATCAAGACAAACGAACCCCAAGTTGTCTATTATTAATATATATAACCTTATATAATTCATTTGGCCTAAAATTATATTTTTAGGAATAAAATAACAATTAATAATACAATATTTGTTTTTAAAACTATTTTATGTCAATTTTGACACTATTTAGTAATTGATTTTTTTTGAAAATCATAACAGAATGATTAGTTCAAAAGAAGTTAATTAAATAAATACTAACATGTCATATTAACATAGAAAATTAGTGGAATTCATAAAAAGTCTTAAATTACATTTATTTGGGTATTTATAACATCAATTATGTCAATATTTCATTAATAAGACAATTACTGCATCATCTTTGTATCATAATAAATGATAATTATTTAATCCCTAAAAATTCTAAATAAATTCCCATGATGTAGATAATTGTATTATCTTTCTGGATACTATTCATGTTCTAAGTTTCAAGAATTTTATCACTAAATTAAAATTATTATACTTATAAGATTTAAGAAAGTGACATGTTGTCACATTCTTTGGTTTTAATAATAATTAAATTATTTTCATGGAAAAAAGTCCATTAAATGAATCTAATCCGACCCTTAGGTGATATGGGTCGACTTTTAGTCATCCAATAGGATTTTGACACGTGTTAGGGTAATTTTATAATATTATATTTACCCTTTATACCCAATTAACCTTTAACTATGGTAAATAAAATTTACCGTAGTTACTATTCATAATTCCCAAAAATAAAAAGTAGCTTATTAACATAATTTGGATCCACTTATTACAAATATGGAATCCATTTTTACAAATTAAATACACAAAAGTTGCAGAAATTAAATTAAAATTAATCTCGTTGTCGAATGAAAACGGGTTTTTCTTTAAAACATTGCAAAAGATTGAATTGATTTATCCTACGAATTCAAGGTAGAATAAATGATAATGAAATAAATTATATTAAATGGTAAAAATATATTCTATTTATACTTTAAAACCATTCAATATTATAATTTAACCATATAAATTATTGCGATGAAAAAAGTTGTTTTTAATTAAAACATAGCGTGTTTTTACTATTCATCAAAATATGAAAGTTACCAGAATAATATGAAAATTTTATCCAAAGTAAATTTTTATTTCATGATTCCAAAGAAGAATTTTATTTTGTCAAATTTATCTTATAAACATGTCAAAAACTAGATTTAAAGAGGGTGCGCCATCAAAAGGCGGCAAAACTGCATTTTTTGAAAAATACTTATTTTACCTGAAAAATTTATTTTGTTCTTATACCATGTTTTAGAAAATGTGTAAGACGAATAATAATGTTATAAGATTCAAATTTTAGTTAATACTATTCATAACGGCTAGTTCATAATAATATTATAATAATATATCGTTGTTTAGTAAAACCCGGTATTGCGTACAACACATGCTATCGAGGAAGGTCGCGATTGCGTGTAATGCAAGCCAAGTCAGGGTTGCATGCTGTGCAAGAATCCTTCGATGTTTCGTATATCATAATCCAACCATATTTCATTTATACATTTAATATATATTTATATATATACACTCAATGTTGCGTAGAATAACTATTATCAAAATTGTGTGTAACACGATCCAAGAATAGTGTTGTGTATACTACAAGCTAATACGGTGCTGCATATAGCGCAAGGTAATCTTGGTGTAGCATACAACACAAGACATTAATGAAATTAAAAGAATATTTTTCATAAAATCTCGGGGTGTTACATTCTACCCCCCTTAAAATGAATTCCGCCCTCGAAATTCATCGGGGTTATAAATGGTTTACTATTCGAAAGTTTCTTTAATAGAAACCCACATCGTAAAAAGGAAAACCAAAACCAATCTTTAAAAACAAAAGTATGAAACGTAACAGTTACCCAAATAAACTAATCACCGGGTTTCCACAGAGGTGAAAATATGGATATGGAAGAGAAATCTAACCATCATGTTCTGATGGAGAGTGGTAGAGAACATGGCTATGGAAAAACCAGCAATCACAAAGCCATAAATTTGTGATGATCTAAGGTACCATCTGATTCATCAGATATAAGAGCACTAGGACAACATTTTTGGTTTTCAAGATCATTTCCCTAAAGTTGATGAAATTGGAATTAGAATAAATACTTTCGTGATTTTGGTATAGTCTCACCGTTTGTCGTTCTTTGGACAATTTCCACATCATCTCTTAAATAAATGAAGTTAAATTTGTCATTAGTGATGTGTTAGCAGATCATGTGATAGAATGATGGTTCATTCCATCTGTCTCAAACAAAAGGTTAGAAAAGTTATCAAAAAATACATAAGTCCATTTATAGTGAGATTAATCATATATGGTTCATAAAATGAACTTATACTTCATATATCATACCTATTAATAAAATAAAACTAGTATCTACTAACCAGGGACTTCGTGTAGGCCAGTGGTAGGCGATAAAGGCCAGCCTCACTTCGGTTGTGGGTTCGATTCCTATGACCTTGTCTGACGCGATGGGTTGTCGCCCGTCCTGCAGGTTGTCCTTTTTCTAAACCTATATTGCGATAACATCTCATCAATAATATTGAAAAAAACTTTAATACTTAAACAATACTAACTCATTTCCAACATAATCCACTCCTATATTTAGGCTTATCCATAATACTTCAGTCCATTCTCATAATATAGTGAAAACGATTACTAGAGATTTAATACCATCGTTGATCCCCATATATCATAAGATATGTCTTGTTGGTCACATTCCAAACATTCAAAGGCCTTAATAATGTATTCTCTTGAATACCAATTGAACCTTAGTGAAAAAATGAATGTAGTTAAAAGTTAACACTTTACACATACCAAAATCCTCAAAATTCTATATACTCAAACCATGATATCACTTAGTCCTTATATCAATCATGAGCTCATGAATACTATCAAACATATTAGATTCTCTTTATCCCTTCATTATGTGCATATCATCTTCTTTCCAAAAATATTTCAATCACTTTTCATGGTTACCGATGCCATAAAATTATTGAAAACCACAATAGACCAAAACATAAATATTCCAATATTCCACGATACTATATACAACATTATTTTGGAATCCCATTACATAAACACTTAATCATTCCACCACATCGTTGTCATATTCAACATCGCCAATGGTGATCGCATGTGACTTCCCTTTGTCCTTTTCCTTAAGTGGTTGCTCATGTAGATCATCACTAACCCTTGGATTAGGGCATTTATTAGTATAATGCCCCATTTCCTTGCACTTGAAGCATTGAAGTGTAGTAGGTTCATTCTGTGTATCCCTTCCTTTGTTTGCATCATTAGACATCTTCTTCCCATTATTGCGGCATTCAAATGCCCGATGACCTTCCTTTCCACATTTGAAACATTTACTTGTCCCTTTAAGACAATCTCCAACATGCTTCTTTCCACACTTTGAGCATAAGGAAACATTCATATTCTTTTCACCATTATTTTGATATTTCTCCTTGAACTCCATCTTTCGTTTCTTGTCAAAACTATGAGATGGATAAGTAACACCAACTTCCATTTCTACCTTGATAGCACAACACACAATTTTTTCATAGCTACTGAAGTCTCTTATAGCTAATGCCCTTCGAAGATTTGGTTTTAAGCCACTGAAGAATCGATCAACATTACTTTCAGGTTGGATGATAAATCCAGATGCAAACCTTGCAAGCCTTGTAAAATTTGCTTCGTATATACCAACAGATTCATCATCCTTTTGCTTTAGTTCAAGAAACTCTTTCTCCATCTTTGTTCAAAGAATACGAGGGAAGTACTTATTGAAAAATAAGTTCTTGAACTCGTCCCATTCCATGGACTCAATTTCATCTCTTTGCCTCGTATTCTTGATAAGATTCCACCATTGATCAGCTTCACCTTACAAACGATATACTTCTAAGATGACTTTATCATGTTCAGAACATTGAAGAACTGAAAATATCTTTTCAGTGGTACTGATCCATTGTTCAGCAACAAGTGGATCATAGGACCCACTGAAAGAAGGTGGATGTTGCCTCATGAAGGACTCAACAAAATATTGTTCCGTTCTCTACTCATTAGGAAGTCCAGAATGATTCATAGCTTTTGTAAGTATAGCAATAAGATTTTTCACTCCATCTCCCATAACATTTGTTTGTTCAGGAGGACAATCATTGCATTGTCCATTGCATTGATCAACACGGTTCCTTCGGGTTCTAGCCATCGTCTAAAACCCAAAAATAATAGTGTGAGAGGCAAAAATCATGCTAGGGAAAACAACATAATAAAGGGGGAGTACCTTCAATATCTAACATCTTAGGTTTAATTCTATGATCGTTAGCGTAATTCTAGTACTATAACCTATATGTATACTTAACCTTAGAGACATCCCTAGACATACCTTAGAAATATCTCTAGGGATCTCACTAAAGTTCACGCATCCTAGTTTCCAAAGGTTAACTAAACCTTTCCTCTGATACCAACTGTAGAGACCTGAAGCTTGACGTACATGGACATTACATTACTTTTGTGGAATACTTAGTACATAAAAAAAACACACACACAAGGATCGTAATAGTTTAGTGTCTTTGGAAACTCGAAATATAATCTTCTAATCGTGGTGAATGATCTTCAACATCTCCCATAAAGATCTTCATTTTTTCTTACCTAAAACCTTTCTTTATATCCTGGGGAAAAGAAAACATAAAAGGGTGAGCTCAAATGCTCAGTAAGGGTAAACAAAATAAATATCAATCACATCATATTCAAAAGAACATAACATTTTGGAAATCTTAACCTGCAAAAGAGAGCATAATTTCATAAGATGGGATAAATCATAGTAGTGAAATGAAATCCCAATAATCATAAATTAAAACATGAAACTTTGTGGCATACACACATAATCATATAGAATCATTTCTTAATAGTCAAGACTCATTGCCAAGACTATCTTAGTGTACAAATTCCCTTTCTAAACCGAGTTCACCCCTCGTTTCAGTCCTGTTTCACTGAACCGGTATAACCTACCATTCCATCCATGTCTATCTCATGATATATAAAATCTTTACCCAATGAATTGGAGGGAGATATAGGTCCAACCCATCTCATAATGAAACCATTCTTATGTGTGCCACAAAAAATCATAAATCATACATCATTGCATAACCCATGTAATAAAAATGGAATTATTAAACATCGTGACATCATAAAACAATTCATATAAGATAAATGAATTCATAAAAATAATTCCATCACAACATAATCAAATCAATGTAATGATAGAGATAGAATCATAACCCTATATTATCTTAGATGGAAAATAATTTTGATAAAACACTCAATCTCCATTCTTGAGGAAAATATCCTTTCTACTTTAAAAACATTTTTCCTTTCTTAACATGTCATACAATTTTAAACTATAAGAAGTTGATTAAAAATAAACTTGAAAACTTGTAAAGGAATATTCTTGGAAATAAATTTTTAAAAATCCATTCATGCCGTATAAGTTAAAAAAACATTCTTCTCGTACTTTTGTCAGAAAAGTCAAAAAAGTACCTCGTACGAAAAACGAAAAAAGATTCCTTTCATATCTTTTACTAAAAACTCACCGAAGGGTAAAATTGGAGTTAAAAAATTTTAGGTGGATGGAAATAATATTACATATTGAGGAAACATGGATGTGGATGAAAAAATACACCCCAATAAATACCAAAGTATAAACAATCTCGAATAAAAATGAGATTGTGATATTTCCCTTACCTTAGGTATGATTTTCTTTGTAAGTGTCCAAACCTCCTGTATAATGATTTAAATAATTTTATTGACTTATTCCATAATCATACGTATTGTTATGAAATCATATATGGTCATATTCTTAGCTTATTATTAGTAATATTTCATTACTACTTGTTATTCGGGTGTTTATTACCTTTTTTGTTCTTATGCGTGTTTGTCGAATAAATTCTTATTCTTCTCTTTAGGTTATAGATACCTCATTTTAATAATGGTATTATTGTAATATATATCATATTCATTCATTCAATTCATTTATATAATCATTATGCAATGAAGATCATGTAGAACGAATCGCATCACATCGTGGAGACGGTATTCCGTACGTACGCACGAGCGATGATATCGTTCCCATGATAGTGGAATTGTATTGGAATGTATGTATACTATTTCAAAATCAATATCACTTTTTAATAGTCATATATAGTCATTATTTATACCATTATACCCATCCAAGTAAGGTGGTGGTGGAAAATAGATTACACCACGGCGTGGAGACGGTATTCCGTACGTACGCACGTGCGGTGATTTATTTTTCCGTAGGATGGATAGATGGTGAAATAGGGTTGTTTAATACTTATAATAACATATCAGTATGTGAGTGATACTGATGTTATTACTTCATAATGAAACAACTAAAGAATAAGAAGTGGAAGAAGAAATAAAGATGAAGGAATCGGTAACGGACATTACCTCTTCTTTGAAGCGCCTCTTTGAGATCTCCTTTTAGGGCACTAAAATTGGTATTTTAGGAAGACCATAACCTCTAGGATGTTTATAGGGAATTTTAGAAGATAATTTGGCAGGGGTGTCTGAGATTGAAGGCTCAAAGTGGTGTGAGGAAGAGAGGGAGGGGGTTCCTTTTTATAAGGGAGGATAGGGGCACCTTTGGAATAACTAAAAATATTATTTTATTATAAAGCCAAATTCGGTTTTAAATAGCTCCAAATTGATTTATTTAGAATCTAAGGTGGGTATGGGTAGAAATAATTTCATACAATAGAATTTAGACAAGTTTAGGTTCCTATTTTAACCTTATAATTTATATTTAACGTTAAGTTAGATAATTTTACTTTTACCGTGTCTTCTTGTTTTCTTACAATATAAGGTTAATAAACTTACTATATCAAGCCAAACGAACCCCAGGTTGTTTATTATTAATATATATAACCTTATATAAGTCATTTTTCTGAACCTTATATTTTTAGGAATAAAATAACAATTAATAATATAATATTTGTTTTAAAAACTATTTTATGTCAATTTTGACACTATTTAGTAATTGATTTTTGTGAAAATCATAACCGAATGATTAGTTGAAAAAAGTTAATTAAATCAATACTAACATGTAATATTAACCTATAAAATTAGTGGAATTCATAAAAAGTATTAAATTACATTTAGTTGGGTATTTATAACATCAATTATGTCAATATTTCATTAATAAGACAATTACTGCATCATCTTTGTGTCATAATAAATGATAATTATTTAATACCTAAAAATTATAAATAAATTCCTATGATTTAGATAATTGTATTAGATTTCTGGAGACTATTCATGTTAGAAGTTTCATGAAGTGTCTCACTAAATTAAAATTATTATACTTATAAGATTTAAGAAAGTGACATGTTGTCACATTCTTTGGTTTTAATAATAATTAAATTATTTTCATGGAAAAAAGTACATTAAATGAATCTAATCCGACCCTTAGGTGATATGGGTCGACTTTTAGTCATCCAATAGGATTTTGACATGTGTTAGGGTAATTTTATAATATTATATTTACCCTTAATTACCCGATTTACCTTTAACTATGGTAAATAAAATTTACCGTAGTTACTATTCATAATTCCCAAAAATAAAAAGTATCTTATTAACATAATTTGGATCCACTGATTCCAAATATGGAATCCATTTTTCCAAATTCAATACACAAAAGTTGCATAAATTAAATTAAAATTAATCCCGTTGTCGAAAGAAAACGGGTTTTCTTTAAAACATTGCAAAAGATTGAATTGATTTATCCTACGAATTCAAGGTAGAATCAATGCTAATGACATAAATTATATTAAATTGTAAAAATATATTATATTTATTCTTTAAAACCATTAAATATTATAATTTAACAATATAAATTATTGCGATGAAAAAAGTTGTTTTTAATTAAAATATAGCGTGTTTTTACTATTCATCAAAATATGAAAGTTACTAGAATAATATGAAAAGTTTATCCAAAGTAAATTTTTATTTCATGATTCCAAAGAAGAATTTTATTTTTTAAAATTGAACTTATAAACATGTCAAAAACTATATTTAAAGTGGGTGCGCCATCAAAAGGCGGCAAAACTGCATTTTTTGAAAAATACTTATTTTACCCGAAAAATTTATTTTGTTCTTATACCATGTTTTAGAAAATGTGTAAGATGAATAATAATGTTATAAGATTCAAATTTTAGTTAATACTATTCATAACGGCTAGTTCATAATAATATTATAATAATATATCGTTGTTTAGTAAAACCCGGTATTGCGTACAACACACGCTATCGAGGAAGGTCGTGATTGCGTGTAATGCAAGCCAAGTCAGAGTTGCGTGCTGTGCAAGAATCCTTCGATGTTTCGTATATCATAATCCAACCATATTTCATTTATACATTGAATATATATTTATATATATATACTCAATGTTTTGTAGAATAACTATTATCAAAATTGTGTGTAACACGATCCAAGAATAGTGTTGCGTATACTGCAAGCTAATACAGTGTTGCGTATAGCGCAAGGTAATCTTGGTGTAGCATACAACACAAGACATTAATGAAATTAAAAGAATATTTTTCATAAAATCTCGGGGTGTTACAGTACCAACTTCTATAAACAAACTACAAAGGTGCATCGACCTCTAAACAGTACAAAGTGAGTGCTGAAGGTAAACTGAAAAGAAAAAGGAAAAACACACACCCAACTAGAAAAGTGCCACAACCCGGCAATAGGTATAAAAAAGTAAAACAACTGGGAGAGTCCCACACCTGGAACCCGACTATGACCACTGCATGCAGTCCAAGCTCCCAAACTCTTAAGATATTCTGTAGTCACGAGCAACCTGTCCGTTGTTTGCAAGGGCACACCAAGTGCGGGCAAAGCCCAAGCAGGGGTGAGTATAAAAAATACTCAATAGGATACCCCGAAGGCTCGAGGGAGCAACAAAAGATGTAATGAAGAGGTGACCAGTATATCGAATAGGGAAAAGTAAAGAAGTAAAAACGAGAGTGCAGTAAAGAGTACAACAAAGTAACAGCTCAACCCAATAAGAGAAAGGAAGTAGACTCGTCCAAACACAAGGAGCTGGAAACGGTGAGAATATGAAACTTTTCATCAAGTCTTTTCTACCTATAGTAGGAGAGTAGACTCATCCAACCATGAGAAGACAGACATGAAAAGCACGTGGAATACCCCACGTGTCTTCGCCTCTCCTGGAAGAAGAGTAACCAAACCCAAGGAGTGTGTACTGGAACAAGGTATATACATATCCATATGCTCAATCATGAAACCCGAACAAGATCGTAAGGAGATATCCATCCCGTAGCTCTGCCCAAGAAAATGAGTAGCCAAAAGTGCCAGAAGTAAACACCATCGACGCCCAGCATCCTGCACGTCTGCCCCAAACTGCAAGCCAAGGGGCTCAAATCACCGCACCCTGACACTATTCACTTTGGGCGGCACTGACTCGCCCGCACGGTTTTAGGTCGTGTCACAAGGACGCGTCTTGGTGGGGAAAGCACCCCTTGTACTTGAGAGTTATGGGGAAATTCAAACCACACCTCGTCACTGTCACATAGTCGATAGGTATTCTCAAATCCAAGGCGGTCACATCACTGACCCGTACAACGAAGGGTCCTGCTCTGGTAGACACGGAGAAAAGCCACAAACTAGCCTAGTAGAAAGCACTGAGTCTGAAATAAGTCGTCGGGTAACCCACTGCCCAACCCCGCTGGAGGGTAAACCCTAAGACTTCATCGGGTAACCCACTTCCCAGTCTCTACTAGAGGGTAGACCCTAAGAGGTCATCGAGTAATCCACTACTGATTCTTTGCTGGAGGGTACACCATAAGAGGTCATCGGGTAACCCACTGCCGAGTCTCTGCTGCAGGGTAAACCCTAAGAGGTCATCGGGTAACCCACTTCCCAGTCTCTACTGGAGGGTAAACCCTAAGAGGTCATCAGGTAATCCACTGCCCAAACTATGTTTGAGGGTAAACCTTAAAAGGCCATCGGGTAACCCACTACCCAGTCTCTGCTGGAGGGTAAACCCTAAGAGGTTGTCGGGTAACCCACTGCCCAGTCTCTGCTGGAGGGTAAACCCTAAGAGATCAATGAGCAACCCACTACCTAGTCCCGTTGGAGGGTAAACCCGAAGAAGTTTATGAGAAACCCACTGCCCAGCCCTGCTAGAGGGTAAACCTAGAACTGCTCTGGCCATCCCTACTGGATGGTACAACACCGGCCAACAGAACACGGAGTGAATATCGCGCAACCACCGAACTCCAGAACAATTCACCTAGTAAAGGTTCAACGCCTGTGTGGTGTGGGTCTTGCCGATAACTAGAGCCCTGCCAAGGGAAACACGTCACAGTAGATCACGGAAGGAGGATATGATCTCGATACTCAGCTAGGGAGTCTGTGCCAAGGGCTCACTGGGCTCCGCACCCTACTGGAAACAACCTCCTGGGAAGAGGATCAGTGCCTGTGTAAAGTATTGGTCACACTGAATCCTCAAAAACTCTATCAGGGAACACGAAGGAACGTGATACTAAAATCCCACATAGCTAAAGGAAAAAAGGGGAACCCAAATTACTCCGCCAATGAGATCATTGAGAATAGAACCAGGGGAAACCACTCAACCCTGCTGGTCTAAACCATCATGAACAGAGGGACCCTCTATGTCATGAGATATCAAAGGTACATAAAGTATAACACGGTCCACACAAGGAGCCCACATGACATGTGGCCCTATCTCATCTCCTAACCAAGTACACAAACATTATCGGGTATAAACTTACAACATGTACCTCCAAGCATCCTCGTATACTCCGAGAGTATACCACATCTCTATCCCAAAGGCTATCATGCACATGACACTCAACGTCAGTGTGAAGGGAGAAAACGTAATTTCACCACCTGCTTCCTCCACGGCCCCAACACGGCCATACATATATCTTCAAACATCAACTTCTCTCATACGAGAGTGAACACGATCACATGCCAAGGGTTCGCCTCCAAACATAGTACGAAGAACCGCCACCTGAGCACCTTTCATGCTTCCACATTTAATGAGATCTTGAATGAGACTCCGAACATCCAAATGGATTGTACCGTTGTAATCCTCACGGAAAAACATGTGAGATTCACTATTTACTCACCTCCAACTGACATCCAACGTCAAATTCGTTCAACACTGATTTACACCCGAACTATGTCTCGTGGTCCTGAGCCTCAGTCCCGAAAACAGTCGGGCACATCGTACCATTGCGATCCCCATAGAAAAGCACATCAAATTGACTGCTTATTTTCATGGAACGGATGTCCAGAGAAGAAGATTCATTTCACCGCACCACACATGAGTGGTGCTACATGGGACCCGCATCATGGTCTTGAAATACAACAAATGGATCACACCGTTGTGATCCTCTAAGAAAATTACACAAGATTGACTAATCACTTGTCCAAAACGGACACCCGGTGATAAAGATTGAAATCACTGGGAACTCCCAAAATGACCCCTGTGGGGCCCACACCATCGTGCATAATTAAAGTGGATGGATTGTTTCATTGCAATTCCCTTAGAAAAACACTCAGAATCGACTCCTCGCACGCCCCGAATGGATGTCTGATAAGAAAGTTGTGAAACGCTTCTCAGAGCTTAAAAGACGGGTTGTGGGGCCCACGCTTCAACTCCGGTTTCAATTCCCAAAAGTGTAAAGGAAATATTCTCCTCGACACCAGGGTCGCAATGCTGCTAACGGTGCTCAAATCGGACATCATATGTGTCTGTGCCATACAAAACAAGAACCCCCGGAAAAACGCCAATCCACTTAAATGGCGTGTCGTGCCACCGAGGCCCCCGTATTAGGAATTAAAAATCTCTAAGACCATCGCAAAAGATTCTTCAAGACTCCAGGAATGCACTGCCGTAGACGTCACACAAAACGGACACCCGTAGTGAAGATTACGGGTGTCCGAAGTCGAGGGGACGAATCCCCTTGGGCTGGACCGGCCTGGGCCGGCCCGCGGCTCAGCCGCGCGGCCCAGACATGGACCCACGGTCCACCCTAGCACCGACCGTCCTTCATGGAAAGTATTTTTTTTCACATTCAGACCCACCGAGTGCAGGTCTCAGTCTCCCGCGTGGAGTCGTGGCTGCGACCCTAGTCCACCCGAGCGGGGGTGACCGCGCTGATGCTCGTGGCCGCCTGCCGCACTCGCTCGCCCGACCACATGCCACCCTCCCTCGCCCAGATTCCGTCGCCCTCAGCCCACCGACTGCCTGGCCGACCTCCGCTGCCAATAAGCCCCACCGCCCAGGACCACCGGAGACCCACCAGACCGGCCAGATCCGTCGGAAAACACCCAAAACAACCTCGAATCTTCGTCGGACAGCTACGGACGCCTCGGAACTCGGAATTCAAATCCGAAACATGCATCAGAAATCTTAGAAAATATAATACGCATTAATGTGATTTTATCAGAAATTAAAAATCATTTTTATGCTGTAATTTGAGTTCAAAGGAGAGGTTCGAAGTTAAAATACGAAATGAAGATCTCCTACCTTGTTAGGCGTAGCCCGGAGCTTCGTCGTCGACCAGCCGAAGCCACGCACCACCTTGGGGAGGAGAGGAGGAGAGATCGATGAAGGGAGAGGGGATCATGTTGGGGCTTCTTCCACCAGAGAGAGAACAAGGGAAGGGGAGGGGTGAGTTTATGTTTAAATAAATAAAAACTAATTAAAATTTTAATTAATTTAAACCCTCAAATTAACATGCATCCAATACTCTTGACGAGGTCGAGGTTATGCCTTCCATAGGGTAAACACCACCTCCTGAGCACAACAGCAGTCTCTAAATTTTAATCTGAGCTCCCATTCAAAAGTTATAAAACTTAATGTTTGAGGCTGTTAAATTACCAAAACGCCCCTAGGGCCATTTTCCACAGAAGGGCCGCGCCCATGAAAATTAAACCCCTCCTAGGGTAAACAACATGCTCCAGAATCAACGGTGCCCTCTATTTTCCCATCCGAGCTACCGTTTAGAAGTTATCCCATTTATTTGGCGTGCTCAGTGTGAACGCACTGAAAATTTAATTCCGGCCACATCGGGGCTCAGAATCACACGCCATTTGAAGGCGCTGCTCCGGAATAACATCAAGAATATTCCAAAGTCTTTTATATCAAAAATCGGGTTCTTACAGAATACATAAGTTCAATTTCAATACAAAAGGTCCAAATACACATTGAAATAGCAACAAAATAGCCCCATGGACTCCACATGGCAAGGGTTCATCACCCCCAAGCCATCTCCACAACTCCGCCCTAAGGATGGGGACTAACACCCTGAACCGCCATCACCCTTATCCTTTCCTTTGCCTGAGTCAAACATAACCAAGTCTACTTATACCCAAGGGGTGTAAATAGGGTGTGAGAATAATTCCAATAGGATAACACCCAATGATTCCAAAGATCATGCAATACAATGTGAAAAAGCAAGAAGTTTTAATACGCAGAGAAAAGGAGTGATAAAATCCAAGAAATGCAACTTTCTATATAAAACAGCTTTCAAGATAAAGTTTTCAGAATGTTCACAAATTTAAATAGAAATTCTAGCTATGGTAAAGTACTTCCAAAAACACTACAAAACATGAGAAAATACCAAAAACACAATGAGTAACAAAATCTTGAACGCCCCTAGGCCCTAGATAGTCTCGGGCCCCATGTACGTCATACCTCGATGTAAACTAACCGTAGTAAAATCCATTCTCATGCACGAGCCACTAGTAGGGAACATACCCATAACCTAGTGGTCAACAATAATCATCCACATAGTTTAGTTAGAGTTGTCATTATCCAAATTCTAGGTGAAACAGGGACAAAACCTATCTGGTCCACTAGCCGTACTAGTACACATCCACCCCACCTAGGTACCCGGGCTTCCCCCTTTGTGCTCAAACAATTTCAGAATGATACATATATCCATTTTCATATAAAACACCACTACTGGTCACATACAATTATTATAGTAGCTACACATAGTTTATACCATTTAAAACAGACAACAAAACACTTTGAGTTTCAATAAAACAACTTCTCCAAATCTTTCCTGGTTTTGCACCCCAAATTCTTTGAAAACCCCACTTGAACACCATATTCATACTCATATTTACCAAAAAATAATCTAACACACCATAAAAATTTCTTTAATCTAATTACATGAGTTATAAAACAATCCCAATAACCATCTCATAGAATACCCATGTAAAACACGCAATTCAACACCAAATCGGTACTCAAAAACCATTTTCTTAACAAAAGTCACCCAAAACCAATTTCACAGAAACGAAAAAAGAATAATAACATTTAAAACATTATTTTCAGACCTAATACAGTTCAATAAGGTCAATTAAATAATTAAAAGTAAGCCCTTAATCAAACAATAAAATATTTATATGAAAAAAAACACAAATTTCACATGAAATTGGCCCTTAAAATTCACTTGCATTACAAACACCACTAAAATCAATTTTTGTAGAACCAAGTCAATGGGTTAAACATGAAAATATAATAAAAAAGTATCTATGTCACAAGGAATTCATACAAAGTGGAATCACCTACCAAATTAGTAGAAACCTTGAATCAACGTGCGAAAATCAAGTCGCACCACCACCGCACCAAGAGGGACTTAGAACAAACCTAAAACCACAAAATTGGACCAATAAAACCAAATGTTAAACCCTAGGTTAGAAAACATAACCATTTTTCATTTGTTACTTCAAGGAAAAGGGAAGAAACCCTAATCCAAAAGAATTAAACCCTAAGTAATTTGAAAGAGGAATTGAAGAGACTCACTTACTTGAGGGATCTTGAAGAATCGCCCCAAATACACCAGTAGCTGAATTTTGAAACAATAAAAACTTCATGGAAGGTTTGAAGAAGGATTAGGATGTAATTTAGGAACTGTAATGGAGAAAAAGGAGTTATAATTGAGATATTCATGATGTAATGAACTTACCTCCTCAAATATGGCCGATTTTAGAAACCCTAATATGTTCTCTACTCCATCGCGATGCGGAAGAGCTCCAAAGAGTGGGGATAGAGGTTGGTTACGTGTATGAGTTCAATGGTATTGGGTGAGACTTAGAATCACCAAAAAATCATTAAAATTAAATAAGTTATTAATTAAACAAATTTTATTTTTAAAACTGGAATTGGGCTTCCGGGCAGGCCCAATACCTTAAATAAAAACCCATATACACCTTGTTTATGGATTTATAAAGGCTCCAAATTGCAATGGTAGTGTTAAAATTCCAGGGGAGACCATTTAGGAATTAAAATAGATGAAAAATTTTGAAAAATGAAAAAGTTATAAAAGAAACAAATTTTATTTTTAAATCTAGAATTGGGCTCACGGTTTGGCCCAATTCATTAAAATTCACCCTTTCCTCTATAAAAGATTGGGAAACCCCCAAAACAAAGCATGAATGGAAAATAAAATAAAATTACCTTTAAAATATTTCATGTATGTGACAAACTTATTTTAGTATATTCCTATAATTCATCATTTGAAACATTTTTTTTTTGAAAATTAAAATGATGCAAAAATGTTAAGTTGACATGAAGATGAGTGAATATGTGATGGAAAATTACTCCATCCAGATGATTGTACACAATGTAAAAAATTGATCAATAGTATCTTAAATTCATAAATAAAGTTCTAAATATCAAAATTTGATTGTGCATAGATGTAATGAATCCATATCAAAGTCTTAGTAGTACACATAGTTCTTGAAAATTTTTATTGATAATTTACAAATTATCACCTGAATTTTATGTAAAGAGAAAATATGTCATACTGAGTTTAATGATCATTGAACCAAAAAATCCAGGAAATGATATTGATACTTTATTGTCACCATTAATTTATTATTTGAATCTTTTATGGGAGGAAGGTATTAGAATTTATGATTCTAATAAAATAGAATATTTTCAACTATATTCAATGATTATGTTCATTATAAATGACTTTACATCATACGTAAATTTGTATGGATATAGTGTTAAGGGTCATAAATCTTGTCTAATTTTTGAAAAACATACTTCATATTATGAACTAAAACATGGTGGGAAAATAGAATACATGGTTCATTAGAGTATTTTTTAGTGGATCACTCTTATCAAATATTAAAAAGGCATTCAATGACTCCCATGAATTTACTATTTCTCCAAAACCCTTTTCTACATATCAATATTTTGGGAGGGTGAAAATAATTGATGTGACATTTATAGAGGCACAAAAATATGGTAATTATTGAAATATTTAGAAGAAATAGAAAATATTCATTGAGCTACCATATTGGAGATATCATGAGGTCAAACATAAAATTGATTTCATACATATGGAGAAGAATATTTGGGACTAATTGGTTGGAATATTGTTAGATATTAAAGGAAATACTAAATATGGGATGAATACATGATTAGACTTACTATCAATGGTAATATGTTTGGAGTTATATCCCACTCCTGATGGAAGTCAAACATACCTACCTCTGATACGTCATACATTATCCGAGAGGGAGAAAATTAGCTTTTTTTCAATGTCTCCATGGTATCAATATACCACAAGGTTATTATTTAAATGTAAAAACAATTGTGTCACTAAAAAAATTGATGTTCATTCCCTGAATAAGAAATCCCCAAGTGGGCCCTTTTTGAACCCTCCATATAAGGTAACCCCTCCCCAGGAAGAGATCACCCTAGAGAGAGCCCCATATGGGAAAGAGTTTTTTCCATTTGAGATGGAAGATCATACCAGAGGGTAACAACCCAAGTGGTGATGGTTTGACATAGAAATCCATCAGCACGGTTGGGTTATGCCTCATTTCACCCACGCAGTCAGGGACTGGGTGACCTGGAAAGATGAGTGGATCCCACAGGAAGGAAAAATTATCACAATAATAGACTCACATAAATCAAACGTTGCACCTCCCAAAAGAATAGTGTTGCTATACTCCTCACCTTGACCACTGTACCACCGCTGAAGCGGCACTAAAAAATTTGATGTTTTCTGGTATAAAATATCATTATTATCACATCATGATGCAACCTCTTCTTCCAGTTTCATTGTATGAATTTTTTCCCATTGATGTGAAAATTACTATCATGAAGGTGTGTTATTTTTCAAAACCATTTGTGACAAGGTAATTGATCTAAATGCTTTGAAAAATTTGGAGAACATAGAATTTTATATACTTTTTTCAACTAGAAATGTATTTTCTTTTATTTGTTGATATCGTGGAGCATTTAATGGTTCATTTGGTGTTATAAATAAATCAGTTTAGACCTTTATATCTATGTTAGATGTATACTTTTGAAAGGTATATGAATATCTTGAAGAGGTATATTAAGAATCCATATTTACCTGAAGCCTCCATTATTGATAAGTATATTTATGAAGAGGTTTCATTGTTTTGTACAAGCTACTGGTCTACAGTGGAGCACATCGGTTTTCCTACATCTCACCATGAACGAGTAAATTATGGGGGAAATGGGATCTGTGACTTGAAAGTTAAATCATTAACATGTAAATAGATAATGAAGATAAATTTATACATCTTGAATAACATATATGACGCTCATACATATATAAAATTTCAAATTAACATGTTAAATAAATGTTATCCAAAGAACAAAGATGTGTGGATTTTGAATGAGCATAAAAAAACTTTTTTCCCATGGTTTAAAGAGACCGTTCTTATTAGATCAAATGCATCATAAACATTGATATGGTTAGCAGGTGGCCCAAGTTTAAATTTGAAAACATGGTCTAGGTATGAAATTTGTATCTATACATTTCATACAAAATATCAGGACAACATAAGTGGGGTATAGAATAATATTTTTCTGGTATTCACAGATGTAGTTCATAAGTTCCAAAGAAAAAAACTCAATCTCTGCCTTAAGTTCATATTATGGAGTCATTGAAGAAATATGTGAGGTGGATTAAATTAAATTTCGAGTTCTAGTGTTTAACTCAAATGGTTTATTGATAACAATATTTTTAGACATAATGAATTTAGAATGACACTAATTAATTTTAATAGATTGGAATACACAACTATTCCTTTAATCATGGAAACACATGAAAAATAAATTATCAATGTTCTTGAGCAATCCAATATGAAGTGCTATATAATTTTACATGGAAAAAAATATGTTGGTGATGAAAAACTTTATTAAGATGTTTATTTATGTGATATCACTACTTCTATGGAAAAATTAATAGATAATGTCGATGGGCATGTCGCAGGGTTTGTTCCATACAGAACAGTCTTGAGGAATGAATTTGAAAAAACAATCCTTTAGTAATTTTCTAATATTATAGGTTATATATATTTATTTTTGTTGGTCAGAGTGGGTTACTCAAGATGGGGGTGAATTGATTTCCCAATATTTTTAAAAAAAAATTAATACTAAATCCCCAAACTAATTACAAACACCAGGTTAATAATTATAGTATAATTATATAAGTTTTATCATTCAAATAATTTCTAAAAGTAGGGTTAGGGATCAATTAAAGAAATATTTGAAACAATTTTAACTTTTTTAATAATATTACTTAATCAAACACTTTATATAAACATTAATTAAGACTAACTGTTAAAGTAAAGTATTGTTTCCAGATTAAAAAAAAGACATAGTTTAATATTTAAAATAGATAAAGAAAACAAAATTGATAAAGAAAACAATATAATTAAATAGGGTGTTCAACCTCAAGAAGATACTTAATCCCCTACACTTGGAAATCACCTTCTTCTAGGTATTTTATTAAACAATAAACTCACTCCATAACCTGTATCAAGTTTTACAATCAACAGTATAAATTTTTGTCCATGAACAATGCCTCTTCTACAATTATATGTGGGATAGAAATAATAAACATGTAAGACATGGACTCTTCTATTGTTTTCATGGGTATAAAAGTGATGAAAGTTTATAGAGTATGTCAAGAACACTCCATTTTAAGTGTTGGAGGTAGTGTGTACACATAAAGAGAGTAATTCAACACATTGCTAAAAAATAAATCCCAAACAGAGAAAGAAAATGAGTAGAGATAAGAATAGATGATAATGTTTAAACTGAGTGTATTCAAATGTGAAAAGGTCCTGGAATTCGTCATTTTGAGAAACTTAAAAATAATCTTAATAAAATGTTGGAAAATAGGGTATTATAGAATCTGTAGAAATCCTTATGTTTTCTATCTATAAATATCCAATGTCCTTCCACAAAAATTTGTATTAGGATTTGAATTTAATTTATTGTATGAATTTTTGTGTTCTACTGTATATTCCACACATGATTGGTCACCCTATTTTCACACAATGGATTTATTTATAATATATAGCTCTCTAAGTCTAAATATCCATTGAATAATAATACTAAAAAAATCTTGGATCATTGTACTGGGTATTAAAAATAGGAATTCTGACTTTTTATTATGTGCATCCATGGAATGGTTTAAGAATAATGATTCTTAAATCCATGTATTAATGAAAGTATTTAATTCCTTAAACTAGCCTTTGGAGGAATTGAATTTGAATAAGAGAATCTAGACAACAGTGGTAGCATACTAGTGGTAGATCCTTACTAATGGTCTATCAACCCAACAGTAGCATAGACTGGTGATAAATCAACTTTGTTAGTAGATCTAGTCTGAAGGTATATCTGGTCTGACGGTGGATATAGTTAGTTGTAGCATGGTCCATCAGTATATTATTTTTTATGTTAGATTAGTTAGTTATATATATATTTCACTGATATATTCAGTTGAACTAATATTAGATGTGTTTAACGGCAATTAGATTTCCTCATTGGTAGATTCATTAGTGGTAGAGTCTGATAGTAGATCATCTGATCTAGTGGTAGATCTGATCAGTGGTAGATCTATTAATGGTAGATCATCAGAACTGGTGGTAGATGTAGTTCACTGGTATATCTGATTGAACTAATTATAGATCATCACATATAATGGTAGATCTCTTTAACTAAAGATAGATCTATAATTAGCCAAGTTTCTCCACAAAAATAATACACTATCATAAAACAATAATCTTATTATAAATGTAAAAAATATGATTTGTGATCATTAAAATAAAGAGGTGCCAAAAATTTATTATTTACTTTATAAAATTTTATAAAATGTTAGATATATTAGTTCTTTTTTCATTATTAAAACACATATTACAACTAATATGTTAATTTTTTTGTTTATATTAGTTTAATTTTGTTTAGTTTACTATTTTTACCCTTTATTTACTTATCTATTTTTTGATTTTGTGGAAAAATAATTGATTTTAATCTAATAAGTTAAATAAAAATATTTTTTATAAAGTAATATATTCAAAGAATATGTTTTTAATGTAAGAATTGTTTCATATTTTAGATTATTTTTACTAGTCATGCACCATTTTTGGATTTCTTTTCATTCATTCATGGCTTTTCATATCTCATTAATTTTGTTAGAATTTTATTTAACTCTTATGAAAAATATGAATAAACGTGTATTTAGTTTATTTTACTTTTTGTTAGATATTTTTTCATTTTTTATTTACATTTATATGTAATAGTTGGATTTGTATATTTGTGTACTAATTTTTTGTTGTTCACACACCATTTTTGAATTTGTTTTCATCCATTTATATCATTTCATCTCTCATTAATATTGTCGTAATTTTAGTTAACCATAAAAAATATGAATAAAAATATATTTATTTTTATTTACTTTTTATTTGATCATTTTTTATTTTTTATTTACTTTTGTATGTTATAGTTGGATTTGTATATTTGTGTAATAATTGTTTATTCCATTTTTTTGTATGATAATGGCTAATCAAACATCTCATCCACCACATAATTTTGGAGAGGACTGTACACACACTTCTGGGGATGACCATACACATACTTATGTTGATGGTCCTCCTCATCCTTCTACATATGATCCATATACTTCCATAGGGGAAAAAGAGTTTGAGGGTTGTTAAATGTGGAAACACATGTTTACCAAAAATACAATTTTCCCATAGTCAGTACCAAAGTATACCAGTTGAATTTGATGATAATGATATTCATAGGGGTCCAAATTCATAATAATTCAATAATTTTAATACAGTATGAGCTAAAGGCAAAGTTACTATTTATATTTCTAATTAGATAAGTGTTGACAAAATGAAAATATCTTAGTTATGGGACAAAATTTTGGTAATCTCATTAGTTATATTTTACTTATCATGAAATGTTTATACTAATATAGGTTTCCCCCTTCTTATCATATGACATATGATATACCTGATACTGGAGAAGTCAGGATGAAAAGTTTAACTCTGGATTCTAGGAGATGGAGGGATTTTAAATCAACACCCACATTTGATTTCATTTTTGTTCATAGAAAATATCAAAATAAAAGTGATATATATCCATTTCAAGATGAAGATACATGGAAGTAATATCTTTAAAGTAGATGACAATAATATTTTTCTTTGTAAGTGAAATGTTATCTTTTAGAATTTTTTTATATATTAATGATCATATTAGTGATTTATTTATTCTTAATTTAAAATATATGTGGACATCTCATCAGGAGATGCAATCCAAAAACGTATACCCTCATACTTTATGTCATAGAGGGTATATGTTATTGTAAGATCAAATGATATATGGAAACTTTCAACAAATGAGAGTTGAGTCTTCAGGGTCCACAATCCCCCCCAGTTATACATAAAAATGGAAGATGGATTAGATAAGCAAAAGGGGAAAATATCTCATGGAAGAGTCGAGGGTTGTAGTTAATAGGATTGTAAGAAGTTTACTTCATTTATTTATTTAAGTTAAATCAATTATTTATGTTTTCTGATTCACTACTATTTTTTTCAAATATTCTATACTGGAATCCCTTGAGGAGCATAGCACATAAGATACCTTCACAACTGAGGGTAGGAAGGATATTTTATCTACTTTATTGGGAAAGCCTCAACATTCGGGTCTTGTATGGGGGTACCCGATAGGTTTATTGGTAAAAAAGTGTTTCCTCCTTATAAATATTCTTTAATAGAGGATGTTTATAAAAGAAAAAAATGAAACTTTGGAAGCTAAAGTTTATGATATTTTTGAGATGATGGAGGATATGATCATATCTTTGGTACAATCGATGTTTGTAGACATGCAAAGATAGTTTCAAGATATTGATCCCACTTCTCCACCTCTTTTTACTTATCCAACTCCTACACCTCCTCCACAACATTCTATTTATTATGAGTTATATATTTATGATCCCTAACATCATATTTTTACATGTGTAATGATATATTATATTGAAGATACCATTCATCATCATTATATAGATATAGAGAATCATAGGGTCATTGTAAAAGATATTATAGATATATCAACAATAATACCATTTCCTAAAAATGAGGTGAGTATAGTTGGACAAAGTATTGACCATTTTTTAGTTTGAAATTCTAGACTTGTTCGGAAAATTATCCTTTATTTCATATTTCTATTAAATTTGTTTTAAAATTTTAATGTTAATATATTTATCTATTTTTTTACATGAATATTTTAAAGGTAAAGACATACTGTATAGAAAAAAATATGGTCTATTATAACTTTAGATACAACTTATTCTAGTCTTGATATATTATCAACATATTCAATTTTATTATTGGAAGTTTATAATATTCCATTGAAGATTATATTTGTGGGTGTTAATGACTGTGATTCTTTTAAAAAAAATATATCATAGATATTTTAACTGGAGATGACTTGGGCATCAACACAATGCAATTTTTTCCATGTAATTCGATTAACATATATCTTTTAGTTATTTTAATTTATTGAAACTTTATACTTATGTTTGTTTTATATTAGGTTTCTTTATACAATTTTTATTCAACATGATACAACATAATTATATGAATTTATTGACTTAGAATTTGTTTCACCTATAGTGAGGATAGTAACTGATACAGAAAGGAAATTTTATATTGCTGAAAGACTTTAAAAGAATGAAATTATTCAGTGTTGGATGTTTCCTTATCTTCAAGAGTATGAAATATATATCTCATAAAGTGTAATATATCTCTTAAAATAATAACCACTCATATTATATTTTTTTTATATTATTGGCCATTGGATGTTGGCTTTTTTTTAAAGGGAGAACACACTTTACTGGTTATGTTCTATTCATGGTGAAGTGCGAGAAAATTATAAGACTCTATTGAACATGTAAGTTTTAATATTTGAATACTTGTATATATTATAATGATATTTAAATTTATTTCATATATATTATTTTTTAATTGGTCATGTGATTACTTTAGAAAAACAATAATAAATTAGAGTACAAAGATCAAATACATAAAAGAAAATGTGACTTTTCATTTACAATTACTACATTTTAGTTATAAGTACTTAAAATGTTATTTTAAATTAAAAAGTTATTTTTAAACAGAATTTTCATTAACAAGTAGTAAAGGAATGTTGAAACTATGATCTAAGATTTATGTTTTGAATAATTTAATCTGAGATAGTTATAAAATTCTAGAAGGTTGGATTTTTGTATAAATATTTCCTTTAATTATTCATACATTTTATTCAGAATACATGTTAATGTTTTTTTTTTATTTTTATATTTTTTATAACCCTCAAAATTATACTATATAGGATATAAAATAATAACAAAGTGAATGGTTTAATTATTTCACAGTTCTGATTGTGTTTTGGTTTATCTGTAATATACATTATAAAGTTTAAAGTTCAAATGTCAAATGATTGCGACGAATTTGTAAGATCCAGGATCTTCTTAAGGTATTTTTTTTTACATTTTGGTTTGGACTCTTCTTTTTGGTCTAAATTAGTATTTTCCAAAATTCTTGTGAAGTCTCGGGCATGTTTCGGGGGTTCGGGATATGAAAGAGGAAGAAAAAAGGGTTCCTGGGAATGCTGCACATTTTGCACATGGTTAGTGAAAACCGTGCGGAGCATCCCAGGTAACTATGCAGCCATGAGAAGAGGCTTGCACACGGTTTGTGCATGGTATGGAAAACCATGAAGAATTTATAGGAAATCGAGTTAAGGGGATGATTTCAGGGAGTAGCTTTCACACGGTTTGCGCACAGTTTGGAGAACCGTGCGGGTAAACCATGCGGCCTAGAAAAGTTGTAAAATTTACAAAATTTCAACTATGATGTTTTAAATCCCAACTTGGGATTTTCCTACATTCCTCCCCTCTCAACACTAGTGACTAAAAAAGATGAATCAAGCTTCCAAGAGGTGTTTCTCCTTAGATTCATGGCCATTTTGGACACCGTTGGATGCATATCAAAGCTCCGGGTAAGTCTAATCCTCTCCTCCCTTATCATTTTTGGATTAGGGATTGTGGTTTCTCCCATCTCCTTCCAAAGCTCCAAAACCCTCTTTTTTGGGTAATTTTTTGGTTGAGACTTCAAGGGGTGTCTGAGTACTAATCCAAGGCTACGATTAAGAGTTTGTTCATCAAGGGATTCTAGGTAGGAGGTCTACAAGTATTATCCATTGTTTTATTGTGGATTTGTGCATGGAATTTGGTATTCTTGTTTTCCCCATTTTGTGTTCTTGGTAACATTAGAGTGTTTGATAAAAAGGGGTGTCTAAGTGACCAATTGAAACCCTCATGATCCCCGTTGGTTGTTTATAGGATGAATTGACCATTTAAGGTCCACCCATGGGGGGCACTGGCTTTTCCAGACTTAGAAAATGGTAGGGTTAAATGAAGGGTTGTCGAGTGATAATGTGAAACCCATATAGAATATGTGTTAATGGATTATTATGTTTGAATGGAATGATAATAGATATGCCTATGGTTATAAGGAATAATGTGTTGTTTGACAAGGCATGAAAATAGGAAAAATGGGTCGAATGGGATTATGTCAATTATTTGAAAAAATTTGGTTAGAAAAGACTAAGAGGATTAGTGCATGTTAAATGATGAACTTATAATGGGATGGGAAGGGGGAGTATGTTAATGGGTTGTGTTAAAGAAATGGATGGATATGTTGAATGGGTTAGTACATGCAAATTGTGCCACACCTAAGGGTTGAAGGTAATAAGTGGTTAAGTTATGAGATATGAGAAATGTACTTGAAATTCATAAGTGGGTGAATGTTTATCAAATGATAATTGGGCTAAATGGGTAAGTGTATGGTCATTGATGGATTTGGCCAAGGCGTCGGTGTTTTTGAATAACCTTAAAGGGTTATGCCATGAGAATGGGAATTTGACTAATTGGACATGAATTGTAAATGGTAAATGTATTAATGGGTTATGTAATAGTATTAATTCCCATGTTGTTGTTATGAATTGTGATAACCAATAGAATTGAATATGCTTGGTTGTGTTACGGTATGGTTATGGTGATTTGATAAATAATCATGTGTACATGGATTGGTAAAGTGGGGTATTGACTTGTGGTTCTACGTCCACAGGTTGAATTAGACTGAGGTTCTAAACTCCACCAAAAAATGCATGGGTTAGGGAAGGGGAAATAGTATCTATTATCCTAATGGTTGTATTCAACCCAAAATGAGTCTTCAAGGTGAGGATAATGTGTTGATGTGAAATGTGTATCCCTAATGAGATATGGACTTGAATTATTTCCCCTATGCATAGTGATTGATTGACTTAGACCCATGTATAGATGATGTATATTCCTAACCCCAAGATAATGTGTTGAAAATGGATTATGTGGTAAAAATGGTATAAGAAATGGAATTGGGATAAATCATAGTCATGAATTAAATGAACCTTGTTAAATAATGGAATCTGAACTTTTCCTTGTTTACTTACCATTTATTTTGTACATTCTTGCACTATTTGTTAGACTAGATATTTTGTAGACACCGTTGGTGGTGTCCTACTTATTTTTGTACTCACACCCTGCTTGGGCCGTCGTTGGGTATACGAGAAGATCTCTTGGTTGCAGGTCGAGTCAAGAGCAGAGGACCTACACTAAGATGTTGAGTTGGGCTCAAGACGTACATTGAGAAGGATCCAGAGATAGAGTCGAAACCCATTGGAAGTTTAGGGCCTTTTGTTTTATTCTGGGTTTCTTTCACTTTTCACTACTAGTATGGCATGACATTGTTGTATTTGATTTGTGGTTGTACCCCATTTGGGGAATACTTGGTTATGAATTTTCATTGGTTATTCTTATTGTTTCCTCTATTTATATTATGTTATAATGTGGATTTCTCAGATAAAGACGGTATAGTCTCCCTATTTGACTTATTAGACCCTTTCCGTTAGTTATAAACCTCTGGCATAAGGGGAGTAGTGCTTGAGGTCATGTGACGACCCGGCTCGGTGCACCATTTTAGTGGCTACCGGGTCGAGGATGTTACAAAGTGGTATCAGTGGAGTTCCTTTTCCATTATCACTATTTGGGGATTGTAGATAGGATATTAGGATGTGTCAGACCTTGGTAATGAGCTCATTCTTGGGAGTATCTAACCCATGTATGAGGGAAAACCCAAGTCATCCTAGTTGGGAATTGTTGTTCTTGATGTGTGTTATTACTGTTGGATGACATTTCACTGTTGGGTGATGCACATGTTGTGTTATTTGATTAATTTATGATATTTTTCTCATTTTCAGAATGACATGAGGTTGTGAATTCATGCATCATTTTAGGCACCTAAGGATATAGGTGGGATGCACCATTATAGGCACACACCTAGGATGGGTGTGTGGGGCATAGAAAGTAGAATGCATCTTAATTCTGTGATAAATATGAATTAAATGATGCTTAATAATGGTAATGAAAGTGGGTGAATGAAAATAACTCAAATTAATAATAAATGAATATTGTGTATAAAGAGATGTTGCGACCAGGTTAGAAATTTTGGGTTGTGATAAGTTGTAAAGGTTGTTTTGGTGTGTAAAGGAAAAAGGGTTTCATAATGACGGTAAAATTGTTAATGAATTTTGCCTAATGAAATGTGTAAATGAGTTAAAATTATGATTTTAACATGTTGTGAAATGAGAAACGTACCTGACAGAAAAGGGTCATGCTGCAAAAGAAAGATTGGTTTAAAGATGTGTTGACAGAAGACTTGTGATTGAGTAGATTTCACTACTGGAAATATGACTTTTACCAATGGTTTTGGCCAAACCATTGGTATAGTTCATTAATTTGGACCTATACCAATGGTTTGGCCAAAACCGTTGGTATAGGTCACTTATATGGACCTATACCAACGGTTTTGGACAAGCTGTTGGTATAGGGGGGGACCTATAGGACCTATACCAACGGTTTTGGCCAAACCGTTGGTATAGGTCCTTCAATTTTTAATCGAATCTTCTTACTGAGAACATTATATAAATAAAAATTTAAAATTATTAAAACAATACATATACATATTTATGAAATTATGTTCACAAAAGTCATGTTAGGTTAGTGGTTAAGTCATTAAATTATAAACTAGAGGTCCATATACATATTTATGAAATTATTTTCACAAAAGTCATGTTAGGTTAGTGTTTAAGTCATTCAATTATAAACTAGAGGTCCTGGGGTCAAATCCCACCGAATGTTTTTTTTTTGAAATACATATACCAACGGTTTTGAGAACCATTGGTATAGGTTTTCATATTACTTATACCAACGGTTTTCAAAACCGTTGGTATAGACCTATTGTCACGGCTTACTTGAAAACAGTCCTCCAAACCGTTGGTATAGCCTATACCAACGGTTTGAGGGCCTATACCAACGGTTCCAAACCATTGGTATAGGGTATTTTTCCAGTAGTGTTTGTTACCCCCATGTTTACCATAACCCACAGTAGGTATGGTAGAGGGTGGTGTTCTAAGTGTGATAATGATTGTTGGTATAGAGTATGAAGAATGGGAGTGGGAGTTCCATTCACAAACATTTCTTTTTTCTTGTCATGATAAGTATGGTTTGGAGAGAGGACTACTGGATATTCTTGGTTGTGACTCTAGTCTAGGGAGTTGGTATCATTTAACCTTCAAGGAGACCTATGAGTGAGGCCATATAGAGTCTCTAGTTCCTTTGGGTGTGTCTCGCACATATAGATGTTTGGACTTGATAGTGGGACTCAGAGTTTTCCATGGTGCAATATTGGCCTTGAGGGATAAGTGGGAAGGTTGATGGTATAGTTGTGTCGGGTTCCTTCATAAGGTCACCCTAGTATTTTAGATAATAGGTAAGGTTTGGTTTGAAGGTTTTTATCACATGAATGTCTAAATCACCTATTGGGGTGAGGATTAATTGAGGTCTGGAAGTTTTTTTGGGAAGAAAGGACAAGGATGGATAAAGTGTGGTTATATACTATTTCTCGATGGTGACACCTTAGTGAGGGTTGTCATGTGGCTAAAATTATTAGTGTGAATGGTTTGGTTGTTGGGTGAGATGCGGAGGCTGCCTCAAGGTTGATGAGACTGACTAAACAATAGACACAGTTAGGCAAGTAACCTCGCAATGGGTTGTATGAAAGTTAATGTTGTTTTTTGAGAGCCTAATGGTTTGATTGGTGTGATAGACCATTGTGTTTCATTTTTTATATAGAAGGGATACATTAGAAGAACTGGAGTAGTGTGGTGGAAGTAGTACCATATGAAACGTTGGTTCACGACTGCTTGGTGGTTTGGTTGTGGAGTGATGGTTGAATCTGGTTGGAAATCACATCTAATTGGTGGTGGTTAAGTGTTGACAAGACATGTTCCGTACGGAAGATCGAGATCCCTGTTAGGTCATGGTGTCCCATAGCTTGACATCGAAAATGGATAAGTTGGTGGTGGTGTTCTTTGACAACTTCTTAGCATACCTCAGCTAGTGACGAGCATTCCCAACATCTTGACATCATCCCAGGTACGTTGAGAAGCTCTATCTCGCACCAAGAGACATGAATGTGTTTAGTTGGATGAGGGACATCATGGAGTTTACACACAGGGGAGCGGTAAGTACAAAGCCTGATGATGGGATGTACACCCTTAATGGATTCGGGTGAGGTCCTCGAAATGGACCAGCTGTCGATAAACGTCTTGGGTGACGTCCACAGAAGTTGGGAAAGGGAACTGGGTGATGTTTGTTTTCTTTTTATGGGAAAGGATGGTTTTCCATGTATAAGTTTGGGGTTTGGTTTGTGATTAGGTATAATATTCATTGGTTTAAATCCCTCTTGAGAGTAGTGGTGAAAACACTCCTAATGTGGGGAGTGATACGTCAGTCCTGGATGTGGAGAGGAGAACATCAAGAAGATGTGGTGGCACTAGAATTCCAATGAGGAACTTTTAAGGTGTATGTTAGGTCCCTCATGGAGGCAATGTTGTACTTGGAGGTTGTGATTGATGAGCCAAGTGTTGTCTTGACCTCAGGGTGGTTCCAAGGGAGGATTGTGATGTTTATTCTGATTCGTAAGAGGGTGTGGTTGGACATGACAACAGGTTGTGGAAAGACAAGTTGGGGTACTATAACACCAATGAATATTGGGGTTAGACTTGGGTAATTTTCCCTTTTGTGGTTTTTTAACATTGTGAAGTTGAGTGAACCATGTCCATGGGATGTGGTGACATGCCTAGGGTGAATCTGATGATGTTCTGGAGGGATGTGGTTCCATGATGATGGATTTCTATAGGAATTACATAAATGAACTCAGTGGCTACGTGTGATGATAATGATAGACTTCAAGTCAGTAATAACTTTGTGAAGGTGAGAAAGGGGTAGTGTACCATCAGTGGATGGTGGTAGTTCTAGGCCAAGACAGTCGAAGGAGGTACGACCTGAGATGGTAAACTTGAATGGGTGAGGTGAGAGTGACCCGCCTTCGGGTTCATGTTGTAGTGGAAAGAGCCTTTCGAAATGAAGTTGTACCTGAGTGAGGTCAGGATGATATTAGTTCTTGAATGGATAGTGTAGGGATGTCTTCCTATTGATTGTGACGATGTGGTTGGATGCCAAGGTAGGGTAATACTCTTGTGGATGCTTGGGCACAGTGAGTTGGAACATGTTATGCGATGAGAAAGTTGGGTTGAGTTCTAGTGGTCCTTCATCTATGGAGGAGGTTCCAAGTAACTAGAAATGGGGGAGAGAACCATACTGGATAAATTCTTGGTTGGTGGCATGATCAGAGTTTTAGGTAGGAAGGACTCGAGTGGTCACAGTTCGGGTAAGTTAGCCCTGGTAGAGAGTCCTGGCCCGAGTTTTGTTGGTTGAGTACCTAGAAGTGTAGAGTGGAGTTTGGTTGTATGGTTGTGGAATGAAATCTTCAGGAAATGTGGTCAGAAGGATCGTTTTTTTTCCTTTGGGTGATACAGGGTTTGGTCACCATTGGAGTTGGAGAAACAGGAAAAATGACTCCAAGTGATTTGGGTCATGAGTTGTGCAGAGGATCGGGCCGATGAGGTGAGGATTGGTTCCTCTATGATAATGTGATATTGTGTGTTAAGTTACCATGTGTTTTTAGTTAGGTATTTTCTCTTAAGTTCCCCCCCTTTAAGCTCTCGTGGTTAGAATGGTTGAAGTGTATGCATCCTTGAGGAGTTTTTATGGTTCATGTTGTGGGTCGTGGTGAGGATGCCTTAAGGGAAAAGTCAGTGCCCTTGGTCCATGTTCGGTGGCCTTTTGATGTGAAACCAGAAACTTGGGAAGTGGGTATGGATTGGCAGGCCCTGTGGTGTGATACCTTGTTATGATAGATCAGTGATTCTCAGAAGAGCAGCTCGAGGATGAGCCATTATAAGGTGGGGAGGTTGTAAGATCCTGGATCTTCTTAAGGCATGTTTTTGTTTAAGTTTTGATTTGGCCTCTTCGTTTTGGGCTAAATGAGTGTTTCCCAAAGTTTTGGTGAATGCTTGGGGGTGTTCTGGGGGTTTGGTACATGAAAGATGAAGAAAAGGGGGTTCCTAGGCATGTTTCATAGTTTGCACATAGTTAGTGAAAACTGTCTGGAGCATCCCAGGTAACCATACATCCATGGGCATAGGCTTACGCATGGTTTGTGCAGAGTTTGGAAAACTGTGCTGAATTCCTAGGAAACTGTGTGTGATTTGGGGCAGTATCTTCTTCACGGTTTGCGCATGGTTTGGAACACCCTGCGGGTAAATCGTGCAGCCCAGAAAAGTTGGGAAATTTACAAAATTTCCACTTCAGGGTTTTAAACCCCAACTTAGAATTTTCATCCATTCCTCCCCTCTCAAACCTAGTGACGAACATGGATGACCAAAGCTTCCAAGAGGTGTTTCTACTTCAATTATTGGCCATTTTAGACGTCATTGGTTGTAGACTGAATCTCTGGGTAAGTCTAATCCTCTCCTCCCATCTCATTTTCGAATTAGGGTTTATGGTTTCCCTAATATCCTTCTAAAGCTATAGAAACTTCTTTTTAGGGTGAGTTTTAGGTTGAGGCTTAAAGGGGTGTTTTATTATGGATCCAAGGATATGATTAAGAGTGTTTTCATCAAGGGATTATAGGTAGGTGGTCTACAAGTATTATCTCACAGGTTTATTATTGATTTGTGCATGGAAGTTGGTATTCTTTTTTGCCTCTTTTTGTGTTCTTGGTACCATTAGAGTGTTTGATAAAAAGGGGTGACTAAGTGACCAATTTAAACCCTCACAATCCTCGTGGGATATATAGAAGATGGATTAACCATGTAAGGGCCACCCATGGGGTTCACTGACTTTTCCGGACATAGAAAATGGTAGGGTTAAATGAAGGGTTTCTGAGTGATAATGTAAAACCCATGTAGAATGTGTGTTAATGGATGATAAAGTTTGAATTGAATGATAATAGAGATTCCTATGGTGATAAGGCATAAGGGGTTGTTTGACATGGCAAGAAAATGGGAAAAATGGGTTGAATGGGATTATGTCAATTATTTGACAAAATTTGGTTAGAAAAGCCTAAGAGGATTAGTGCATGATAAATTGTGAACTTATAATGGGACGGGAAGGAGAAGTATGTTAATGGGTTTTGTTAAGGAAATGGATGAATATGTGAAATGGGTTATTACATGGGAACTGTGGAACACCTAATGGTTGAAGAAAATATATATGAGAAATGTAATTGAAATTTAAGAACCCGGATCTTCGTTTTCAGGTATGTCTTTGCTTTTTATGAAGTCTTTGAGAAAGGAGGAAGTTCTGGAAATTTTTGAAGTACACACCGTGTACTTTATGAGTACACACCGTGTACTCCCTTACCGCGCCTGGCCGCATGCTGGCTGTGTCCAGGCCACACACACAGTGTGTAGGGGTGATGTGGAGGCCCCTTAAAGTGTAGTACGGAAAATCTATGTACACGTTGTGTACTCTAGAATTACACACCGTGTATTTTTTTAATTAAATGGACCAGGGTCATGTTTGATCGACATAAACGTCTTCTTCTAGATCTCGTTCGACCGAGAGAAGTTGTATATCCGCGGATCTTCTCCGAGCCTCTGAGCCTCCGTCCGTTATCCGATTCGATCATTGTCGATTGCGTTAGAACCATAGCAGTGAGTCCTTCCTTCTCCTAGAAATTTGTTTTCCAATTCCTCTTCTTTCTAAAGTTATCAGCGGTTGAACGTTTTGGATGTTTTCTCATATCTTCGACATTCTAAGGATAATCAATCTTCTTGGCTCATGTATATTGATATCCTAGCATCTAGGTAGGTGTTTTGTGCCTTACCGTTCAAAGTCTTTTAGTTTTATGTGCAAATTCCACCAATACCCATGAAAGGGGTATTGTGTGTTTACCATTTTTCCCTTTTGGTTATTACTGACTTGCTTGCATGCTTGTGTAGAGGTGAATTGATCATGTTTGAGGATATTTGTTGTGCTTTGATGTTTTTCCCATTCTTTTTTCTATTTAATACCTTCGGGTCTTTGTTAGCCTTGGTCGTTTTGCCTGTTTCCATGCCTAGTTACCGGAGGATGAAGTAATGTTGATAACATGCTTGTTTGCTGTAGACTGTTTAGACAAGTATCTCTATAGGTGTGCTTTGGTTAGCCAAGTAGATCTATAGGTGTAATTTCACCTTATAGAATTTTTATGCACCGACTGGCATGTGGATGTGAGAACCTGGTGCTATAGACTATAAGGGATAGATCGAGTGAGCTTCCTAGAGATTCTTTGACATTATAGGCTACAGGAGATATACCGAGTGAGATTCCCAGAGTGCCTTTTGACATTATAGGCTATAGTGGATACACAGAGTGAGCATCCCAGAGTTCCTTGGATATTATATACTACATGAGGGTAGACCGAGTGAGCTTCCTCAGAGAGTCTTTACTTGTTGAATTGCTTTAAAACCTTTTTCAGTCTAGAGAAGGAATTGATTGAGTGATCTTCCTTAGGGAGTCTGTGATAGACCTGAAACTATTGGAGGAATTGACCGAGTGAGCTTCCTTAGAGAGTTTCTAGACCTTGGGGCCATGAGGTTTAGACCACATGATCTTCCTCAGAGAGTCCCTGACTACCATAGACTATAAGGGAAATTGACCGAGTGAGCTTCCCCAGAGAGTCTTATAAATTCGTATGACCAAACCAGAGGGGTTAGACTGAGTGCACTGCCCAGAGGGTTGTGGTACTTCTTGGATTGGACCAGAGGGGATGGTTGTGAGTACTTCCTAGAGGGTTTATTGTTTGTGTGTTAGCTGTTGCTTCACCGATACTTGTTCTGTGGATTGATTACTGTTGTATACATTCCTGTTACTGCCTGTTGTTTATTGTTACTGTTTACTGCTTACTGTACTATTACCTGCCATATACTCGCTAACTGTTAGGCATAGATCTTTGGGTGGTTTCCTACTCGGATTTATTCTGACACCCTGTTTGTGCCATGTTTTTGGGCCCAAGAAGACTATGTTTTTGCAGGTATAGACAAGGGAAAGCATCATTCAACTTCCGGTACTTGAATGATTTGGAGAAGGAGAGCATGGGACCAAGCTTTGTCTTGCGATGCTGAGGATCTGTTTACTTTATTTTGTACTTGTTTTGGTACTGTGGTATTTTCTAGCATTGTGACTTGTTTGGATTATTTCCTAGATATGTATCATGCATCATTTCATATATACATATGTTCTCTAGTTTGTTGATTTAGTTTTCCGTTGTTTATCATTGTTGGTTATTTAATGCTTCCGCTATTGCATGTTTATTTACTCCCGATGTGTACTCTCCCAATGAGGTCATAGTTTCCCCACTATCACACCCAATGCCCTCGCTTCTAGTCGGCAACCTTTGGCGTTAGGGGAAATGCACTTGAGGCCATGTGACCAACCAGGTACGGGGCGCCTATGGGTGGCTTCCGGAACCGGGATGTTAGAAAGTGGTATCAGAGGAGTTCTTTTCTCTTGAATTACTGTTTGGAGCCTTATCCAGGGATAGGACGGATTTGGTACTTGGTGTTAAGCTGTGCTCAGGAGTAGCTAACCCGTGTATAGGGAAAATCCAATCTACCTCGCTTATTATAGTTTTCTGGTTTTGAGATTTACGGTTGATCTGATTTTACCTAGAGTGATTCACATAACTTGTGTTGTTTTTATTGTTTCTATTATGGTTCTATTTCTGTCTCAACCCGATGAGATGAGGGTATTCCATCTCATGAATCATATAGGCACTTGTTACAAATCACATGTTATGTATTCTTGCCGTGCCATCTAGGGTGCATTAGCAATTGCATGTTGTTGTGACAGACGTTGTGTAGATTATGCATGTTGTTGTGATATATGCCTGATAAAATCTATGTTGTTTGATAGAGAAATTTTTGTACTATACTTTGTTTAAATGAACAGTAAATTTTGGTTCTTGAGGTGTTATGGGCCCTCACAAATCGGAACTTGGTGGATCATTGACTTGTTTCTCTTGTACATGATAAGTAAGAGATTCCAAGATTTGATTCTTGGGGAGTATGGGCCCTCACAGATCGGAATTTGGCACCTTCATGCCTTGCTTTCTGTGTTTTCTGGGCTTCGGGGCAGTTTCTGAGCTACTGCCCGGAAAAACCCAGAATACACAGCGTGTACTTTATATATACATGCTGTGTAGTTTTTAAACCGTGTCACTGACTGTGTGAGCAGAAACACGGGTTATGGAAAAATCTTCATGAACACATCGTGTACGGTAGGTACACGCCGTGTAGTAGCGATCCATGGACCCAACCGTGTCACTAACAACACGAGCTGGGGAAGCTTGAGTAGAACACGCCGTGTTGGTATGGAACATGTTGTGTAGTATTGTTCCAGGTACCCGGCCATGTCACGAACAACACGGGTTGGTGTTATCCTCTCCTATACATGCCGTTTAGTGTCAGTTGTGAAGCTGGCCTTGTGACTGACAACACGGGTTGCTGAAACCTTGTCTGGTACACACCGTGCCCTTAGGGAACACACTGTGTAGTTTTAGTTCAAGCGGACCATGTGGGTTAGCCATGTAGAGTGACTCGGGAAGGGAAACAGAGTCCAGGTACACGCTGTGTGTGGGGACAACACGCCGTGTAGTTCAGGTTGTTACACGACCAATGTGGCAGGAATACACGCCCATGTAAATGGCTTAAGAAGACATGCCGTGAAGTTTTTATACACGCCATGTAGTCATGTTTTTTAAACTTGAATGTTTCTTTCTCCTTTTCCCATTTTGTACTCTTGTTTTCTCAGTCTTTGAGAATCCTAATCAAAGGTGTGCTTTTGATCTTTTAGAGCTATGCCTCCGAGACATCCTCCAGTTGTACGTCAGTTTCCAGATGGTGATTAGACACCGGATATGGTTGATCAGGATTCTCCTACAGATCCTCCTACTGTTCTAGCCTTGGAACAATTAGTTATACCCATCACAGGTGTCGATACGTAGTTCTGGGAGGATTTCTTAAAGATGATGCAGACTTTTCCGGGAGCACCGTCTCCTTCCCCGTCGATGGCCGAATTGACGCGGGTCTTTCAGCAGCAGGATCCTCCTACTTTCTCAGAGGATGGAGGACCCCAGGATGTCGAGTCATGGTTAGAGGCCACACTTACTGTCTTAGAGAATCTCGAGATACCCCCAGAGAAGAGGGTAAAGTTGTCCACCTATATTCTCTAAGACACCGCAAAGAGGTGGTGGGAGGTGATCTCACAGTCAGGGTGCCAACAGAGTATGTATTGGGATGAGTTTCAACACCCCTTCTATGACTAATTCTATCCAGAGACCCTGAGGGATGATCGAGCCCAGGAGTTTATGAGTCTGCAGTAGGGTACTCTTTCCATTATGGAGTACTCGTATCGCTTTACTGAGCTGCAACGTTTCACACCGATTCCAGAAGGTGATGAGTTTTTCCTTGCTAGGAAGTTTGAGGATGGTCTTAAGAAGGAGATCCATTCCCAGGAGAATATCTTCAGGCTGACTTCGATATCCTATATCGTCAACCAGGAACTTATCATTGAGCGCAATATGAGGGATTCTAGAGTAGTGATCCAGGGCGGTTCGACATCCAGAGCTGGTGTTCCTCCTACGGATAGTAGGAAGCGTCGTAGAGAGTAGTCTCAAGGAGATCAGAGCAGGCAGGATGTATCTTATGGCAGCCAGGTTGTATGCTACCAGTGCGGTAGGAGTGGGAATACTAGGCCCCAGTGCTAGAGAGATCTGATGGAGTGCCAATCTTGTGGCAATATGGGACATCTTCAGTGATTTTTTCAGATCTTCTCACCTTCATCTGGTGGTAGGGGTTCTTCTATCACTCTATGTTTTGGAGATGCTTCACCAGTTTCTCACCAGTCTGGGAATTGGAGTTCTTCCGGCTGTTCGGGCCGAGGTGGAGGTCGTGGTCGTGGTGGTCAGTCACCTGGTCATCAGTGACAGAAGAGTGGATCAGCTCAGGGTGGTCATCCAGGGGTGTAGGGCTGTGGTGCAGGCTAGTCTATCACTGTGGAGAAGACCTATCAGGATCAGGACCCCAGCCATTCTACATTTCGAGGTATGATCTTAGTAGCCTCAGTTTTATCTTCATCTCTTTTTGATACTGGTGCTTCTCATAGCTTTATCTATGTTTCTATTGTGGAGATCCTTGGGCTCTGTATCTTTTCGTCTGCTGACATGTTGACTCTTGAAACTCCCTTGGGAATGAGGAAATCTAGCGTACGTCAGTGCAGAGAGTGCCCTCTTGAGGTTGCAGGGTGTCACTTCTTATGGGACCTCTGTGTCTTAGAGATGACAGACTATGATGTCATTCTCAGGATGGACTGGTTGGTTCCCTTCTAGGCAGTCATCGATTTCTATCTCCGTAGGGTGAGTTTTGTATCACCAGAGGGTGGGTCCTTTCTTCATAGAGGCGAGTGGGATGTCCAGGCAGGTAGATCTAGACGAGAGAATCTTGGGATAGGAAGAGTTATGGCCCAGATTTCCTGTCTTTATCTGGATGACCAGGGGACTTCACAGTTAGAATTTCCCCTAGTGGTGGATCGTTTCATGGATGTATTTCTAAAGGGCTTTTCAGGCTTACCTCCGGAGCGTGAGGTAGACTTCTCGATTGATCTCGTTCCAAGAGTGGCACTGGTGTCCATTCCTCCTTATAGGATGGCTACACCTGATTTGCAGGAGATCAAGAAGAAATTGGAGGAGCTACAGGAAAAGGGTTTCATCAGACCCAGTACTTCTCCTTGGGGTTCGCCTATCTTGTTTTAAAAAAAGGAAGATGGAACCCTTCATCTTTATCTGAATTATAGGAGGCTAAACCAGTTGACGGTCAAGAACCGATATCCATTTCCGAGGATCAATGACCTCTTTGATCAGATTCGAGGAGACCGGGTGTTCTCAAAGATCGACTTGAGGTCTGGTTATCATCAGTTGTGCGTTAGACCATCAGATATAGCTCTTACAGCCTTCATGAGCAGGTATGGTCTATACGAGTATACTGTCATGTCGTTCGGTCTCATAAACATGCCAACAGTTTTCATGGCACTGATGAACCGAGTGTTCCATCCGTACTTGGATTCCTTCGCCGTGGTCTTCATGGACAATATTTTGGTGTACTCTCACACTCGACACGACCATACTACCCATCTTGAGATTGTTCTGAGTATACTGAGAGAGCATTGGATTTATGCTAAAATCTCTAAGTGACACTTTTGGATGGATTAGATTCACTTTTTGGTTTACAACATCTCAGAGGCAGGAGTATCAGTGGACCAAGAGAAAGTGAGAGATATAGTTTCTTGGAAGGAGACGAAGAATGTATTTGAGGTACGAAGTTTCCTAGGGATGGATGGATACTACATACGCTTTATTCAGGTCTTCTCGCGCCTAGAAGCACCATTGATAGGTCTGACCAAGAAGGGGGTGAAGTTCCTATGGTCAAATTCTTGTGAGTCATCCATTCAGGAGCTGAAGGGGAGGTTGACATCATCACCGACACTAGTCTTTCCAGAGCCGGGAAAGGTCTATACCATTTATTTTGATTCTTATGGTATCATACTGGGAGTTGTGCTTATGCAGGGAGATGGAGTCATTGCGTACGGGTCTCGGCAGTTGAGTCCACATGAGAGGAACTACCCGATGCACGATCTGGAGTTGTCAGCTGTTGTTCATGACTTAATCTGTTGGAGACACTACCTTCTGGGAGAGAACTTCGTAGTTTTCACCGACCACAAGAGTCTCAAGTAGATCTTCACTCAGCATGATCTGAATCTGAGACAGCGCAGGTGGGTCGAGTATCTTCAGTCCTTCGACTTTGATCTTGCCTATATGCCGGGAAAGGGCAACATGGTGGGAGATGCATTGAGCAGGAGAACTCAGATTCAGGTAGTTAAAGAGGTCAACAGTGAGTGGCAGCTCATGTCTCTATTCTATGAGATGCACGATAGACAGGGACAGACTTTCATTTCTTCTGTAGCTGTTACCTCTACACTTCTTGATCGTGTACGGATGAGGTAGCTCTCAGACATAGAAGGCTTAGTCCTGCAGGAGAGTGTGTCAGGAGAGGACCCTCTTCCTAGATGGACTATGGGAGAGGATTAGATCTTGCATTTCTAGGGACGTGTATGGGTTCCAATAGTAATACGTGAAGAGCTGTTGTGGGATTTTCATTCCTCTGTTTGGGCAGTTCATCCTGGCATCACCAAGATGTATCAGGATCTTCATTGCCAGTATTGGTGGCCAGGTATGAAGAGAGATGTTGCTGGTTTTGTCTTGAGATGTTATACTTGTCAGCAGGTAAAAGCAGAACATCAGCGACCAACATGCCTTTTACAACAGTTACTCATTCATGAGTGGAAGTGGAACGACGTCGTGATAGACTTAGTGATAGGGTTTCCGAGGTCGCCCCGTGGGAACGATGTTGTTTGGGTTGTCGTCGACAGGCTTACAAAGGTTGCTCACTTCTTACCGATTAAGGAGACCTTCAATGTTAATGAGTTGGGGCAGTTGTACATCCGAGAGATTATACGTCTACATGGAGTTCCACACTCCATTGTTTCAGACAGGGATGAACACTTTACTTATCGGTTCTGGAAGGGACTTCAGAATGCCTTGGGGAAACATGTGCTTTTGAATACAGCATACCATCCCCAGAATGATGGCTAGTCCGAGCGCATGATCTAGGTACTTGAGGATATGCTCCGAACTTGCATTCTAGACTTTGGTGGTTCTTGTGAGAAGTATATCCCTCTTGTGGAGTTTGCCTATAACAACAGTTTTTAGGCGATTATACAGATGGCACCTTATGAGGATTTGTACGGTAGGCCATGCCGATCACCCTTATGCTGGTTGGAGGCAGGAGAGGTAGATTTTTTAAGAACTCGTCTTGTTCAGGAGACCTCTGAGCAGATAGAGTTGATTCAGAAGAGGATGGCTACAACACAGTCTCATCAGAAGTCTTATGCTGACCAGCGGAGACGACCTCTGGAGTTCGAGGCTAGGGATTAAGTTTTCCTGTGTGTTGCACCGAGGTTGGGACACAAGAGGATTCAGAGACAAGGTAATCTTTCACCGTGGTACGTTGGACCATTTGAGGTATTATAGAGAGTTGTTACGGTCACCTATCGGTTGTAGTTACCTCAGAGGAACCAGGATATGCATGATTTCTTCCTTGTTTCTCAGCCTTGACGTTAGTTTTCAGACCCATCTCATGTCTTTCAGCCCGAGGAGGTTGAGCTCGAAGCAGATGCATCGTTTGAGGATCATCCTATCCGAATCATCGATCGCAGTACAAAGGTTTTCCATGGCCGGTCTGTTCCTATGGTACTGGTACTATGGAAGCACGGGCGAGTACATGATGAGGCTTGGGAGAGGGAGTCCGAGGTACGATTGCAGTGGCCATAGATGTTCGGGGTTTCTTCTTCTACGCCTTGCTAGGGAAATTCAGGGACAAATTTTTATAAGGGGTGATCATTTTCAGGTATGTCTTTTCTTTTTCTGAAGTCTTTGAGAAAGGAGGAAGTTCTGGAAATTTTTGAAGTACACGCCGTGTACTTTATGAGTACATGCCCTGTACTCCCTTGTCGGACCAGGCCGCATGCTGGCCGTGTCCAGGCCACACACACGGTGTGTAGGGGTGAATTGGAGGCCACTTAAAGAGGATTAAGGAAAATATAAGTACACGCCATTTACTCCAGAAGTACACGCCGTGTATTTTTTTTAATTAAACAGGCCAGGGTCACGTCTGATCGACATAAACGTCGTCTTCTAGGTTTCGTTCAACCAAGAGAAGTCGTACAGTCGTGGATATTCTCCGAGCCTCCGAGCCTCCATCCGTCATCTGATTCAATGATCGTCGATTTCCTTAGAACTGCAATGGTGAGTCCTTCCTTCTCCTAGAGGCTTGTTTTCCAATTCCTCTTCTTTCTCAAGTTATCATCGGTTAAACATTTTGGACGTTTTCTCAGATCTTCGACGTTATAAGGAGAATTAATCTTCGTGGCTCAAGTATATTGATCTCCTAGCATCCAGGTAGGTGGTTTGTTCCTTACCGTTCAAAGTATTTGAGTTTTATGTGCAAATTCCACCAATACCCGTGAATGGGGTATTGTGTGTTTACCGTTTTTCACTTGTGGTTATTCCTGCCTTGCTTGCATGATTGTGTAGAGGTGAATTGATCATGTTTGAGGATATTTTTTGTGCTTGGATTTTTTTCCCATGATTTGTTCTATTTATGACCTTTGGGTCTTTGTTATCCTTGGTTGTTTTTCCTGTTTCCATGCCTAGTGACCGTAGGATGAAGTAATGTTGATAACATTCTTGTTTGTTGTAGACTGTTTAGCCAAGTAGCTCTATAGGTGCACTTTGTCCTTATAGCATTATTATGCACTGACTGGCATGGGGCTATGAGAACCTGGTGCTATAGACTATAAGGGATAAATAGAGTCATCTTCCCATAGAGTCTTTGACATTATAGGCTATAGGGGATAGACCGAGTGAGCTTCCCAGAGTACCTTTTGACATTATAGGCTATAGGGGATAGACAGAGTGAGCTTCCCAGAGTGCCTTGGATATTATAGACTACAAGAGGGTAGACCGAGTGAGCTTCCTCAGAGAGTCTTTACTTGTTGAATTTCTTTAAAAAAATTTCCAGGCTAGAGAAGGAATTGACTGAGTGAGCTTTCTTAGAGAGTCTCTGATAGACCTGAAACAATAGGAGGAATTGAATGAGTGATCTTCCTCAGAGATTTTCTAGACCATGGGGACACAAGGGTTAGAACACATGATCTTCCTCAGATAGTCCCTAACTACCCTAGATTATAATGGAAATTGACCGAGTGAGCTTCCCCAGAGAGTCTTATAAATTCGTATGACCAAACCAGAGGGGTTAGGATGAGTGCACTGTACAGAGGGTTGTGGTACTTCTGGATAGGACCATAGGGGATGACTGTAAGCACTTCCCAGAGGGTTTCCTATTTGTGTGTTAGCTTTTGCTTCACCGCTGCTTGTTCTTTGGATTGATTACTATTGTATACCTTCCTGTTACTGCCTGTTGTTTACTGTTACTGTTTAGTGCTTACTATACTATTACCTAACATATAATCACTGACTGTTAGGCACAGATCTTTGGGTGGTTTCCTACTGGGATTTAGTCTCAAACCCTGTTTGGGCCATGTTTTTAGGTCCAAGCAGACTATGTTGTTGCAGGTATAGACAAGGGCAAGCGCCCTTCAACTTTCGGTACATGATTTCTTTGGAGCAGGAGAGCATGGGACCCAGCTTTGGCTTGCGATGCTGAGGAGATGTTTACTTTCTTTGGTACTTGTTTTGGTACTGTGGTGTTTTCCAGCATTGTGAATTGTTCGGCTGCTTTCCTAGATATGTATCATGCATCATTTCATATATACATATGTTCTCCAGTTTGTTGATTTAGTCTTCCGCTATTTATCATTATTGGTTATTTACTGCTTCTTCTATTTCATATTTATTTACTCCCACTGTGTAATCTTCCAATGAGGGCATAGCTTCCCCGCTATCACAACCAAGGCCCTCGCTGCTAGTCGGCAGCCTCTGGCATTAGGGAAAATGCGCTTGAGGCCATGTGACCAACCGGGTATGGGGCGCCTCTGGGTGGCTTATGGAACCGGGATGTTACATGAAATGCATAATTTAGAGAATGTTTAAGAAATGATAATTGGGATAAATAGGTAAATGTATGGTCATTGATGATTTTGGACAAGGCGTAGGGGTTATTGAATACACTTAAAGGGTTAAAGCACTAGAATGGGAATTTGACTAAATGGACATGAATTGTAAATGGTAAATGAATTAATGGATTATGGAATAGTATTAATTCCCATGTTGTTGTTATGAATTTTGATAACTAATGACATCGAATATTCTTGGTTGTGTTATGGTACGGTTGTGATGATTTGTTAAATAATCATGTACACATGGATTGGTAAATTTGGGTCTTGAATTGAGTTTTTATGCCCACAGGTCGAGTTAAATTGAGGCTCTAAACTTCACCCCGAAATGCGTGAGTTAGGGAAGGGGAGGGAGGCTCTATTTCCCTAACGGTTGCATTACACCCTAACTGAGACTTCGAGGTGAGGATAATGGTTGATGTGATATGTGTGTCCCTAGTGAGATAGGGACTTGATTTATTTCCCTTTTTCATAGTGATTGATTTCCCTAGACCCATGTATAGATGATGTATATTCCTAACCCATATATTATGTGTTGAAAATAGATTATGTGGTAAAAATGGTATAAGAAATTGAATTAGGATAAATGCTAGTCATGTATTAAATTAACCTTATTAACTAATTTCACCTAAACTATCTTCTGTTTACTTACCATTTATTTTTTACATTCATGCACTATCTGTTATACTGGATATTTTGTAGACACTGTTGGTGGTAACCTACTGAGTTTTGTACTCACACCCTGCTCGGGCTGCTGTTGGGTACCTGAGAAGATCTCTTGGTTGCAGGTCTGGGAAATAGTAAAGGCCCTACACTAAGATGTAGATTTCGGCTCAGGATGTACATGGAGAAGGATCCAAACATAGAGTCGGAACCTGTTGGGAGTTTTTGGTCTTTTGTTTTATTCTGGGTTTCTTTTACTTTTCACTACTAGTATGTCATGACATTATTGTATTTGATTTGTGGTTGTACCCCATTTGAGGAATGATTTCTTGTGCATGTTCATTGGATATTATTATTATTTTCTCTATTTTTATTATTTTCTACTATGGTTTGCTTTGATAAGGAGGTTATAGTCTCCCGAAGTGACTTATTAGACCCTTGCTGCTAGTCAGAAAGCTATGGTGAAAGGGGAGGCGCACTTGAGGTCATGTGATGACCCAACTCGAGGCACCGATTAAGTGGATACTAGGTTAGGGATGTTACAGAATTAATTTACTTTTATTTAAAATAAAAATAATTTTCACATTGGTTATGATGTGAAAATTTTCAAAACAATATTTGTCATGTCAGTTTTTCTAGAAAATTGCTACAATAAAAGGTTTTTCACATTGGTTATATATAAATGACATGACACATTGGTTTTTATATTACCATGTGAAAAAATATGTATGAGACTTCTTCACATTGTCTATTTCCTAAATAATTTTAATAACCTCCCCCAAAATGTATTTATAACATCATTTATTATTAATTGATGTTAAAAAATTATTTACAACTTCATATGAAATAACTTTTTGTGGTAACCAACATTAAATACAAAAAAAAACTGATGTGAAACCCCTTATTTTGGAGTTTATCAGAAATGGTCTCCACTCAATTTCAACATCTTCCAGCGATGATGAAATTTATTGAAATTTCCTCTTGATCTTGATCATGTACTTCTGATACATTTACATTTTCTTCAGATTCACTATTATTATAATATATATATATATATATATATTATTTTCATAAACATGTCTTCATTATTTAAAAATAATAACAATAATAATATTAATATAAAATGAAAATAAAAAATCTGTAAGTAAACCCTCAAGAGGTATCCCAAATAACTAGGTTGATGAGTCATAACAAACAAGTGGTGGATGGGTGAAATCAAATAAAACTTTGAAAATTATATGAAATATTAAATGTGAATGTCATAATTATGGTTACTCCCATTCCCAATACACCCCCTCATGTCCCCAACTTTTCATATGCCAACTTTTGGTATTCCTTGTACACTATAAATACATGGAAATGTTAATGAAAGATGGGTGGTTTTTTGGGGATCTACCTTATGTTATTTTATTTACTTCTTGTATTTATATATTATTTTTATTTTTATTTATCAGTTCCACCATCATACAAAAATTAGACACTCGCTTCGTCAACGATGTGATTCATTCACGATTGGTCTTACATTTCTGATTTCAAAATGCTTGACGATTTCAATTGGCGTTCGATTGATTTCACAAAAAGTTATCATCAAGATCTTTTTCTTTTAATTGTACATCATGAAGATAGTTTCATCATTGAAATAAGATAAATACCATGGAAAAAGGTTATGTCACATGTTTTTTATAAAAAATCTTATTTTGACATAATCTATCGTGTATACATCGACTCCACTCATTCAATGTTCTACATAAAAAGGTGAGACTTATTTTATATGCAATATATTGTTACATTTATTTTTATACTCTTTATAAATCTAAAAATAATATATGATTTTCTTAATATTTTTTTGTGGGAAAAATAATGAGCTTATAAAGACCTGTAATAACTCATGAATGATAAATTTCAATCCATTCCCTTAAGAGAATGTTTTTGATTAATAACCAATGTGGTCGATGTTGATACATACATCATTCATAAAATGAAAAATTGACACCATCAGAAGTAGTTTAATGTTGAACATCGCATACCTACCTTACGTCGATTCAAAATTTTCTAATCAGTGATGAACATCATGTACCTATGGTACGTTGATCCGAAGTTCACTGATCATGTCATAAACCATGAAATTTCATCCCTCTTATTTCTTTGTTCACCCTGAAGGTGTCAAGTTTTATTATGATGTATAAAGTATCATAATAGAGATTAAATTTACTTTGAATATTTATAAACATCGTATCATTTTATATTTTTCTATTTATTTTATTTCTTATAAAATGTTTTATAGAAATTAAATATTCTTTATGAACAAGTATAAATATATTTTATATATATCCATCCCTCCGAGTGGATGAAATTGATGAAATTACTGTATTGAATATTCTAAAATTTTCTTGAAGACACTATAATACCCAAACAAATAATTTAATTTCATTCCATAGAGTAAATGAGAATATTTATTGAAAATGATCTATTTCATTTCTCGAAGTGAATGAAAAACATGATTTTATTTTTAATCAATTTTGATGTGAATATGATGTTTTTTGAATGATCATTGTGCTATATTTAGTTATAACCAATAATAAAAATATAACCACTAGAAGTTGTTTGATGATAGTAAATATTTATAGAGCACAATTAATTTTATTAAAATTTATAAAATAACACATCCCTGAAGGATGATATGAAAATAATGTCCTTTTACATTATATTGAATAATGTCTTTATTTATCAATTATTATTCCTATAATAGAAATATCAATGGAAAAAATATTATTTATCAAATTCTTATGGATTATCAATATCATCTCATGTAATTCATTTGTCCCCTAAAGTGGTTGTTGCAATTCATAATGTTCATAAATGAAGTGATTGAGTTAAATAGTTTTGATAATCTGATATATATTATGAAAATAATTTTACCACCTAAAGTGGTTAAAAAATGATCATCATAATAAATAAAATTTATATTTTATGATAGAGGATCATTATTGATAAATAATAAATTATCATTCATAGATCATGAAATATGATGAATGAATTAATTCCCCTATGTGAATGTATTATTAATTACTATATCTCAATTACTTGAAGAAAATGAAATTATTCATGAGAAAATCGATATGATTTGTGATATCATGAATATTTGAGTGTTGATGAATTTTGGTAAAATTATTTCTCCTTCATTTGGAAAAGTGAATGTTGTTATTTAATGAATTATAATTTTGGATGGCGGTAAGGTGTGTTGTGAATCCATAAGATTCTTCTACATTGGGTTTTGCTACAACATTCATTAACTTTAAAAGAAGTGGTGGCTCTAATCCCAGGTGGGTGTATTGTAAAATAATATTTGGGCCCGAAGTTCCAAAATATATGTGCTAGAAGTTCTAAAATATAAAATAATTTACTTTGTGATGGGTCTAACCCATTATGATTATATTATGAATTCATCAACCACCATAAGTGGAAATTATAATGATAAATATGAGTAGTCACAATGAAAGATCCTAGAGATCTTAAGAAAAATATTTATAAATATTATTTGATTAAATGCTTCAAAAGAACTCATATATGAGTTGGTATATGCTCATATAAGTAAAATTACTGGTATAGAAAATTAAATAACAACTCAAGAAGATAAAATATATTCCTACATGGTAGTATAGATTATTAATGCTTTTTTTATATCTGAAGTCTCTATGAGATATATTAATGGTATTCTTGAAAATTAATATCATATGGATACACTAGATAAAAGAGTTACCTCGATATGTAACAAGCATTCATAAAAATTAATTATAAAGAATTTGTTATGTAAAATCAAATCAATAATGGTAAACTATAATTTTACTGATCCTGATACTTGAAATATATGACATGATGATTTAGTCCATCCAGGATCAATTATAATGAAGGATATTGATTCATGTATACACGAGCATTGATTTGTTGATAACATAGTAGACATCCATCTGAGGGAGAATGATGAATTTATTTAATGAATGCATGTTTGATAAATTATTAACAAATTCATTCTCATTAAGACATTATGAATTACCCTGTATAATAATTTACCATGAGGTATCTATTTTTGAGGTAAATTATTTATATCAATAGTAGCTATTTTGGAAATAAATTTCCCATACATTTATGAAGAAGTATATATGGGCACACCCACCTACCATGTGATCCATCTATATGAAAGATGCATCCTTTAAATGATCACGTGTGTTATTTTTTGGGGGAGTATATATTACAAAATGGTATTGTGGAACCATTGACATGACGCTCACAACACTTACAAGAACATTTAAGTATTGGAAATCAAAAGTCTGAATATACACACTTGAAGTGTGGTTGAATTTATTATATAAAATCATTGTTCATCATGAGTAGAAAGGAAAAAAAATATTTTGTCTTGAAGATGAAAATAAATATGTCAACAACATTATATCTTTTTAGATATTATCCCTTAAGTGACACTGGTACCAAAAAAATTATGAGATCTCAATCAAATGTTGTTGATGATATATTTTCTTTGAATGATTTTAAAACTCATCAATGGAAATGGATTTTTATAGATGTCGACATCACAATAATTGGACAAAATTATTAAAGGAATTTATGATATGTTCAACATATATAGTTTTGGATTGATTATCCATAGACTATTGAATATTGATGATCCTATTATAAGAATTATTCTTCCTTAATATTTGGATATTTATATATGAATCCCAGAAGGGTTTGAAATGCCTAAAGCATATTCAAAATTAGGAAAGCTTCACTGAGTATGATAAATTATGGGGCGAACTGAATAATATGTATTTATTGTATCCATATTAAATTAAGGAAGAATATAGATTGAATATATCATCCCATGTTTTATATGAATCGTTATATTCATCATATTATTAAGATGTTTTTAAAAACATCTAAACTCTTGAAGAGTTTTCTGAAATCAATTACTTACATGGAATGTCCTTGTATTTGTAACTAATCATCCTAAAGATGAAATATTAAATTTTGGAATTGTTTTACCCTTAATGAATAATTAAATTTCTTGCTTAGAAGAGTGATAAATATCATAAATAATGGGTTGATGAAGAACGTACTTATCCAAAAAGGATTATATATAAATGCACATTTTATTTATCCCTGCAGTATATACATGTTCATGTGCATATGTAGCTTCCAAATAAAATAAATCATGTTATGATGAAAGTTAATGTTCTTCCCCATTCATTGAAATCTAAAGGGTATAAATTATTATTATTCCAAAATTTTAAAACTGAATGTTTTGGTTATGAATTTATTATGGACATTCTATGAGTTAAATGATGATGATTATGAGTGGAGATGTAACTGTTGTACTCTTTCACTACTACAAAAACAGGCAAGCAAAGCGCTACCTTTATCAGCGCTAATCAAAAAGCGCTGATAAAGGATAATCTTTATCAGCGCTATTTAAAAGCGCTGATAAAGGGTTGATTTATCAGCGCTTTTCTAGCGCTGATAAAGGACAGGTTTTAACAGCGCTAGAAAAGCGCTGATAAATCCCCCCTTTATCAGCGCTTAAATTTTAGCGCTGATAAAGGGGGGATTTATCAACGCTTTTCTAGCGCTGTTAAAACCTGTCTCCCATTTTATTAAAAGGAGGCCGACAGTCTCCTCTTTTTTATCATGCCCTAAGCTCTCGCGGGACTGTACCCTTGCGACTGCTTCCTCCCCCCGATCTTCCCTTTGCCGGACCTCCGCCGTACTCCTTCTCCTTCTTCTCGACCCTCTTCCGCGGATCTTCCTCCCTTCCGAACCCTACTCCTCCTCTTCAACGGTTGGCGGCTCCTCCCATGCACCCCTACTCCGGCGGTCGCGTCTTCCAGGCAGCGCAGAAGGCTCCCTCACCTCTTTGGACTTCCGATTTCTTCACCCAAGGTATGTGGATGCCCTAAATATTGTTTTGCAGTGTAGTTTTTTATGTGGTTGTCATTTATTTGTCACCTCTGCTTCCCCTCCTCCCTCTTTTCAGACTGAATCAATGTTATTCACTCTACTCCTGGTGATGATTTTTTTTTGCATATGTTTTCGCTTATTCGTTCTTCAAATCTGCTACTGCTGTGTGTTTTTTTGATTTGATTTTCCTTATTTTAGTAATGTTTATTTCTACTGCATCATGAATTTACTCCACTTTAACTTCAATTGGTTCTGTTACTGGTGTTGATAGTGAGTCACATTAGGGGGGGCTGGTTTGCAGGGGGTGTGAGGGGGGGATGGTGTGTGCAGGGGTACGGGATGGGTAGGTTTGGTGTGTGTAGAAGGGGGGAGGGGAGGGGGCAGGGAGTACAGGGGGAGGGGGGTAGGGAGTGCAGGGGGAGAGGGTTGTTTTGTTGTACGGGGTACAGGAGGGGGGAGGCTGGTGTGCCTGGGGGAGGGGGACAGAGGGTGCAGGGGGCTGAAATTTTTTTTTGCAGGGGGGCTGAAATTTTTGTGCGGGGGGGGGGGGGGGTCTGGGTTTTTTGTGCAGGGGTGTAGGAGGGGGGAGACTATGCAGGGGGGAGGGGGCAGGGGGAGAGGGGTGTTGTGTTGTACAGGGTACAGGAGGGGGGGGCTGGTGTGCCTGGGGGAGGGGGCAGAGGGTGCAGGGGGAGGGGGCTGAAATTTTTGTGCAGGGGGGCTTATTTTTTTGTGCAGCAGGTTGGTGCAGTGCAGGGGGTCCATCAGGTTGGGTCTAGGGGGTTGGGTTTGAGTGGATGGTTCGGGTCCGTTGGGTTGGGATGGGTTGGATTGGTTTGGGTCAGGTTGGGTCGGGTTTACACATATAACCCGACCCAAATTGACCCGACCCTCGATGGGTTGGGTTGGGTTGGGTCCTTCGGGCATGCGACGGGTAACCCGACCCCACTGGGTCGGGTTGGGTCAGGTTGGTTGCTCCGGAAGCTTGTGACCCGACCCGACCCAACCCGAACTTTTTTGTTCGGGTCGGGCCTTGAAACACCTCCAACCCGACCCGACCCGACCCATGGACACCCCTAGTTTATATGATGCGCTATTGTGCCATGTGGTGAACCTTCTGCATGTTGACTATAAAATGTAAAATTAATTTAGTAGATTATCATGTCTTAAATTGGTTAGTCATTGTGCACCAAACTTATTCTTTGGAGGTTGTATACCTTACTCGAATCACCCCCTTAGGGTGTGTTTCTTATAGGCCCATGACCCCTATTGATCTTTGGCTTGAAATTGAACCACCTTTGACATGTGTTGATATATCCCATGCCCATGGGTTTATTAAAGGTAATTAATGATATTTATGTGTAATGGACATACCCATGGACTACTTGATCACTAATAAATGAATTAAATAAAAGTTGAATGGTAAGTCCATGTTCCTTAACCATTTTTAAACAATGTAGTGCTATTGATTATATACCTTGGACCCCATCTTACTAATTATCAGTTATAAGACTTAAATTTATCAAATTAATTGATAAAATGCAAGGGTGATATTCCTTAGACTTGATCATAATATGATATGGATGTGATTACATCATTATTACCTTCTTTAATGAATATGATGTTTCATTGATTATTTGGAATTAATAGACATGAACTTCCATATTGCTTATTCGAAATTAATGGAATTAACATTCTATATTGTTTGTTTGGAATTAATGGACATGGCGTTCTGTATTGCTTATTCAGAATTAATGGACATGAAATTCCTTATTATTTATTTGGAATTAATGGACATGATGTTCCATATTTTTTATTCAAAATTAATGAACAATATGCTCCTTATGGTTTACATGGAATTAATGGACACGACATTCGTTATTGTTCATTTGTAATTAATGGACATGATGTTCAATGTTGTTTATTCAGAATTAATGGCAATGAATAAAGATTGGATGGATGCTAATCATTTGACAATAGAGTATGAGAACGGAGTGAAAGAGTTCATCAAGTTTGCACAGTATCATGCAAAGGATCCTTCTCAACTCCTTTGTCCGTGTTTACGTTGTTGTTATTCTAGACTAATTACTCCAGAGGAGTTGGAAGAACATTTGATATGTCACGGAATAAATAGGAGTTATAAATGTTGGAATAAACACGGGGAAAAAGCGAATGTAGCTATTGGTTGGAATAAAACTGCATTTTATGGATCATCAGATATGATTACAAATATGGATAATGAAGAAGACCGTATAGAGGATGTGATTACAGATATCAATGATGATGAAGATCGTATTGAGGAAATGACAAGGACAGTTGAACATGAACTCCGTGATTGCCCAAAATTGTTTGAGAAGTTAAAGAGTTGTGCAAAGACGCCATTGTATGCTGGTTGCACTAAATATACTGCATTGTCAGCTGTACTGAAGCTGTATAAATTGAAAGCAGGCAACGGATGGAGTGATGTCAGTTTCACGGAACTACTTTCTCTTTTGAATGACATGATTCCAGAAGATAATGAGCTCCCAAGACGGACATATGAAGCTAAACAAATGCTACACTCGATGGGTATGATTTCTGAAAGAATACATGCCTGCCCGAAAGACTGTATATTGTTTCGCAAGGAGAACAAATCACTTACAGAATGCCCAAAGTGTGGTGCTTCTCGATACAAGAAAGATGAATGCAGTCCTACGAAAGTTGTATGGTATTTTCCAATCATTCTAAGGTTTAGGCGTCTATATAGAAGTGAAGAAACTGCAAGACAATTGTCGTGGCATGCAAATAAAAGAAATAAAGATGGAAAATTATGTCACCCGAACGACTCTCCTCAATGGAAGAGAATTGATCATGAGTATCCTGAATTTGGAAATGAGTCGAGAAACCTGCGTCTTGCGTTATCTACCATGGAGTGAATCCTTTTGGTTTTCAAACCAGCACTCATAGTACTTAGCCTGTTATGTTGGTAAATTATAACTTGCCACCCTGGTTATGCATGAAACGGAAATTCATTATGTTATCTTTGCTTATATCAGGACCAAAACAACCAGGTAACGATATTGATGTATATTTGGCTCCCTTGATCGATGATTTGAAGTTATTGTGGGATTCAGGTGTTATGTTGTATGATGCTTATGAAAAAGAATACTTCACGTTGAGAGTGTTGTTGTATGGGACGATAAATGATTTCCCTGCTTATGGAAATTTGTCAGGCTATAGCATTAAAGGAAGTCAAGGGTGTCCTGTGTGCGAAGAAGATACAGAATAAATTAGGTTGAAACATTCATCCAAATTTGTGTTTCTAGGACATCGTAGATTTCTACCCCATCGACATAAGTACCGATCTTGGACGACATCATTCAATGGAAGTTCAGAACAACGCAAAACACCGTCTCCACTAACAGGTGATCAGCTGTTTGAGAAAGTAAAAGACATGAACACTGTTTTTGGTAAACCATTTTCGAAAAACCTTACGAAAATCGGTTGGAAAAAGAGATCAATTTTTTTTGAATTACCATACTGGAAATGTCTGTACGTCAGACATTTTCTTGATGTGATGCATGTGGAAAAAAATGTATGTGACAGTGTTATAGGAACGTTTCTAAATGCTCCTAGAAAAACAAAGAATGGAATTAAGGCAAGGTTGGACATGGTTGACATGGGAATAAGAGAAGAGTTGGCTCCCGTGAAGGGTGAAAATCGAACGTTTCTTCCTCCAGCTGCGTACACTCTTTCTAGGGATGAGAGATATCAGTTTTGCAACTTCTTCAATGATGTAAAGGTTCCAGAGGGATATTCATCAAATATCAAAAACATTGTGTCAATGAATGATTTGAAGTTAAAAGGTTTGAAATCACATGACTGCCATGTTTTGATGCAAGATTTAATTCCTATAGCTTTACGTTGCATTTTGCCCAAGAATGTTCGTCATACGTTAAGCAAACTTTGTTTCTTCTTCAAAGCTATATGCATCAAAGTTTTAGACCCGACGAAATTGCCAGCTATGGAAAAAGAAATTGTCATCATATTATGTGAATTAGAAATGTTCTTCCCGCCAACATTCTTTGATATGATGGTTCATTTGATGGTTCATTTGGTGAGGGAGGTTCGACTTTGTGGTCCTGTGCACTATAGATGGATGTACCCCGTTGAACGGTATATGAAGATTTTGAAAGGGTATGTCAAAAATCGAAGTCGGCCAGAGGGTTGTATTGTGGAGTGATATATTGTTGAGGAAGCCATTGAATTCTGTACCGAATACCTATCTGATGTGGAAAGCATTGGTCTGCCGAAATCTCGTCACACTGGACGCATTGAGGGTGAGGGAATTTCTGGAAGAGATGTTGTGACAATCAATATTACTGATCGGGAGCAGGCCCACCTTTATGTTTTGCATAACAGTTGGGAGGTTGCTCCATATATTGAAACCCACAAAGAAATTTTGAGGCAGTTGAATCCATCAAGGGATGAAAAATGGATAGCAAATACACATAATCACCAGTTTATAGGATGGTTTCGAGAACATATTTTTAAGGAGTTAGATGAAAATCCGAATTCAATTTCAAAACGACTTCGATGGATAGCTGCCGGACCAAGAGTGTATGTATTATCTTACAATGGTTATGTAATTAATGGTTATACATTCTATACAGATAAACATGATGAAGATAGTACCATGCAAAATAGTGGAGTAACACTTGTGGCTGAAGCGATGCATGTTTCTGGTAGTAAGGATAGAAATCCAATTTTCGCGAATGTGTCATACTTTGGCATTATCAAAAGAATATGGGAGTTGGATTATATGACATTCCAATTGCCGATTTTTCAATGCAACTGGGTTGATAACAACAGTGGTGTTAAAATAGATGGATTGGGATTTGTGAAAGTTGATTTCAGTAAAGAAGGGTACAAAGACGAACAATTTATAATGGCATCACAAGCGGTACAAGTATTTTATGTTCCAGACCCCGCAAATCGAAAGTGGTCGATTGTTCTGTTATCGTCCAAAACTACTGAAGGGTCCGATGAAAATTCAATTGAGGATGATCCTTTCAGTGGGACGTCCCAATCATTTCGCAGCGGTCCCAATGAAGACGACGTTTTGTATGTTAGAGGAGACCATAATGAAGGGATTTGGATTATCGATAGAGGTGTCAAATCCATTCAGCCTTTGAAAAAAAAAGAGTTCAATAAACATGTTATATTTTGTTTGTAATATAAATATTGTTATCTCATGTTATTATCTTATTATTATTTCATTTATGTAATCCAACTTAAGTGTTAAACCTTTTTTTGCAGATAATGACTTCTGCACGTTCTGGTTCTCCTAACCTCGAGGCTGAACAAGCCTCTCAAGCTGCTGCTGCTGCTGCTGCTTCTGCTTCTGCTGCTGCTGCTTCTGCTGCTGCTACTGCTGAACAAGCCTCTCAAGCCTCTCAAGCCTCTCAATCTCAACATATTGTTGTTGGTACTGCTGCTGCTATTGGGGCTCCTATTGTTGAGGTCCAACAACTATCTAAACATGTTGATGCTAAGATTTTAGATGAAAACATTGATGATGCTGATATAGACGAAATGGTTGGGGATAAAGGTGCGACATCTCAGAAAAAATAGGTGCGTTGTAGTTTAACAGTGTTGGCTAATGTTTTGAAGGGAAAGAGCAAAGGAATCAAATTCGATGTTGGGTGGAATGCACGGGGCCAACACGTTAACCCCAACAAGGCAATGTTTAGCAGTTACGTTGGAATTGTCACTCGGCAACGCGTGCCGATTGACATAGCTTCATGGAACCATGTTTCGTCTGGCCTGAAGGCTGTGATGTGGGAAGAAATTACGGTAACATTTTGATTTCATTTCTTTAATTTACTAGAAAATAAAATAATGAAACAATGTCTTATTCTTCACAATCCATTGCAGATTGCATTTATAGTAGATGATTCACACAAGACTTATGTACTAAGGCTTGCGGGAAGGTGTCATCGAGGTTTTCACACTCTTCTTACAAAATATCATCTGAAAGATTCCAAGGGTAAAATAAACCCGCAACCACCCATTGTCTACAATCACTTGATATCCCAAGAATCATGGGATTCATTTGTTGGTCATCGTGGGGATCAAAAGTTTCAGGTACATTGTGACTGATAATATTTTGTTTGAGGATATACATGTATTCATCACTTTGATTGTCAATATTTCATTTATGAAACAGCAACTCAGTACTGAAATCAAGGAACGCGCATCAAAACCGACATACCCCTATCGTAAAGCAAGGATGGGGTACGCCTCACTAGAAAAGAAAATGGTGCGTATTTTAAATTTACAGTGATATTGTTATGTGTCAAGAAACAACTTTATAAAAATATTTCTTTATTTATATGTAGATTGATGCCTCTGAAACCAAACACACATCCATCCCTCGTCATGTGCTATGGAAGGAGGCACGTGTGGATAAGGAAGGGAATTTGGTTGATGAAAACACACAAAAAGTGTGGGAAATATGTGTAAGTATGACACGATAAAATGTTTTGTTTTTAAATTTCTATTACATAATAATAATTACTTATTTTCTTATATCCGACAGTCACAGGAGTCAGGTACTCTTGCAGCTGGTGCAGATATATTAGCGACAGCTTTGAAGCGACCAGAACAATACGGTCGCGTCAGAGCTGGGGCGTTTGGGGTGACACCCCGAGTATATTATGAGAAAAAAAACAAGAGGATCAAAAAAATGAAGAAATGATAGCAATGAAAAATAGACTAGCAACTCTTGAAGAACAGTTTCAATGGCAGGGAGAGTTGCTAGAAACTTTAATGGGTCGGAAGCCAAGAGAAGAGACAACTCAGGAACAACCAGCGCCTGAAGATCCTGGCCCACACCCCACCAGCTTTGAGGCAAGCCATTCCCCTGAAAGAGCTGTGTTAACTGTGGTAATCAATATTCTATTAATTGTTCTGATAAAATGTGAATCAGAAAAACACTGATTTCTTCCTATACTGATCTTCTGTAGGGTGATAATGATTGTGATTTATATCTTTCAACACCCACCTATCTCTTTGTAGCGAGGGCTACAATATTCAACATCTCAGAGGACATGCTGCACAATAGAGCACTTCCAAAAGATCATATGAAAGTGAAAATTACGGTAGCTCATGAGCCAACAGCACAAATACCTGTTCCACTTGATGATGATTATATTTGTACAGTCGAACAGGCTATTGGGACATTCATTGCATGGCCATCACAACTTGTGAGACTACATGCCGAAAAAGAGGTATTTATTTACAGTTTTTTAAGCCAAACCTTTATAAAAAAAAGGTATGAACCATTGAATTTTATTGTAGACGAAGAAAGGGGATGCAGTGAAAGGAGCATCGAAAAGATCGACCAACCGATCCAAAAGATCTACTGAAAGTGGAATTACACCGCCTATTCTCTATCCACATTTAATTGAATTGAAGACTCATGTGGATATGAAGTTGACAAATGGTAGTAGCCATGTAGTTGTTTTTGAAGAGAATATGTATGGAGAGGAAATACAAGATTTTGTTGCTGCTGAAAATGTAAATGAGATCCTTGAGTATCAGTGGCTCAGCGTCACAAGTGTAAATGTGTATATGAGGTATGTTTTCAACCCCGTCGCTTTTCCAAAAGATGATATATTGTGCTAATTATGATTAAATACATTTTATATTATTGGCAGACGTATATATGAAAAGAAGTTGAAGGGTTTTCCTCATGAGCCAAAGTTCGGACTCGTCAGTCCTCATATCACATCAACACAAGAAATAGAATTATCAGAATCAAAAATTAAGGAAAGAGCGACTGCTTTGCTGAAAGCATTTGACAGCAAGATAACGGATGACCGACTCTTCCTCATACCAACCATGCAGGGGTAAAACTCTACGATTAAAGCATATCAATTATATTTTCATTTCTTTCATTACTTATTCCTTTTTGTGTATTTAGGCAACATTGGCTGCTAATTGCGGTGCATTTGGATACTCCCAAGATTTATTTTCTGTACTCAAAGCACGGATATCCAACAAACCGACCGCATGTGATGCAGTTTGTCAATCTGTAAGACACTACATCCTACGTTTTAGGTCTAAACATCAATTTATATAATATATATTATCTTTTACTGAGGATTCTGTTATGATAGGGTGGTGTACCAATATCGTCTAAATCATGGTATGAGGACAGGGGCTAAGCATAAGGAGCCGAGCAAGTACTATGTCTGGACAAATATCAGGGTATATATAATAAAATTGCACTATCCAAGCATATATGAAACACAAGTTACTTACTCGCCTCATGATCAATGTTTCTGCAGTGTCCAAAAAAAACAAACAATAAAGATTGCGGTTATTATGTTTGTAGATTCATGAAAGAGATATTTTTCAATGGACAAATTAGCATCCCTAAAGAGGTATTTTCGAAAACAAGTACTATTTCATTTAAATTATTTATTAATTATTTATTTATATATTTTTTAGTACTATTATGAATGCCGAAAAGCGTCATATTCACAAGACGATGTAGATATGTTCAGAAATGAGTGGGCTGCATACCTGATGCAAGATTGTCCAGATATAGAATGAAGATCTGACTTTTATTGCAAGAGTTGCAGACGCGTATAATTGGCGGAAATTTTTGAGAGGGGTACATGGGGATAAAAAGATGAAACATTCTTGTATGTAAATGTTTGTAGAAAAATTGTAATTATTATTAAATAAAACATTCTTTCTCCAATGGGTCATTTGTCCATTTTAACAGATGAAATGCACCAGTAACATGCAAGAATGATGGACCACATTTCTTTGGCCTTTGGACAAAAAAACCAGTAAAATCTCCAAAATACCTTCATATCATGCATGAACCAGTAAAATCTCCAAAATACCTTCATATCACGCAGTTCTGAAAAGAGTCACTATTTAAAAGAAAGTCACAAGTTTAGATACATCTCGAGATGGTCAGTGAATTACTCTATGTATCATGAGCGTTCTAATGCATATCTTGGTTTTCCTTAAGTTTCAGCAGAATCCAAATGCGTTTGGTCGGTTTTCCGTATGTCAGTTCTTGATTTCACTTAAAATTAAGTCCATTTTTAACAAAACATAGACACTGTGAGTGGTGTCGGCCACATCGGGCCTCGGATTGATGTGGGGTTGACTCGTACACGTCACACATGAGTCATGGATCGTTGTGAAAAAGTATCAACACAATCAGAAGCCGTTAGATCGGTTTGGCGTGTGTACGTAAAATATTGTCCCTTTTAAACAAATTACATACACTTGGAGTGATACCGGTCACACCGCGTCTCAGATTGAGGCGGGGTTGACTCGTAAACATCACATATGACCCATGAATCGTTGTCCTAAAATGTCAACACAATCCGAAGGCGTTTGGTCGGTTTCCCGTATGTCAGTTGTTGATTTCTCACTTAAAAATAAGTCCATTCTGAACAAAACAGAGGCACTTGGAGTGATACCGGTCACACCGCGCCTCTGATTGAGGCGGGGTTGACTCGTACACGTCACATTTGACCCATGGATCGTTTTCCTTAAGTTTCAATAGAATCTCAATGCGTTTGGTCGGTTTTCCGTATGTCAGTTGTTGATTTCTCACTTAAAAATAAGTCCATTTTGAACAAAACAGAGGCACTTGGAGTTGTGTCAGCCACAACAGGCCTCATATTGAGGCGGGGTTGACTCATACATGTCACATTTGAAGGTGAGTATGCATACACGATAGTTGACCTTCTTAGAGAAGAGTTTATGGAAGAGTATAAAAGACATGAAGCAATGAAGATCATTAGAGTGTTGGAGCAAATGTGGTTGCTACAAACAATGTGGAAATCGGCTTGTGCAAAGCGACCTAAGTTACAAATTGCAGGTATTGTACTCTATTTTTTTCTGGAAGGTTTCAGTTTAAATGCATTTTGGAATGATCATTGCTAGCCATTGTCTTTTAGGTTTTTTGGACAGCCGAGGGGAAAGGGTGGAGTCTGCAGACATTGGAGGATATGTCGAAGGGTGATTTTGTGTGTGAATATGTTGGAGAAATGTTAACTCCCGCAGTTCTGAAAAGAGTCACTATTTAAAAGAAAGTCACAAGTTTAGATACATCTCAAGATGGTCAGTTTAAAGACATTTTGAGGGACACTACTAAAGACATGCTCAAATATGCACACATCCCCCACTTTTAGATCGTTGTCTACTACAATGATCTTTCAACCAAGATATGCATTAGAAAGCTCATGATACATAGAGAAATTCACTGCCCAACTTTGAGAATGATCTGAAGCCCAAACAATGACAACATTATGTTTTTCCTTGAAAATTCTCTTGGAGAACTGGAATGGAAGTAGCTGCACACATGAAGAGACAAGTAGAGACGCAAAATCACAAGAGTGAGTTGCCATTCCAGTTCGCCAAGATAATTTTCAAGGAAAAACATAATGCTGACATGGTTTGTGCTTCAGATTATTCTCGAAGGTGGCCAGTGAATTTCTCTATGCATCGTGAGCGTTCTAATGCATATCTTGTTTAGAAGATCATTGTAGTAGACAACTATCTAAAAGTGGGGGATGTGTGCATATCTGAGCATGTCTTTAGTAGTGTCCCTCAAAATGTCTTTAAACTGACCATCTTGAGATGTATCTAAACTTATGACTTTCTTTTAAATAGTGACTCTTTTCAGAACTGCGGGAGTTAACATTTCTCCAACATATTCACACACAAAATCACCCTTTGACATATCCTCCAATGTCTGCAGACCCCACCCTTTCCCCTCGGCTGTAAAAAAAACCTAAAAGACAATGGCTAGCAATGATCATTCCAAAATGCATTTAAACTGAAACCTTCCAGAAAAAAATAGAGTACAATACCTGCAAGTTGTAACTTAGGTCGCTTTGCACAATCCGATTTCCACATTGTTTGTAGCAAACACATTTGCTCCAACACTCTAATGATCTTCATTGATTCATGTCTTTTATACTCTTCCAGAAACTCTTCTCTAAGAAAGTCAACTATTGTGTATGCATACTCACCTTCAAATGTGACGTGTACGAGTCAACCCCGCCTCAATCTAAGGCCTGTTGTGGCTGACACAACTCCAAGTGCCTCTGTTTTGTTCAAAATGGACTTATTTTTAAGTGAGAAATCAACAACTGACATACGGAAAACCGACCAAACTCATTGGGATTCTATTGAAACTTAAGTACAACGATCCATGGGTCAAATGTGACATGTACGAGTCAACCCCGCCTCAATCAGAGGCGTAGTGTGACCGGTATCACTCCAAGTGTATGTATTTAGTTTAAAATGGACAATATTTTACGTACATACGCCAAACCGATCTAACTGCTTCTGATTGCATTGATACTTTTTCACAACGATCAATGACTCATGTGTGACGTGTACGATTCAACACTGCATCAATCCGGGGCCCGGTGTGGCCGACACCACTCACAGTGTTACTGTTTTGTTAAAAATGGACTTAATTTTAAGTGAAATCAACAACTGACATACGGAAAACCGACCAAACGCATTGGGATTCTATTGAAACTTAAGGAAAAAGATCCATGGGTCAAATGTGACGTGTACGAGTCAACCCCGCCTCAATCAGAGGCGCGGTGTGACCGGTATCACTCTAAGTGTATGTATTTAGTTTAAAATGGACAATATTTTACGTACATACGCCAAACCGATCTAACGGCTTCTGATTGCGTTGATACTTTTTCACAACGATCAATGACTCATGTGTGATGTGTACGATTCAACACCGCATCAATCCGAGGCCCGGTGTGGCCGACACCACTCACAGTGTCACTGTTTTGTTAAAAATGGACTTAATTTTAAGTGAAATAAACAACTGACATACGGCAAACCGACCAAACGCATTGGGATTCTATTGAAACTTAAGGAAAACGATCTATGGGTCAAATGTGACGTGTACGAGTCAACCCCGCCTCAATCAGAGGCGCGGTGTGACCGGTATCACTCCAAGTGTATGTATTTAGTTTAAAATGGACAATATTTTACGTACATACGCCAAACCGATCTAACGGCTTCTGATTGCATTGATACTTTTTCACAACGATCAATGACTCATGTGTGACGTGTAAGATTCAACACCGCATCAATCCGAGGTCCGGTGTGGCCGACACCACTAACAGTGCCTCTCTTTTGTTCAAAATGGACTTATTTTTAAGTGAAATCAACAACTGACATGCGGCAAACCGACCAAACGCATTTGGATTCTGTTTAAACTTAATGAAAATGATCCATGGGTCAAATTTGACGTGTAAGAGTCAACCCCGACTCAATCTGAGGCCCGGTGTGGCCGACACCACTCAAAGTGCCTCTATTTTGTTCAAAATGGATTTATTTTTAAGTGAAATCAACAACTGACATACGGGAAACCGACCAAACGCCTTAGTATTGTGTTAACAATTTAGTAAAATGATCCATGGGTCATATGTGACGTGTAAGAGTCAACCCTACTTCAATCCGAGACGCGGTGTGGCCGGTATCACTCCAAGTATATGTATTTTGTTTAAAATGGACAATATTTTACATACATACACCAAACCGACCAAACACATTCGGTTTCTATTGAAACTTAAGGAAAACGATCCATGAGTCAAATGTGACGTGTACGAGTCAACCCCGCCTCAATCCGAGGCCCGGTGTGGCCGACACCACTCAAAGTGCCTCTGTTTTTGTTAAAAATGGACTTAATTTTAAGTGAAATCAACAACTAACATACGACAAACCAACCAAACGCATTCGGATTCTGTTGAAACTTTAGAACAACGATACATGGGTCAAATGTGACATGTAAAAGTAAACCCCGCCTCAATCCGAGGCCCAGTGTGGCCGACACCACTGAAAGTGCCTCTGTTTTTGTTAAAAATGGACTTAATTTTAAGTGAGAAATCAACAACTGACATACGGGAAACTGACCAAACGCATTCGGATTCTATTGAAACTTAAGGACAATGATCCATGGGTCAAATTTGATGTGTATGAGTCAACCCCGACTCAATCCGAGGCTCGGTGTGGTCGACACCACTCAAAGTGCCTCTGTTTTGTTCAAAATGGACTTATTTTTAAGTGAAATCAATAACTGAGATATCCACCTCACATGTACTGTAGACCCTCCCCCAAGACTTCGCATGAATTTTTGAGATACACAAACATGGGGTGGATTACATGGCTTTCCTACATGGAATATATCCCACTACACGTCTTTAATGAGCCAGCTACGCAGTTTATCCCTTGTACAGATACACAGGAAGAATCACACGGGATCGACGTCATGTACTAACATAGGGCAAGGGTGCATAAGAGGACACAATATCAAAGGGTAACAAGTATATGTTTTTTTAACATTCCATGTAATTTCCTATTGATATGACATGTATATTCACACAGGCAGTTGAACATTGGAGTTACCCAGGGTAAAGGGACAAGGCATGTGACCCTTTAAATGACACATAATTTTATGTACCATGATTGATCTCTTTGAACACTATATCAAGGAAATATTTCATTAGGGTTGGATCCCATGATCCTTCCTAGGATGGTTTTGGTATCTTTTCCTACTTACGGTAGTACGATCGCTTCAGCAGGAGGTCCTAGACATAGTTGGAGTCTCTCTGAAAGTCCTGGAGTGAGATCATATATCTATTTTTGAGGTCCAGGTAGAGTCATGTATCAATGCAACCAATCCTACCAGACATCGATCATATATATAGAATGTTAATCTTGATGTCTCATTACAGTCCCCCAGTTTATGATATGTTACCTTTTTTGTATTAATATACATAATTACTAAGGGTGATGGTTGGGAGAGTTGGGATATCCTTTTTATGTATTGCAGAATGATTCAAGGAGCACGGGCTCTGCACGATTTGTCAAAACCAAGTGGCAATCCAAGGAGAAACAATGCATAGTGGAATGTTCTAGTATTTATCTTCTGAGTTGTGTAGGAATATTTTGTGATACTATGTAATGAGGTAGTTTTTGTTTCTGGGTAGACGGTATCTAACTCATGGTAAGAACACTGTTTGGTTGGGTTGTGATCGGTTGATGACATGCTTCTGGTTGATATACTGGTTTTTGTGCAGGTCTGTGGTTGATATACTGGTTTTTGTGCAGGTCTGCTCTGCTGGCTGTACTCGTGCAGGTTTTTTTTAGCAGCAGGCAGGGATTTAACAGCGCTTTTTTAGCACTGTTAAAGGCAACATTTAACAGCGCTAAAAAATCGCTGTTAAAGGAGATATTTAACAGCGCTAAAAAAGCTCTGTTAAAGGCAACATATAACAACGCTTTTTTAGCGCTGTTAAATATCTCCTTTAACAGCGCTTTTTTAGCGCCGTTAAAGGAGACATTTAATAGCGCTTTTTTAGCGATGTTAAAGGCGACATTTAACAGCGCTTTTTTAGCGCTGTTAAAGGTGACATTTAACAGCGCTTAAAATGCGCTGTGAAAGGACCCCCCCCCTTTATTAGCGCTGAGCTTTACAGCGCTTTTCTAGCGCTGTTAAAGCCCGATTTTAGCGCTGTTATTGCCCGTTTTTGTAGTATTGTTTTTCCCTTAGTCATGTTTTTCCCACTTGGTTTTCTTGATATGGTTTTTAACGAGGCAAAACTCTCGGGACTTGATGTTATTGTAATCCTTTTCCCTAATCAAGTGTTTTCCCCTGAAGGGTTTTGCCTTAATGAGGTTTTTAATGAGGTAATTATACATCATAATAGATATCCAAGGGACTATAATAAATTATTATAGATATCTATAATTAATGGAATTTATTGGTCTTCCCCATGAGTTGTAATTTTTAATGACACCATTCATTATTACCTATGGTCTTCCTCCCATGTGCCGAAGACATAATTAAATAATAATAGTAATTGATGACTTGAAGACACAATTAAATGATATAATCATCTATAGTTAGGAATGATGCACTCTTTTTCCCTTCACCATGTTTTTTCCACTGGGTTTTCCTCGTAAGGTTTTTAATGAGGTATCATGACATGAAATTCAATTAATTTAGTTTCACTTATTTTATCCATAGATTTTTTTAATTGAATATAATATAAAATTCCATGAAATTATGACATTCAAAGGGGAGTGTTATGAAATATTAAATGTGAATATTATAATTATGGTAACTCTCATTCTCAATAAACCCCTTCATGTACCCAACTTTTCATATGCCAACTTTGGATATTCTTTGCAAACTATAAGTACATGGAAATGTTAATGAAAGATAGATGGTTTTCTAGGGCTCTACATTGTTTTTTTATTTACTTTCTATATTTATATTGTATTCCTATTTCTATTTTTCATTGTCATCATCATACGTAAATTCGAAGCTCTCTTCATCAATGATGTGATTCGTTTACAATCAGTCTTACATTTCAGGTTTCGAAATGTTTTGTGGTTTTAATTGGTGTTCGATCGAGTTCATAATAGAAAATAAATTAAACATAGACACACCCAAAATAGAAAACATAATTATTATGAATAAGGAGAAAAAAAAAGAAATTACCCAAATAAATCATTGACCATTCATCTTCACCAAAACTGAATCTTACAATAGAGTTCAAATTTTACAGTGGGGATATTTCCTAAAGTCCGTTAAATTACTTACCCACATTGTTCGTCTTCCACAAACAAGAAGACCCAATTTTACATTGGAGTTTCTCCAACTCCACCTCCTACCCAATACATGGTACTTATAGAGGGAAAGGGTGTGTGGGCAGTCAGATGAGAGTTTCGCCCCTGAGGAACTCGGGGAGGGACAAAGCAATGAGGCACAAGTGATGCCACCGACAGTAGCACGCTCGTTCCCATGAACCACATCGCCCCGCCATCCAACACCTCTGCTAGAAGCCCCTCCCCGCTCGCTGCCTCAACCACAATCACCACCATGAACCCCACTATCACCAGCCTCCCATTTATCACCACCAGCGCCAGGCCCCCGATGCCAGCAACTCAGTGAACTTCACGCTCACCTTGTTCAACTCATTTGGGCTCCCCTAAATTGAAAAGAAATGCATCAGTGTGAGAATGACCAGCCAAACATATGGAGGGGGGAAGTAAAACAGTCGACGGTACCTCAGCGGAGCAACGAACATTCGAGGCAGTGCTCCTCCGTAGGAAAGGCCCCGCCGTGTAATTATATATTTATAATTATATATTTATAATTATATATTTATAATTATATATAAATACTTTTAAAATATGTATATTTATAATTATAATTATAAATAAATATATGTTTCCAATGAATTTGGTTAATTGATTCAGGAATATAATTGACATTCATATGTTATGTATTCATCATAAATATTCATTTTTACAATACACTCTCGTTACTATTCATGTTGTCCATATATACGAGGACTCGTTTATGATCTATACTTTACTATGTGTATTGATTCATTTATGTTCCCATGAAGCTATTCTATTCTCATAAATACTTAAAATCATTATAATATCTTTAAATAATAAATATATTTATTATATTTATAATTATAAATATTTAGTTATATATAAATACTTTTAAAAATATATTTATATAATTATAATTATATATAACTAAATATATATATTTAAATAATTATAAAATTATAATAATTTTTTTAAATGATAAATATATTTATTATATTTATAATTATATATGTACACCTTTTATAAAATTATAATAAATACATTTATTATAATTTTATAAATATATATATTTATAATCAAATATATATATACATATAAATATATTTATAATAATTATAATTTTATAAATATATATAAATATATAAATATATTTATAAATATATACTAATATTTATACATATATACATATATTTATATCTATAATAATATAATATAATATATATATATGTATGTAAATAATTATAAAATTATAATAAATATATTTATTATATTTATAATTGTAATTATCAATAGATATAATTTTTAATTATAGTCATAAATATAAATATATTTATATATATATCTTTAAATAATTATGAAATTAAAATAAATACATTAATTATATATAGTCATAAATTTAAATAAATAAATATTTATTTATTTAAATAATTTTGAAATTAAAATAAATATATTAATTATATATATTTTTTATAATTTCGTAATTATTGAAATAAATAAATACATTTAAATAATTATAAAATTATAATAAATATATCTGTAACAAATATATTTATAATAAATATATTTTTTATATTTATATTTATTATATTTATAATTATAATTATAAATCAGTATTTATTTATTTATATTCATAAATAAATAAATATATATATATATATATATTTATTTATTTTAGGTTCATAAGTATTTAAATATATATAGATATATATATATTTATGACTGTAAATAAATATATATTTATTTATATTTATAATTATAAATATATTAAATATATTTATTATAAATATATTAAATATATTTATTATAAATATATTTATTACAATTTTATAATTATTTAAATATAAATATATACTTATTTAAATAATTATAAAATTATAAAAAATATATACAATTAATATATTTATTTTAATTTCATAAGTATTTAAATAAATATATATATATATATATTCATGACTATAATTAAAATATATATATATATATATATAATATATTTATTTCAAAATCATTTCATAATTATTTAAGTAAATATATATTTTTTAAATAATTATAAAATTATAATAAATATGTCAATTAATTATGTATATATAATTAAATTAATATATTAATAAATATATACGAATATTTATAAATAAATACCACTATTTATAATTATAATTCAAAATAATACAGATATATTTAAATAATTATTAAATTATTATAAATATATTAATTATATATATTTATAAAATTATAAATGTAATAAATATATTTGTTATAATTTTATAATTATTGATATATATATATATATATATATATGATTATAACTATTAATAAATATATATTTGTTATAACTATAAATAAATATATATAAATTTATTGTTATTAAATAATTATAAAATTATAATAAATATATACAAATATTTACAATTACACAAATATTTAAAATTATTTACAATTGTAGGAGATGGCATCGTCCTCGTTCCCACGTTGCGAGCAACTAGGGTTCAGCGTCCATGGCTTCCCAGCGAACAACTAGGGTTTAACAACTTCTTCTATGGCGTCATCCTCTGATATTCTTCTTCCTGAAACCTTCCTTTCCACGAATATCTTCAACAACCGCATTGTATTTTCGGGAAAGGATGAAGGTGCGAGGGTTTGTGGCTCTATTGTAGATCATATATCTCAACGCATCTTATCTTATATGGATGAGGGTGCTTCAGATCAGATTGTCAAGAGGGATAAGACTGCCCATGTCATTGCAAATCACGGGTCTGTTTCTGAAAGGTACAAGATGTGAAAATATTCCATTATTGTGTGGGTTATTTTTTCCACAGGGTGCTGACTGTGGAAGGTTGATGACCTTTCTGGACGCATCTCATCGATATGGGGCTTCAGCAATTGGAAGTGTGTACTGATGGGGCCTGGATATTTTCAATTTATCTTTCCCTCATAGGATCTGAAAATGAAGGCTTGGGGGCATGGCTCAATTACTCAAAAGCCTGGGAGAATGTGCATTCATGAATGGGAACCTTGATTCTCTCATTTTCCATTAGAAACACACGTGTGCAGGTTTGTGTAAGGATTTATGGACTCAATTGGATTTTTTGGCACTCAAAAATTTTGTTTGACATCGCCTCAGTTATTAGTATTCCAATCAAGATGGATAATGATACTATAAGGAAGCTAGGTATGAATTTTTTTCTCGATTTCTCATTGAAGTTGACTTAAATTCTTCTTTAATATATAGGGTGATGTTATATACTGATGATTATTTTCTCAACCTAAAAGTTTTCTATGAAAACCTTACTTTACTTTTATTGAATTATCTGTCTGTTGGACACTCTAAAGAGAAGTGTATAATGAACCTTCTATGCTCAGTCTTCTCAAAGAATTGGTATGAATCCTCTGATTACTATTGGAACAGGGCTCAAACAGCCCCTTGGAATATTGAAGAGGTGCCAAAGGTGTCTGAGATAGGCATTGGGAATACTGGTGGGACTCACCCTGATCAGGAGCAAAGGCAATCAGATGTAGATGTTTGTGTTCTCAATGACAATATGGGTGATGGAGATAGGAGGATGGATCAAAGCTTGGTTCAACATGGGTTGGTTGTGCAAGACTTTGGGCTTGAGGACAAAGGTTGTTAGAATAAAGCATTGGAGGAGGTTTCCATGTTGTCTGTTGAGGATGATCAAAATGCATTGGAATTAGATATTCATGCTGAAATTGATCAACAGGAAATGTATGAGGACATGATGCTTGCAGTTAGTGGTAACAAAGGGAAGTTGAAAATTGGAGAGCACTCTTCATCTAGGGATTCATTGATGTGTAAAGCAAATACATGTATTTATTCTAATGTTTATTCCTTAGAGAAGAGCAAGGGAAGAGAAGTGGGGTGATCCCATATTTTGGATGATGCTAGTAGATTCCAGGGCTGTGCAGCTGATACCCACGACACTGTGATGCCTCAATAAGAATCTAGTAAAAATCGCTTTATTTTTCTTGAAATCCTTAACAGGTATCAAAGTAGGGAGGTGTATCGGGAGGATTTTGGCAACTCTATTGGGCCAAAGTAACCATATCAAGTTGAAGGATAGGATCATTGGCCTCCTGTGGATCTCATCTCACTGGATGACAGGCCTGGTGTGGATGATAGGACACAGAAACAACCTAATACCTGGGAGAGGGGTCTCCATCTGAGAGGTAGTGGCAGTGGTCATTCACAAAGATGATTTGATGGCTTCTTTCCCCTAGAGGGCTATGGCATGTCAGTTTTCCTCTCCTATTTTATCTTATATTTTCTCAATTTTCAATAAATTTTTAGACCATGGCCTACAACCCATGGTCTGCACCATCTTGATATATTTATTTATAGTTATTATTCTAAATATATATATATATTACATATAATTTTATAAATATATGTAAAAATATAAATAATTTACTATCATTATAGTTTTATCAATTATTTTTTAGCGCTAATAAAGACCTATCTTTATCAGTGTTAAAAAAGCACTGATAATGGCATATTTTATCAGCGCTTTCTATTTTAGTGCTGATAAATTATACCTTTATCAACACTTTTTAGCTAGTTCTAATAAAAGTTCTACCCACTTTTATAAATAAACCATAACATTCTTCTTCTCTAACACGCCTCAAGATCTCGTGGAAGCTGAACCCTGCCACCGACTTTTCTTCATCCTCCTTTGTTTCCAACTCCTCTGACTCTACTGCAACCAACTCCTCCTCCCCCTCCTCTTCTGCTACCACCACCACCTCCTCCTCCTCCCCCATCGCCAATGTGAATCCCTCCTCCATCACGAACATCACCTCTACCGCTAAACCCCATCTACTGTGAGCCCACCTCCTCTGCATACTCTGCTACTAAAGCCCACCTCTTATGTGAATCCCTTCTCCTTTACGAACCCACCTCCATTGTGAACCCATATCCTCAGGTGCTACCACTATGAGTCTTTTAATTCTCCTAATCTTCATGCTTCTAGATCTTGGATAAAAGTATTTTAATTTGTTATTTATACATTGTTATCTAGTTTTTGGATGTTACCTTTATGATTTGGTTATTTTGAGATGTGATCTATTTTGAATATTTGATATGATAATATGATTGTTCATATCTTATCACGTTTCCATTGAAGGTGAAATCATTCCCATGTTTCTTTGTATGATACTCTAGTTCTTATCTCCAACCCATGGAGATCAGGAGAATGATTCAAGCCTTTTAGTTTCTCTATTCAAGTTACATTTATTAGTTGACCCTGGTTGATCTATTATAGAGATAAACATACCCAATCCTATTATGTTAAGGAATTGTAGATAATTTTTTTGATCATTCATGTAATCTTTTCTTAAATACACAAGGGTGTGTTTCAATCCTGATAAAAAGAAGGATTGTCTTTAATAATTCCCAAGGGGATAGAAATTTAAAATAAATGACAATAGTTCAAGTAATTTCATTCTAGGGGTTTCCAATCTAGACATTTTTAAGGGTAAATAGGATTTTTGAGTAATTCAATACATACCAAGAAATTTTATTATGGAAGATAAAATAAAAGCATAGAAATATCATATCTCAATTAACTAGATAGTACTACATGGGATGAATTTTAGTCAAACATCAATGGATTCCTCCACCAACCTATTGTTATGTATTTCATAACTACTAGGAAAGGACAGTGATCACACAGGCTCAAACTATTGAAGATGATGCTCATACTTACTTTTAGGTGATCCATCCACTCCATACTCACCAATAGTCATGTATAATTTGATTGAAAGTAGGAGGTAAATACAAGAGGGATATAAAAATTTCACATATATAAAAAATGGATGCATAGAATTTATCACAACTATTTGAAAATTTTACCTTTAAACTCATTAATTCCCACTTAATATAGACACAAAAATGGAAAGGGAATGTTCCAGTGACATGAAAACTGTGAGTCTAGTTTGTGACTGCAATTAAACCCCCCTATAGTGATGTATCTACTATATCAATTGTTTTCATCAATGGGTGTAATTATATTTTTCTTGGGTAATTATTATGTCTATATTGGATAGTTTTATACAAAAAATGGTTATGTAGGACCTATATTTATGTATCTGGGTAGAATCATAGACCATTTTTCTAGAGTAATTTTGGATGATAGAGATAAAAATCAGTCAATATGCCCTATTATCATTGATAAGTTCCTAAATATATTTCCCAAGGACTTATCTAGGTTACCACCCAAGGGATACATTGATTTTATGATTGTATCCATACCAGGTGTGAATCATATGTCTATTCCACCATTTGAGATGGATCCTATAGAGTTATGAGAGAATAAGGCTCAATTGAACGACTTCGAGGTGAAGGGGTTCATATGAATGATTATGTCCCCTTGGGGTGCCTTAGTTTTCTTCACAAAAATTCAAATGGATCATTGAGAATATATGTGTACTATTAGAGGTTATTATTAGTGATAAAAATGAACTTCTATCCACTTATGTGTATTGATGGACTATTTTATCAACTTAGAGGTGCTAAAGAGTTCGATAAGATCGATTTGATATCAAATTATCATCAGTTTATAGTGAGGTATTTTGATATAAAACATACTATTTTTAGGACTACATATGTATTTTATGGGTATCTATTGATGTCATTTAGTTTTAAAAAGACAATTTTAGTGTTCATGTTTGAGATGAATTGGGTCTTACATCCCTATTTAGATAATTTTATAGCCATATTTTTCAATCATATCATCATGTATTCCTAGTTGAGGGAGGAATATGCTTGATATCTTGAGATCTTTTTGAAGAAACTTAGGGATCATCAACTATATTTCATGATCTCTAAGTGTATGTATTGGATTGATAATGTACGCTTTAGGGGGAAAATGATATTAGTGGATAGTGTATTTTTAGAACCTGATAATTTATATGTTATAGTTTATTTAGAGAGGCCAAAGAATGTTTTTGTGATCTAAATCTTTTTGGGAATTTCCAGTTATTACCCGAGGGTCAACCATGATTCTTCCTGATTGGAAGCCCTATTAAGGCCTTAACCAAGAATGTGGTATGGTTCCTTTTCATAGATGTTCTTGGGGGACCCTTATAAAATATTAATGGGGGATTGATGAAAACACCAATATTAACCATAAATGAGCTAGGTAATGAGTATGGATTATGTTGTGATGTATAAAGAGTCAAGATTTTCACAGTTCCAGTCCATGATGGTCATTTTGTTTATTATGGGTACGACAGTTAAGGACAAATAAGAGAAACTTCCCAAATCCTTTTCTAGATTTGGAAATAATAGTTCATTATATGAGGTGTTATTGGTATTACCTTTAGGGTGATATATTTTTGGAATACACTAAAAAAAGTATTTGAAATATATTTAATCACAAAGTGAAATGAACCATTGATAGTGGAGAAGGTTTAAGTACCTATAGTCCTTTAACTTTGACCTAATGTATACCCTAAAGAAGGGGAACATTTTTTATAATGTACCATATTGGAAGGATCAATCTTAGGTAGTACATGATTCAATAATCAAGTATAAGATGGTTTCCCACTTTGAAGATATGTGACTTTATATTCAAAAGTATCATGACCAAGTGACACTTATGCCTTTATCTATCCCCTATTCACTCCTCAATAGTATTATAGGAGTAAATTATAGGATTCATAATATTTATTCATGAGAGACATGATAAAACTTTTATAGCTTTATATTTTATGTAATGTTGGTTATTATTTATTCTTGTATCCTTTATAAAGTGTATCTCTTGGGATTTATGTCCTTGTGAAAATGCCTAAGTGGCACTTTTAAAATGATTCAACTGTTTTGAAATGTTTCTTAAAAAATTATATTTGTAAAAAATATGATTTTTTAGTTTTAAATAGATTCAAAATTATTTAAACACTTTTCATGGACTTAGGTTACATGCCAAGTATTTTTCAACTCACCTAATTGGATTTCATAAAGGGATGTGATTTTTTTTAATGTGTTTGTAATGCTGGTTTCATTTTAACAAGTGGTTTGTGAAGTTTTAAGTGAAAATATATGAAATATAGAGGGTTTTCACTCATTTTAAATGAATATGATTATTGGTTAATGAAGTTTCCTTGAATGATTTTAAAAAAGTAATTAGGGTTTTGTGAAATAGTGTTTAAAACTTATAGGTTTATTTTAAAAAGGGTGTGTTATTTTAAAGAGGAATTTGTGTAAATCGTTGGTTTTTTAATGGGATTTTAACTGTTATTTTATTAATATTTTTCAAAGGACATATAAAATGTAATTTTTCCATAATCTTTTCAGTTTAAATTTTTATATAATTAGTAAAACCATTAAATTATATAGGGAAGACAAGTAGATCAATAATAACACCATGGAAAGGTTAAATGTATTTCAATAATTTGAAGGATTAGATTTTAGATAGATTTTCTCTCTTACTGTAAAGAATATAATAATTTAGATGGTTCTCACCTTGGTTTCCATTGAATACTTATTTCTAGAACAAATGGATTTCAATATTATATTCCTTCATGGAGATTTGAAGGAATAGATCTACATAGATGCACTGAAAGGTTTCATGCTAAATGGAATAGAATGTTTGGTTCTAGTGTCAAATGTATTTTTTTGGGCATATGTAGGAACCAAGATAGTATAATTGTAATTTAAATTATTTAATGGTAGAATTAATGTTCATGTAATGTAATTTAAATAACTAATACTATATGAAGTTGTATTATGATGAGAGTTTTGTCATTTTACTTCTTTATGTGGATGAATTTATCTTTGTTGGACCAATGAAGGAAAGAATGGAATAGGTAAAGATTGATTTATCTAGAAGATCTCAAATGAAGGACCTTGGTTCTAGAAAGTAAATATTAGGGATAAATATTGAAGGAGACTTAAAGACTATAACGTTTTTAGCCTTGGTTAATTTTTATATCAATGTTTTTTATATTTATTTTTTAAAATATTAATATTACCAAATCAAATAGTATGTATATGAATAAAAAATGGATGGACTCTAATGTTATGACAAAAGAGTATGAAGATGGAGTTAAAAGTTTCATCAAGTTTAAAATAGATCATGCATATGAACCTTCTAAAATACTTTCCCCGTGTTTACGCTATTGTTATTTAAGAAAAATTAGTCCAGATGAGTTGGAAGAACACTTGATCTGTCATAGAATAGATTAAAGTTATAAATGTTGGAATAAACATAGGGAAAATGAGAATATAGCTAGTGGATAGGATAACACTACATTTTATGGATCATATGATATGATTACAAGTATGGAAAATGAAAAAGACTATATCAAGGATGTCATTACAGATTTGAAAGATGCTGAAGATAATATTGATTAAATGACAAGGATAGTTGAATATGAACTTCATGATTGCCCAAAATTGTTTAAGAAGTTAAAGAGTATTTGAAAAGACACCATTGTATGGTGGTTTCACTAAATATATAGCATTTTCAGCCATACTAAAGTTGTATAATCTAAAAGAAGGCAATGAGTGGAGTGATTCCAGTTTTACAGAATTACTTTCCCTCTTGAATGACATGATTCTAGAAGATAATGAGCTCCAAATCCAAACATATAATGCTAAAATAATTCTAAGCTTGGTGGTTATTATCTCTAAAAGAATATATGCCTGCTCAAATGACTATATACTATTTTTCAAGGACTAAAAATCACTTAGAGAATTCTCAAAGTGTGGTGCTTCTCGATATAAGAATAATGAATCTGGTCTTATAAAAGGTTTATGATACTTTCTAATCATTCCAAAGTTTATGAGATTATATATAAGTGATGAGACTACATGGAAATTTACGTGGCACGTAGATACAAGAGATAAATATGGGAAACTACATCACCTAGTAGACTCTCCTCAGTGTAAGAGAATTGATCATGAGTATCCTTAATTTGTAAATGAGTTGAGAAACATTCATCTTGTGTTTTTTATAGATGGAGTGAATCCTTTGGGTTTTCAAATCATCACCCATAGTACATGGATGGTTATGTTGGTAAATTATAACTTTCCACCATGGTTATGCATGAAACAAAAATACATCATGTCATCTAAGATTATATCAAGACCAAAACAATTGGGTGATGATATTGATGTTTATTTGGAACCATTGATTGAGGATTTGAAATTATTGTGGGATTTAGGTGTTATGTTTTATGATTCTTATAAAAACAAAGATTTAACATTGATATAAATGTTGTATGGGATGATAAAATACTTTCCTGCTTAGGGAAATTTTTCAGGATATAGCATTAAAGGAACTCAAGGGTGTCCCATCTACGAACAAAGTACATGGTCAATTAAGATAAAACATTCATTGAAATTCATGTTTCTAGGACATCGTAGATTTCTACCCATATGGAATTAGTACCAATCTTAGACGAAATCATTCAATGGAAGTTCATAAGAATGTACAACACCATATCCACTAACAAGTGATCAACTATTTGAGAAAGTAAAAGATGTGGACACTTCTTTTGGTAAACCGTTTTTGAAAAACCTTCTGAAAACCAGTTAGAAAAAGTGATTAGTATTTTTTTGAATTACCATACCTGAATTATATGTACTTTAGAAAATTTCTTGATGTTATGCATGATGAAAAAAAATTATGTGATAGTGTCATCGACACTTTACTAAATGAAAACATCAAAAAAAGGATGGAATTAAGGTTAGGTTGGACATGGTTGACATGGGAACATGAGAAGGGTTAGCGCCATTGAAGGGTGAAAAATGAACAATTCTTCCTCTAACTACTTAAAATATTTCCAGGTAGAAGAAATATCAATTTTTTAACTTATTAAATGATGTAAAGGTTACCAAGGGGTATTCATAAAATATCTAGAACATCATGTCAATGACTGATTTAAAGTTAAAGGGTCTGAAATCACATGACTGCCATGTTTTGATGTAATATCTAATGCTTATATATTTTCATTGAATTTTTTCCAAGATTTTACATCATACATTAATCAAGACCTATTTCTTCTTCAAATCTATATGGAGAAAATTTATAGACCCAGTGAAATTACCGACTATGGAAAGAGAAATTTCTAGCATATTATGTGAATTTGAAATGTTCTTCCCACTAACATTTTTTGATACGATGGTTCATTTTATGGTTCACTTAGTGAGAGAGATTCAATTATGTGGTCTTATACACTATAGATGGATGTACACCATTGAACAGTATACAAATATTTTGAAAGGGTATATCAAAAATCAAATTCAGCTATAGGTTTGTATTGCAGAGTGATATATTGTGGAGGAAGACATTGAATTTTTTACTGAATACCTATTCGATGTGGAAAGAATTAGTCTACCAAAATCTCGTCACACATGACAAATTATGGATGGAAGAATTTCTATAAGAGATGTTTTCACAATCAATATTACAGATCACGAGCAGGCCCACCTTTATGTTTTGCATAACATTTTAGAGGTTTCCCCATGTTTTGAAACCCACAAAGAAATTATTAGTCATTTGAATCCATCAAGGGATGAAATATGGATATAAAATACACATAATAAATGTTTATAGGATAGTTTCATGACCATATTTTAAAGGATTCAGATAAAAATCCGGATTCAATTTTAGAATGAATTCGATGGAAATCCAAAGAATAAAGTGTGTGTGTGTGTGTTATATTAAGATGGTTATGTAATTAATGGTTATATGTTCTATAAAAATGATCATGATGAAGATAGTACCATGAAAAATAGTGGAGTTACACTCGTAGATGAAGTGATGCATGTTTCTGGTACTAAATACATAAATCCAATTTACAAAAATATGTAATACTCTGAGATCATCAATCAAATATGAGTGTTGGATTATACAACATTCCAAGTGGTGATTTTTTAATGAAAGTTTCTTGATAAGAGAAGTGATGTTAAAATAGATGAATTAGGATTCATGAAATTTTATTTCAGTAAGTAAGGGTATAAAGATGAACCATTTATAATGGCATCATAATAAGTAAAATTATTTTATGTTACAGATCCCACAAACCGAAAGTGGTCAATTTCTCTATTATCGACCAAAACCACTAAAGGGTTGGATGAAAATTCAACTGAGGATGACCCTTTCATTGGGACATCACAATCATTTCATAATCATCCCAATGTAGATTGAATTTTTTATGTTAACGGATACCACAATGAAGGGATTTGGATCATCGATAGAGGTTTAAAAAATATAGATTGTTCAATAACCAAGTTACTTTTTTGTAATATACACCGTGTTATGTCAGGTTATTATCTATTTACTGCTAAATTTATGTACTATAAATTAAATGTTAAACCAATTATAAAGATAATGAATTATATATGTGTTGGTTCTCTCAATCCTGAGGGAAAAAAAATTTCTCAACCTACTGCCACTCACAGTGTAGAGGAATGAACTTCTCCACATGATGGTGCTCCCATTCCTGAGGTATAATAGGTTTCTTAACCTGCTGTATCTCCCATTGCATAGGTACAATGGCCATATTCACATGTCGATGATACCACTCCTGAGGAACATATTGATGATTTTTATTTTGGGGAAATGGTAGGCAGTGAAGGACTAGTGATGTAGAAAAAATAGGAGCTCTGTAGTTTGACGGTGTTAGTAAAAATACTTAATGAGAAAGTCAAAGGCATTAAATCTGAGATTGGATGGAATGCATGAGGCTAGCATGTTAACCCCAATAAGGCCATGTTCATTAGTTATATTGGAATAATCACTCAACAACACATGATGGTTGATGTAGATTTATGGCACCATATTGTGCCTGGGTTTAAGACACTGATGTGGAAAGAGATTACGGTAAAATTATTATGTCATTTATTTATTTTAATAAGAAATAAAATAATAAAATATTGACTTACACTTCATAATCCATTACAGAGTGCATTTATAGTAGATTAATCCCACAAGAAATATGTATTAATTCTTTTTGGAAGGATTCACAAAGGATTTCTCACAATCCTAACAAGACATCATCATAAAGATACTAAATGGAAAATAAACTCGCACCCACCACTTATCTATGCACACTTGATAACCCAAGAAGCATGGGATTTGTTTATTGGACATCATGTAGACGTGTCTTTTCAGGTACATTGTGGTTAGTAATACATTGTTTGACGATACATTTATTCATCACATTGATTGTTTTTTTATTTATGTAACAACAACTGAGTGTTGGAAATAAGGAATGAGTAGAAAAACTATTTTACCCCTACCATAAAGCAAGGATGGGGTGCGATTCAATTGAAAAAAATTGGTACATATTTTAAATATATTGTAATACTTTAATGTGACATGAAACAACACCATAATCATGTTTCTTTATTTATATATAGATTAATGACTCCAAATCCAAAGTCAATTCCATCCCACACCATTTGTTATAGAAGGAGGAACGTGTAAATAAATATGGGATACTAATAGATGAAAATACACAAAAAGTGTGGGAAACATGTGTAAGTATTACATAATAAAAAAATACTTTAAATCACTATTACATAACAATGATCACTTATTTTCCTATATTTTGTATCCTATATAGTCACAGAAATCAGTAACACTTGTACCTGATAAACACATACTATCGGTAGCCTTGAAGTCAATAGAATAATATGGTCGCATTAGAGGTCTGGCTTTTGGTGTGACACCCCGAACATATTTTGAGAAAAAACAAGTGGAGTATCAAAGTGAATTAACAAAACATATGAGATAAAGAATGTCTAACTTTGAAGAATAATTACAATGTTAGAGATAAATGATGGAAACTTTAATGGTAGGGTGCAAAAGAGAATAAGCAACTCAACAACAACCACCACGTAGAGATCCCTCCCCACCCCCACTAGCTATGAGGCTATCCATTCCACTCAAAGAGATGTATTAGTTATGGTGATCAATGTTCTAATAAATTTTTGTATGGAATTTGAATCAGAAATACATTAATACCTTTTTTTATTGATATTCTATAGGGTGACAATGATTGTGATTTGTATCTAGCAACACGCACCCATCACCTTGTAGCAAGGGCTATGGTGTTCAATATTCTAAATTACATGCTATATAGTAGACCACTTCCAATGGGTCATGTGTGAGTCTCGGTCAACATATCCCATGAGCTGATCACAGAGCTACCTATTCCAATTATTGAGGAAAATATTCATAGTGCCTAAAAAGAATTCTGGAACATTCACCCCATGATCGTCACATCTTGTAAAAGAACATTTCGAATAGCAGGTATTCATTTATAATTTAATTTTCAAGTTAAACCCTTAAAAATTTATGAAAAAAATTATGAACTGATGAATGTTATTATAGAATACAAATATAAGCGGGTGAAATTAAAAAACCCTCAAACCCATCGAAAGGATTGACCAGCTGATCTAAAAGATCTACTGAAAGCACCATTACCCTAATAGATCTATAATGATATTTACTATCCTTGAAGGATCATGTGGATACAAAGATAAAAAATAGTAATAATCATAGAGTTTATTTTGAATAAAATATATACAAATAGAAATATCAAGACTTCATTGGTTTTGAGAGTGTAAGTGAAATATTCGACTATGGTTGGCTAGGTGGATCAGTTGTAAATGCATACATGAGGTATGTTTTCAAGATTTGATTTTCCAAAAGCTAATATTCTTTTTTAATTATAAATAAATAAATTTCCTATTTTTGGTAGGAAAATATATGAAAAACAATTGAAGTAATTTTCCCACGAAAGAAAATTTGGACTTGTTAGTGCTCACATCTCCACTATAGAACAAATGAAAATAGAGCCCAAAAAAAGAATGAAATAGTGGCATGTCTCATAAAATCATTTGAAATAAAAATGTTATATGACATAATATATTAAATACCAATGATGAAAGGGTAAAAATATACAAATTTAATCATATCAAATATATTTTCATTTCATTCATTACTTATTCCTTTTTGTGTTTTTAGGCTACATTAGATGCTCATTACGGAAAATTTAGATACTCCAAAGATTTATTTCGTGGATTCAATGAATGGATATACAAAAACCCATCCACATATGATGGATTTAGTAAATTTTTAATACAATACATCTATTTTTTATAACTGAACATCAAGTTATATAATTTATATTATCTTTTAATGAGGATTCTGTTATGATAGGGTGGTGCATCATTATCATGAAAACAAGGAATGAGGCCAGGGGATATGCACAAGGACGAAGAAAGTACTAATACTGGACAAGTATAATGGTATATATAAAAATATTTAACTATACAAACACATATAAAAACAAATTATTTATTATGCTCAATGTTTCTATGGTTTCTAAAACAAACCAATGAAAAAGATTTGGGTTATTGTGTTTAAAAATTTATGAGAGATATTATATTCCATGAACAAACCAACATCCCTGAAGAGGTATTTTCAAATATTATTACTATTTAATTTAAAATATTTATTAATCCTTTGTGTATTTATATTTTTATAGTACCACTCTGACTTTAAAAAAGGCTCATATTCACAAGACGATATAGTTGTTCTTAGAAATGAATAGGAAGCATACCTGATGGAAGAATGTAAAAAAATATCATAAAGATGTGACTTTCATAAAATTAGTGTATTGTATCATATTTTTTTTAAATTTAATTATTTTTAGTATTACTCACATAAAAATTGTTTTCTTATATAAGTTGATTCCTTTGTTCGAGTCGGGGTGGTTCGTTCGAAGATGCTCATGCTCTTAAGAGATATGACTTCAAGTCTACAACCAATAATTCAATGAGAAGGTAAAGTTTTTTTAATATACTAGGTTTTTTCTCATAATATTATCTTTTTTATACAGCATTAATATAATTTAAATTATTTTTTTTGACTACTCATGTAGAAAATTTCTTTCACATACTTATTCTCCCTCAAAACCTTGTCACTCCTACATTGATGGCATTAATCACTTTCCTTTAAAGGCAGTGATGAGAAATTAAAAGAAAGGGATTAATTTTGACAATGAAGTGTTTTAATTTAGATAGAGAAATTAAATGGAAATCATGGTAACGCATGATGTTCTGAGTATGACTAAAAGTGTCTCTTTTTATTTAAAAATGATATTAATTTAAGTAAAAACAATAAGTGACACACTGAAAACCGAACAAACGTATTCAGATTATTTTTATATTTTTGTAAAATGACATATTAGTCATTTTTTCATGTAAGAATAAACCAAACCTCAGTACTACGCATGGTGTGGCCTGTATAACTCAAAGTGTGTCTTCTTATTTAAAATTGACATTAATTTAAGTAAAAACAACAAGTGGCATACTGAAAACTGATCAAATACATTCAGATTGTTTTCATACTTTAGGAAAATGATCCATGAATAATTTTTTACATGTAGTTGTTATGCACACTTAAATACAATGCACGATGTAGCCAGTATAACTCAAAGTGAATATTTTTATTTAAAATTGACATTAATTTAAGAAAAAACAACAAGTGATATACTAAAAACTGAGAAAAATCGTATTTTTTTATATTTTAATAAACCAATAAATGAGTCATTTTTGATGTGTAGGATTCAACCTCACCTCAATCCGATGCATGGTGTGACATTTATAACTCAAAGAGTCAGTTTTTATTTAAAATTGACATTAATTTAAGTAAAAACAACAAGTGACATACTAAAAACTGATAAAACACTTTCAGATTGTTTTTATAGTTTATTACAGTGATATATGATTCATTATTGATGTTTTGGAGTCAACCTCGCCTTAATCTGATGCATGGTGTGATCGGTATGACTAAAAGTGTTCGTTATTAGTTTAAAATTGACATTTTAGTTCAAAATGTGTCACTCACTGAAAGCCAAGAAAACATGCTCTGATTTTCTTGACAATTTATAAAAGAGATTCGTAAGTCAATTTTGACATGAATGAAGTAGTATCACATTAAACCAACACATGATGTGACTGGTATGACTCAAAATTTATGTTTCTAATTTGAAATGACATTTTAGAAGAAGAAAAAATTGCATACTGAAAACTCAGCAAACGCATTCATATTATTTTGATATTTTAGGAAAATGGTCTATTTGTAATTTTTGAAATGTATAAATCATCCTCACATATGATTCATAGTGTGGCCAATATAACTCAAAGTGTCTATTTTTATTTAAAATTGACATTAATTTAAGTAAAAATAACAAGTGATAAGATAAAAACTGAACAAATGCATTAAGTCTGTTTTGAGTTTTTAGGAAAGTGATCTATTAGTAATTTTTTGATGTGTAAGAATCACTTAAACCTCAATTAGACACATAGTGTGGATAGTATAATTCAAAATGTCACTTTTTATTTAAATTTAACAATAATTTAAGTAAAAACAACAAGGTACATACTGAAAACCGATCAAATTCATTTGGATTATTTTTATACTTTAGGAAAATGATCCATGTGTCATTTTTGATGTATAAGAGTTATCCGCACCTCAATACAATGCATGGTGTGTCCGGTATAACTCAAAATATCTATTTTTATTTAAAATTGACATTTATTTAAGTAAAAACAACAAGTGACACACTGAAAATAGAATAAACACATTTAGATTGTTTTTATACTTTAGGAAAATTTTCCATGAGTCATTTATGATTCATAGGATTCAACTGTACCTAAATATGACAAATGGTGTTATTTGTATGACTAAAAGTGTCAGTTATTAGTTTAAAATTGACATTTTAGTTCAAAACGTGTCACTCGCTAAAAACCAAGAAAATTTGCTATGATTATAATGATAATTTAGGAAATATATTCATATGTAAATTGTGATGTGTATGAATAAGTATCAAATAAAAATGACACACGATGTGACCGGTATGACTCATAATATGTGTTTTTAGTTTGAAATGACATTTTAGTAAAAAAAATTCCATAATAAAACTGAGAAAACACATTCATATTATTTTTACATTTTAGGAAAATGATATATTTGTTATTTTTAACATGTAGGAATCATAAAAACCTCTATACGATGCACAGTGTGGCTGGTATAATTCAAAGTATATCTTTTTATTTAAAATTGACATAAATTTAAGTAAAAACAACAAGTGACATACTAAAAACAAAAAAAAACTCATTCTGATTGTTTTGATATTTTATTAAAATGATATATTAGTTATTTTTGAAATTTAATAATCATCCTCACCTCAATATGATGCATGGTGTGGCCAGTATAACTAAATGTGTATCTTTTTATTTAAAATTGACATTAATTTAAGTAAAAACAACAAGTGACATATTGAAAACCGATCAAACACATTCAAATTGTTTTTATACTTTAGAAAAATGATTTGTGACTTATTTTTTACTTTTATGAGTCTTCCATTACCTCAATATGACACACGGTGTGGCTTGTATAACTCAAAGTGTCTCTTTTTATTTAAAATTTACATTAATTTAAGTGAAAACAATAAGTGACATACTGAAAACCAAGAAAAATCATTTTTATTATTTTAATACTTTATAAAAATGATCTATGAGTCATTTTTTATGTGTATCTTTCAACCGAACCTTAATCAGGAACATAGTGTGACCAGTATGACTAAAAGTGTCTGTTATCAGTTTAAAAGTGACATTTTAGGTCAAAACGTGTCACTCACTAAAAACTAATAAAATAAGATTCAATTGTATTGATAATTTAGTACAATGATTCATAAGTCATTTGTGATGTGTATGAAGCAGTCTCACATCAAACCAATGCACTATGCGACTGGTATGACCCAAAATGCATGTTTCCAGTTTGAAATGACATTTTAGTAAGAAAAAAACACAACTACCATATTGAAAACTAAGCAAACACATTTGGATTGTTTTTATACTTTAGAAAAATGATCCATCAGTAATTTTTTATAGGTATGAATCATACCCACCTCAATATAATGTACGGTGTGACCGGTGTAATTCCAAATGTGTCATTATTTAAAATTGGCATTAATTATAGTAAAAGAACAAGTGACATACTCCAAACCGAGCAAACACATTCATATTGTTTTGATATTTTAGGACAACAACCCATAACTCATTTTTGATGTTTATGAATCAACCCTTCATCAATAGGATTCATGATGTGATTGGTATAACTCAAAATGTGTCATTTGTATTAAATATTGAAATTTTATTAATGTATTCTTTCATATTAATGTTTAATTTATTTCTTTATAGTATTACTAACATAATATATTTTTTTCTTATATAGGTGGAATCCTTTTCTTAGGTTGAGATGATTTGTTTGGAAACTGATACCATGGTCAGATATTATTGTGATGGGATGACGAGCATCAAAAGGAGAAATATTAATGTTTTAGAATGTTTGTTGGATAATTGAAAATGAAAATTAAGAAACATTTTGTATGAAATGTAAATAGAAGTGTTTTTTTTGTATATACCATGGGTGGGAATTTTTGTATTCATGATGAAAATTAAATGTATATATCATTTTTTGAAGTTATATCATTGTTTGAAATTATAGTTTGTATATAGAATTTGAAATTGTAGGCTTTTTTTTTGGGTGTGCTGTTATATCAGCATCAGATTGCAGATGGCTAGGCCTTTATCAGTACTTTTTTTAGCATGGATAGAGGACCCCCTTTATTATCACTACGATTAAAAACACTTTTTTAATGCTTTTAAAATTCAATTTTTGTGTTGTTAAAGGGAATATGTGTAGTAGTGTGCATATGGTTTCAAAAAAATCTAAAAAAGGGATAAGGGTAGTTCAATTTTAAAACTGTTTCGGGGAGTCATGAAAGGGGTTGACCCTCCCATCCATATCCAAAGAGCAGTGATATTTATGTATATTTATGTGTATTATTAATAATTTATTTGTTTAATTAATAATATAATATTAATTATTAATATTAATTTCTATGAATATTATTTATAATTTTTTTATTTTTTTATATAAAATATTAACAATTTTTTAATAATTAATATATTTATCAATAATAATTTGTATTATTTATTATTAATTAATATTATATTATTATGTTATTAATTAATTAATAGTATAAAAATTATTATTTATAATATTTTAATTGTCAATATTTGTCAAAAAAATTGATATAATAATTATTAACATATTAATATGTAAAATATTTTTTAATTATCAATTGTATTTTTAGGTATTAAATAATAATATATTATTATGTTATTAATATATTTAATAGAATTGGAGCTAATATTTATTATATAATAATTTTTTAAAAAAAATTGTGTTTTGAAAACTATTTACTAGCTTATAATTATATTAATATATCAAGAAACTATTTTTTTAAGTTCAATCATTCACCTGCAGGAGGTACCTTCTAGTAATTATTCTGTTACATGTAATTATTAAAATAATGTTTTAAATTTGTAAGAATATGTTGGCCATGAACCTTTCAATTTGCCTATAAAGAATAATTTTATTGCATATGTTTGATGACTGCTTATGGTTCATTATATTTTCCCCATTTTTCATTAATTTTGGTTCACTTTATGGAGACACTTTTGAGAGATGATTATATTTGGGATTCCTACCTTCTTTTATTTAGAAGAATGTATTTTATAATAATAATGGATTTACATTAATTGTTGTCTTTTAGTTGAATTCCTCATCACTTATTTTGGGATTAGGGTTCGTTTTTTAGAAAACTCATTAAAAAATATTAATCATTTGGTTGATTTTGCTTCCTAAAATAAAATTATCTACTCTAAAACAGATCGAAAGTGGTGTTTCCCCTCATATTTGGAGTTAAGTGTCAAATCATGTAAAAGGGGACAATATCATGAAAGCTCTCTTGGATTGACATGAAATCATGGGAGAATGATGACTGAGTCATTTTTGATTTGTAGAAATATTTTTCAAATCCATAAAATTCTTGTGTCACCTGATATAGTGGAAAATGATGGGTAACATTGTCTATTATTATTAAAATGACATATCTCTTATTAGGGGATCAAAAATGAGAAAAATATTTTTGATTGATGTGAAAATTTAGGATAACATTTCTTGAATCATATGTGATCTATTGGAATTAACCGCACATCAATATAATGACTGGATTAGTCGTTACAATTAAAATTTCATTTTCACATTTATTAAAAATTTTGTAATAATAGAAAAATCTTGTGTTTAGGGGTTAAAACCAACCAAACGAGCTTAGATTGATATGAAATCTTGGGAAATTGATCTTTGGGGAACTTAAAATCTATAGGAATCCTTGACACACTTATTGGATACTTGAATTTCTCAATATTATTGAAATTGGTGTTTGTCCTTCAAATTTGGAGTTAAGCAAAAAATTACATAAAATGTGCCAATACCAAGAATACACACTTGGAGTTATATGAAATCATGGTAGAATGATCGAGGAATAATTTTTATCTACAGTAATCAATGTTTTATCCATCATATTCTCGTTTTGGTCAGTATAATGAAAAATTATGGGTAACGTTATATACTTTCACTATAAGAAATTTCTTCTTTTACACTCATGTCCATTAGTGACTGCCAAAAGTGGTCACTAAAAAGGGTATTAGTAATCGCTTTTGGTGGCTTCTAATACCAAAAACAAATCTGGTGATATTTCTTCCACCTTCAGTCATCTTCTTCATTTCTTACTATTATAACACGATGTCAAAGCCCCTGAACACCTCCTCCATCACCCATGTCACAAAAGGTAAGCCCCAATACACATTCTCCACCCTTGGGATTCTGAGAAACACTTCATGTGGACCTCCATCCACACCCCATAATCAATCCATCTCACCTCAAGAACCCTTGATGTACATTTCCTCCCTCTAGCCGCTATACACCTACCATGGTCGGTGAATGAAGCTCATGATATCCTCTTACCTCACCCCTCACGCCCCCACTTTTTTTCGATCATGCCCTGCATATTTTGGGTTTATACCATTAGATATTGCCAAAGGAAGTTATTATTGGTCTTTAGCAACCAAGAAACTATGACCACCAAAATAGTTCACTTGGCGACCATTAAAGGCCTTTAGTGCCTACTTTTAGCGGTCACTAATGGTCTCATTTCTAGTACTATTTTATTAAAATGAAATATCACCCATCACGGTTCAAAAATGAGAAAATGTCTTTTAATTGATGTGAAAATTTAGTATATCATTTTTCAAATCATTTTTTATCTATTAGAGTAAATCGTTCATCAATCTAATGCTCGAATCGGTCAGTATAGCATAAGGTATGATTTGAAATTATTACCATTTTTTTAATAATGGTTAAATCATGTGTATAAGGGTCAAAAATAACCAAAAATGCTTTGAATCACATGAAATTCTAGGACAATGATATTTAAGTCATTTATAATCTGTACGAATCATTAACACATAGATCAGATACTCAAATTTATCAGTATGATCAAAATTGATGTTTGTCCCTCTTATTTAGAGTTGAGTGAAAAATCATATAAATGTTAAAAAACCTATAAAACACACTTTTATTTTCGTGAAATCCTGGGAGTATGATTAATGAGTCATTTTATATTTTTTGTTTTCAATTCCGCATCAATCAGGTGCTCATGTTACCTAGTAATATGGGAAACAATAGGTATAGTTGTTTAGTTTTATTAAAATGACATATCTCCCATTAGGGGTTTAAAAAAAGAAAAATAATTATGATTGATGTTAAAATCTATGAGAACATTTCTTAAATTATTTTTTATATACTTAAACAAACTGCACATCAATCTAAATCAAGAATTGATCAGTATGGCTTAAGGTATGATTTGACATTATTACTATTTTTGTACTAATGGGAAAATCATGTGTGTATGAGTCAAAACCAACCAAATTATCTCCGATTCATATTTAATATTATTATAACAATATTTAAGTCATTTAAAACCTATAGTAATTGTCTAAATGTCAATCAGATTCCTGAATTTCTCGGTATTATCAAAAGTGGTGTTTGTCTCTCAGATTTGGAGTTATGTAAAAAATCACATAAAAGTATCCAATACTAAGAAAACACACTTTTTTTGAGATTAAATTATGGGATAATTATCATGGAGTCATTTTTTATCAAGATGAATCAATTCTACAACCATCAGATACTAGTGTCGCATGGTATGGTAAACAATAATGGGTAATGTTGTATAGTTTTATTAAAATGACATATCTTCAATCAGGGAGTCAAAAAAAATTTAAAAGGATTCTAATTGAAATAAAAATCTTTGAAAATATTCCTTTAATCATTTTTGATCTGTTGAAATCAACCTTCTATCACTCTGATTCATAGATTGATCGATATGGCTTACGGTATGATTTAACATTATGACTAATTTGTAATAATGGTAAAATCATGGGAATTGGGGTAAAAACTAACCAAAGAAGATCTAATTGATGTAAAATCTTAATAAAATGATATTTATGTCATTTAAAATTTTTATTAATCATCAAAACATCAATCAGATACCTAAATTTCTTAGTATGATCAAAAGTGGTGTTTGTTCCTCCGATATAGAGTTAAGTTAAAAGTCGCATAAAATAGGTTAATACTAAGAAAACACACTTGTATTGACATGACAAAATGGGAGAACTATCATCAAATCATTTTTGATCTATAATAATTAACATTGCATCCATCAAAAGCTCATGTCACCTGGTATGATGTAAAACAAAGGGTAACATTGTATTGTTTTATTAAAATGACATATCTCCCATAAGGGGTCCAAAAACAATAAAAAAATTATGATTAAAGTGAAAATATAAAAGAAAATTTCTCAAATCATTTGTGATATGTTGTAATCAACCACATGTCCATCTAATTCTCAGATTGATCGGTATGTGGTAAACATTGTTTTCAACTTTAATAGTTATTTCTCAAATGATAATTAAATAGTGTAATTAGATATAATAGATTATATTTTCATCATTTATGTATTTATGATGTTTTATATTCATAAAATGATATAAACTATTTTGATTATTCTATATATATTAACCAAATAAATTATATTTTAATGTTAGACATATTAATATTAATATTCTATTTGTTTAGTTGTTTGTTGTATTGTATTTGAAGGTTAATTGAGAAAGAATATTGTAAGGGTTTTAAGATTTATAGATACTAGTTTTTTATTTTTTAGTGTTTTTATTTTGGACGGAATTTATAATTTAGATTTTTTTTAAAAAAATTGGGTTAACAACTACCTATGGTGGTTGATAATGTGTTTTTTTCTATGAGAATTAGTAGCCACCTATGGTGGATTATATAATATATATATTTAATGATTTCCCATGGAGGCTGCTAAAGCCTTTCCCAATGACTGCTTCCGTGATCGTTTTAGGGTATCTATAGCGATCGATATTGGCAGTCACTATTTCCCTTTAGTGACAGAGAAACTTCGGCCTCCAAAAGAAATCATATGGAAGTCTCTAAAGTCTTTTAATTATCACTTTTTATATTCATTTATGGTTAATTTTGTAGTGGTGTTTTCTGGTTATCAATCACACTATTCTTTTGAATGTTAGCAGTGAAAAAGAATTTTGGTTAGATATGCTTTATTTGGCCACCTTAAATATACCAACCCTTTAACTGTGCTATACAAGAAAAATTATCTTCATATAATATGATGAAAATATTATTATGAATATCTAATCAATAGTTAATTCTAACATGATTAATAACCAATCTAAACCAAACACTTTCTCAACTTACTTTATGAATTGCAATCAACTTGTCATGGTGGGAAGAATTCATAGAAATGGTTTGTTTTGTATAACATTAAGAAATAGTAGTTCATCCATACGTAAATAAATATCTTGTTAGAGATACTTCTTTATATGGATATAAAAAGTATCCAACATCAACATAAACAACCATATTTGGTTCTTAACATTTGGAATAAAGTAACCCCAAATCTCCGGATCCATGAAGATATCTTAATACTTGTTTGACATCGTTCCAATGCTGATGAGTAGGTGAAAAACTATACCATGCCAATAAATTTATAGTAAATGATATATTTTTCCTTTTATTATTTCCAAGGTACATCAGTTATCCAATAGCACTTATATATGTTACTTTAGGAGCAATTAGAACTTCAATATCCACTCAAGGATTATAATGATCACTATCGCAATCAAGACATTGTACAACCATTGGTGTAATTAATGGATGTGATTTATTCATATTAAATATCTTTAGGAATTTAGAGTTATATCATGAGTGATGAAAAATGATTCCATCCTTAAGATTTTCAATCTATAAACCAAGGCACGAATTTTTCTAACTAAATTCTTTCATTTAAAATTCTTTCATAAAATATTCTACTACTTTAGAAAGTTTATCATTATTCCCAATAATATATAAATCATCAACATATACTACAATGATCACAAATTTAGATCTAGTCATCCTAATGAAAACACATGGGAAAATTGGATCATTTTTATCACCTTCCTTCATCAAATATTTACTCAGATGGTTATATCACATACAGCCTCACTATTATAATCCGTAAAATGATTTATTCAGATGAACAGAATAAAGATATCAAGATACAAGATATTTTTTTGGTAATTTAAATCCTGTTGGGATTTTAATTTAAATATCATTTTCAATATCATCATAAAGATATAAAACACTACAAGAAAACGGCTTATTAGCAGTGGTTTTTTTTTCATATAGCGGCGGTTTAAACCGCCGATATATGGTTTGGCGGAGGTTTACAGAAACCGCCGCTAAACTGGGCGTCGGCAATCTATTAGCGGTGGTTTTATGCATTTCGCGGCGGTCAAAGAAAAGCATCATAGTGCCTCATTTCACGGCGGTATTTGGTAAATTTAGCGGCAGTTTTACGGGCTATTTAATTAGAGGTGGCTATAATCGCCGCGAAATTCAGGCGTTTCATGCACCTGCTTAGCGGGGGTTAAAACCGCCGCTAATTTCGACGTGATTTTGTGGTGGTTTTAACCACCGCTAAGTGTATTGACAATTACATTTAGGGGCGGTTTAAACCGCCGCTAAATGTATAAGTGGTAAAACATTAGCGGCAGTTAAAACTGCCACAAAATGCTGACCTGAAAAAAAAAATAGCATTTCTGCTTATACTGCACCACTGCCCTGAAAAACAAACCAAACAAGAAACCATTTATCATGCCAAACATTCTCAATGGGAAGGAATTCATCATATTTTTCCACTAATAGAAGTATTCCCCCAAGCATAAAAATAATTCATAGGCCAATTTCTACCTCACCATGGGATAGATAAATAGTTTTGGTTCCTATAAACCATCAACTAATCAACTCACTATGGAATTATGGTTTATGGTACATGATAAACTAAAAAATATATGTCTCCTCATAATGATGAATAGCATGCACAACTATCAAAAAAGAGAAGGTTTGGTGTTACACCCAACATGGTTAACATCACTACCATCACAAGTACTAAAAACATTCATGGTTTTAATCACACCCAACACAACTATCAAAGAAGATAAGGTTTGGTGTTACACCCAACATATATACATGAAGATAACAATGGTTAACATTACACCCAACCCATATAATAAATAATAACAATAGTTGGAATTACATTCAACCCATGTAACTAACAAGAACACTAGTTTTAATTACAACCAACCCATATAAGAAGTCATAGGAATATTTGGAATTATGCCCAATCTATGTAAAAACCAAGATAAATTTTCAGAATCATGTACAACCTACATAACCACAAAAATTTGGTTGGAATCACACCCAACCCATATACCAATAAGAATGATAGTTGGAATCTTATAAAACTTATTATAAAGTGTTAAACATGGTTAAAAAATAGCCAAACTATATAGCATGCCAAAGAAATTGTTAGCATTATGCCAAACCTAATTAACAATATAGAAACATCATTGGAATGAAACCCAACTAAAGCACCAAGTAATAACAAGAATTTAATTACACCCAACCAAAAATATACATCATTTTACTCAAGTCACTCTTACTTGGATAAGATCTCCACTATCAATTATGTTGTATATAATTCACCATCATTGAAGAATTTCTTTAAATAACTTTTAAGATATTATCATTTCACATTAATACATACCCCTCTTGGTTATCATTCCAAGTTCGACCACCAATTTCAATTTAATTCATGGATGTACTTGATTAATAATTATAAACCAGAGGACCTTACATAGCCCTAACCAACCTTTCCTGAATCTCATCTATGAGGAAATCTAATTTTGTTCCATCTTGATCCATTGTTACCTTCCCTTCTACACTTGTGCCTCAAACAACACATACAACATATATATAATAAGGAGAAAATTTATGCACCACCTACGCAATATTCATAAACACCCTTTCATTTAATGTTGATGAAAAAGTTGATCCAATTCAATAAGAATACCTAAAGCATACAAAATACCTAAAATTATGGATTTAGAATGAAACACAAGATAACATCAAATGAAACAAGAGATTGGGGGTCACATGGATTTATACTTATAGTTTAGAGATGATAAAAATTGAAAATATTTTATTCCATAAAGGATTAAAGTGTATGGATAAAAATTTGCCAAAGAAGAGAGGGGAGGGATCACTACTAGTCGTTTGTCCTATAAGGAGGAGGAACGAGGATTAAATGAGTTGATGTTCAGTCAGAATAAGAACCTTTAAAACATCATTGTTATAAAATACTTTGTATCAATGATTGACATTATGGTTCCAGGAAATAAGGTCTCTCCAGTCTACCACATAAGAAGACATTTGAGAAATAGAGGACATATTTAAAGAGAATAGAGAATATATTAGAATATATGTAACCATTAAGAGAGAATCAGTTGTGCTAATCAAACAAAATAAGTGCATCACATGGAAAACATTACGTGGACCACATGATCCATTCTAGGTCACGAAAATCACATAACCCATAAAAAATCTTTTGATCACATGATTTTTCTTAATACATATAATCATGTTACCATGTGAAGGTCACATGAATCACATAAAGATTAGTAGATCATGAAAAAATCCTCAAGAGACAACTGAATCACATAAGATAGACTAATAGACAAGGGTGTGCATAAAAGTTCAAATAAATTACCATTGATTAGTTCATGGATTGATTAAGTGAGATATTTAGACAAGGTGATCACACAAAGAGGTCAAGTGACATGATCACATGATTAGGTCTCTTTTATGGTTCTTGTGATGAGGTAATGCAAAGTTGTCTTGCAAAACAATCGCACGAGAGAGGAGGTTTTGAGAGCTATGGAGCTTCATGTCACCGGTAAAATGACCAGCCTCTCACCCCCTATTTATAGGGAACCTCAAGGAATATGAATGGAATTATAGAAGACCAAAAGATGTTTTGAATTCCAACCAGAGAAATCATAAGAGACTCATGAAGTCATTTCCTACCTCATAACTGAGTCCGTGTTCCTTCGAACATCACTTTTGTGGGGGGGTGGAATTTTTTGACGCTAGCCAAATGAGCATTGCATATTTTAGGAAAAAAGAAATTCCCAAAGAATAGGTATTAATATATACCCAAAGGAAAGAAAATTCTAGCATGTATACATATAGATTAATCACCTAGGTCACAAGGACCATGTGAACTTCAATGAGGCTCATGATCACATGACCCTAGGAACATCATGCAAAGGGGTTGTGCAATTCATGTGATCTGTTCTTGATCATGTAAAGCCCCATAAAATAACCCAATTAATCATGTAAAACCCCTCTGATTATTCTTTTTTATCATATGAAATGTCATCTAACAATCTCCTAATATGTTTATAAAATAAAATTTAGAAAAGAGGGAAGCTTCATGGGATGGGAGTTGCATTGGTTTTCATGTGATGTGGTTACGTGCCTCATAAAAACTATTAATGATCATGAAAATCACCTCAGAAAACCATCTTGATCTAGTGATATCCATTAAACATGTCTGTTTGGACATGAACCACCCTAATGAGTCCAATTCCCAATGCAGAATTTACAACAGAAACATCAAAGATCCTATTACCATAGATCATCTAACCAATGAAACAAACACATCATTCTCTTTACCACCTGAGGTTATTGTGATCATTCAAGGTTAGCCACTAAAGCTCCCCCAAGACCAATGGTTTTTTAAAGGTTCCATACACCACACATGTTATATATACAAACCAACCTTTCCCATATTTGTTCAACACATCAACAATACTACTCATGGTCCGATGATGCATCACCACCCTCTCCACCTCCATCTTCTGCTGCCACCTGTAAGAACATTATATTGAAAATTAAATATTGTTGCATATTAATAATTAAACTTAAAACCAATAAAAGTTTGAAAAATAAATGATTTTGATTTTTTGTGATTTACCTGCTCACCACCACTCGGTGCACTACCCCTGGGGGCATATCTTCTCATCTGCTGATATAAATCAGTCAACGCTTTCTGCATAGCAGATATCTGAGCCCCTTGGTCTTGAGTTATAGCTCGTAGAGAAGAAATCTCCCTCTGAGCATCTTCAGGTATGGGCTGACTATAACCAGGAGTAGATGTGGCTGGAATCCCTGATGGCCTACTAAAGACCTCAGATGGTACGGGTCCCAAACCCATCTTACGCACTCTACCAGGATGCTCCTTCCCAAGGACTTGAGCAACCTGGTCATCCTGGGAGACTGAGTAGGACTGCCCAGGATTGGCATCCCATAGTTCTTTAATTTTTACCTATAAATCAAATATCAATACATATTAACACAGTAAAAACTGATAATAAGTTATTATAATAAAAATTTGACTTCATACCACAACTTCTTTGGTAGGCTCATTAACAAAGGAGCCATATGATTTTCTGTGAACATCCAACCACAGTTTAGTCCGGGAGGCTTCGTGCCCTAAATTCTATGACTGCATTAAGAAAAGATAAATAAAAAATTCAATATATTAAATAGATAATATTTTATTATAAATATTTAAACTATTTAAAATATTACCAATGACATTCGTCTTCTAGAAAATCTTTTTGAGCCCGCCGTGTGAGGGATGACTTGCTTCGCCCTATTTGATGAATTCTTTCGTGAGAGATCCTGAGATAAATAAAATTCAATTTAACAGTAATGTATCCAATTTCATCTCCTCTTCATATACATGTATTAATGTAAAATGAAGATAATATAATAATATATATTTCAATACCATCCGCTTCTCATCACGATGCCTGTCGACAAAAACTTTCTACTGCTCTTTCGGTACCTCACTGGGTAGCTTGTCATACATTTGTTCCAAGGTCAACAAAGTATCGTTGAAATCACACCACAATATCTATTTGAAATCTTTCCATTTTTTACCAAGATTTTTCAAAGTCCACTTCTGTGCTATAACATCAGCAACTGTGAAGTGGAAGAACATATGTATACAGAAATTCATTTTGAACATATTAGTAACATGAAATTCAATTAAACCATAAGGTAATAAAATTACCTTTATTTGAGAATCTAAAACTTCATTTTTCCAGTTTGGAGGCATATGTCTCCAATCATCATATGAAATGGGAAGGGAAATGGGCTCCGCTGCCAACTGACCTATAATCTGGCCAAGTAACCCCGCGACATCATCTGTAGGGACCCCATAAGAATCAAATGGAACGACTATCTTTGGGCCATTCAAGTTCCAAACATCTGAGCTTCTTAAGTGTTTCTCCATGGTTTCATTTTTGTCATCTTCAATGAGCAAACAATTAGTATAAAGAAAATGAAATAAATTTATTTAATTAAAATTTATACCTATGATTGTGACCCTCCAGTATGTCTGGGATGAACTGGAAGGGGTCTGTCACCACCCAACTGATGAGGCACCTGTAGGGGGAGTCGACGACTCAGCATCTAATGGGAGGCCCTCTGATGGTGTGAGAGATGGTGCAGGGGGAGATGGTGCGGGGGTGGGTGCCTCAGATGTCGTGGGGAGTGACCCAGATGGACCGTCATCCATCGCAGAACTAAAATAAATAGTATACCGCTTCCTCATTGGCATTACTGTCATTTAATAAAATAAAATTAAGTTCAGAATATATATTTCAAAAAAATTATGCAGAAAAAAAAAATTAAAAATGATAATAGATGCCCAGTACTAACAAAAAAAAATAACAATGATAATGAATGACTGCAGAAATGAAACAAGTGGTTGTTGCACGAATGAATAATTGTACGTACAATCATTTTCCCCTTCAATCATGTAATTTTCCTACTCCATTGCTTCATCCAATTCATTCATCCTTGCAAGACTAATATTTTCAATATCACGATGGAAAAATAATTCTGCTTCCTGTTGTTGATGACATTCAATTTCAGAGGTCAAATCTTCTACTTCATCACCCATATCATACAAATCTCTTTGTGTTACATGAGTAACTACACTCCACCCTTCATCCACAACATCATTCACATAATATACCATATTTTATTGCGATACTAAGATATATGGATCATGTATTTCATGATCACCAACATCCATCAAGTGAGAGAAGTTCACAGAAGTAAATTGCAATGAATCTCTTTTAACACCTTTGATAATATCGACCCCATTTGCATTTGAATAAAACAACAGAAAAATGTCCATGGTAGTTTAATTCAATAATATCATGTAGATTTCCATAGTATCCCACTTCATCAAATGTAAATATACCACTATTCTGTGTTTTCAAACCCACTTCTCGATCGAATGTACGAAATCTAAAGCCATTCACATTATAAGCGTCGAAATTTCTAACTTTCTTTATAGGACCTCTAGAAAGAAACTTCAAATCTTCTGACAAGTCTTCTAGAGTATCAGTATTCATGATCTGAAAAAAGAAATATAATTTAATAGATTTACAAATTGTATGTGTCAAACTAATATTCATATTTATTGCAATATTTATGAACTTACACGTTGTGCAAACCATTCTACAAGCTCTTTATTCACAGATTTCGTTATATCTTTCTCATTTCGTGTTCGGCCTCTCATTTGTCTCTTTGTTTGTATCCTAAACTCTTCAATAAATGGATCTGCAATTTCACTATTCAGCAGCACATATCTATGTGCCTGTAATAATTCCAATTCTGTCAGTGTCACATTTGAGGTCCTCCCAACTGATCGGCCAATAGCATGAAATATTGTTGATTTCTGATGCATTTGAGATTGAGTTGATGTGTCGTCAACACATCCAACTCGATTAAATCTTGTCTCAATATCATCTAAATACCTGGAACAAAAGGTAAGACATTCCTTGGCAAAATATCCTTTAGTAATAGATCCTTCTGGTTGAGCTTTATTTCTCACGTATGATTTCAAATGCCCAAGATATCTGTGAAATAAAATAATAATATTATGCATTTATTTAAATGTCAAAAATTATTTACCTAACTGGAAAACATATAAATAAAATACCTCTCAATGGGATATATCCATCAATAATGAACGGGGCCTCCTAATTTAGCTTCTTCAACCAAATGCATAGTTAAATACATCATGATAGTAAAAAAAGATGGAGGAAAGATCATATCCATTACACAAAGAGTAAATAAAAACCTCTCCTAGAGGTTGTCAAGCTGAAATGGATGTACAAATTTCTCACATAATTGCCTGAAAAATGTGCAGAATTGGAGTACAATAGCAGTAAATTTTTTAGGTAATAATGTACGCAATGCCAATGGTAGTAACTGCTGTAACAAAATATGTGAATCGTGACTTTTCAATCCATGTAACTTACGATTCTTCAAGTCAACACACCTCGAGATGTTACTCTAATACCCATCAGATACCTTCACATTCTTTAAAATTCGAAGGAACGTATCTTTATCCCTATTTTTCATTGTGAAAATGGCCGGAGCATACTTTTCATTCTCATCTGGACAGAGATCACGTTTTATGTTCATTACTTGTAAGTATTTACGAGCATTAAGATGATCCTTCGACTTTCCATGCTCATTAAGTAATGTAAAAATCAAATTATCACATACATTCTTCTCAATATGCATCACATCAAGATTTTGGTGCAAAAAATTAAATTCCCAATACAAAAGTTTGAAGAATATACTTTTTTTCTTCCATTGTTGCATTCTGATTTCACTTGACGATGCACTTCGGACCCGTTTTCCACAATCATTCAAATGATGAACCTTCCCAAATTCCGTTTCACCATTTTCAAGCTGTCTCAATATTTCAGAACTGGTTAACAACTTTGGAGGTGGTCTACAATCAATGAAACCATTAAATTTTGATTTGTTCAGCAGAAATCTATGAGATGCATCGAGAAATCTTCGATGGCATAAGAAGCACCATTTTCTACTGTGAGGTAGCCGTTTGGGCTCAAAATCAAAGTTACAAACGGGACAATCCAAACCCGTATAATTTTTCCAACCAGATAAATTCCCAATCCCAGGTAAGTCACTAACGGTCCACAGTAAAGGAGCATGCATTTTGAACATTGTTTTAGAAGAAACATCAAATTTCTCAACACCGTTACTCCATAAGTCTTGCAATTATTCAATCAAAGACTGCAAGTATACATCTAAATCATTTCCAGGAATTTGTTTTCCAGGAATAATCATTGAAATGATAAAAGATTATTGTTGCATACACATCCAAGGAGGAAGATTATAAGGGATCAAAACAACTAGCCAAATGCTATAACTTGTACTCAAAGTCCCAAATGGGTTGAATCCATTGGCAGCCAATCCCAATCAAACATTACTAGGATCAGCTGAGAAATCTGGATGTAATGAATCAAATGTCTTCCATGATTGGGAATCTCGTGGATGTCTCATTAACCCATCATTTTTATTATCTACAGAATGCCACTTCATGTGTTCAGCGGTTTTTGATGACATGAATAATCTTTGCAATCGCAGCTTCAAAGGAAAGTAATGCAAAACCTTTGCAGGTGTGTTCATTTTCTTCTTCTTCATGAAATTATGTTCAGTCAGACTTCCAACATCACCCTTTGACTGCCATCTAGAAGAAGAACATTTCTTGAAATTCTGTCTACTTGAATCCTCTCCCCAATAAAGCATACAATCATTGGGACACGCATGTATTTTTATATAATTCAGACCAAGCTTGTTACCGACTTTTTTCATATCATAAAAAGATTCTGGGATTTTTGCTTCAGGAAATGCATCACGAATCAATTCCAATATCATGGAAATTGCCTTATTTGTAATTCCACATAGACCTTTGATGTGGTACAACTTCAGCAGAAATGAAATCTTTGAATATTTCAAACACCCACTATACAACTCTTGATTTCCATCGTCAACTAAATCATGAAAAGAATTTTTCTCAGTGAAGTTTTCCGTTACATTTGGCTCTATATAATCAAGAGGAGGATCCAATGATATGTTCCAATCTTGATCTACTTGTGTTACTGTCTCAAAAACATCACTTGCCACGTTGCAATTTGTATCACCCTCTTCTGGTTGTTCTGATATGTTTTGATGCTGATAGTGGTGTCTTGCAGTGCCGAATGCATCATTTAAGAGGTTTTTCATTTCATTTTCCATTGTTGATGAACTTGGGACCTCATTCTGTGGATTAACATCAGTGCTCAATCTTTCTGTATTGTTCGATTCTCCATACCAATTCCAACACAAATATTGACCAGGGAATTGCTTCAGTATTAAATTTTCATAAACTTCATCTCTCTTAAACCATGTTCTAAATTTAGATTTAGGACATGGACATTTTATTCTCCCTTCAATTTATTGATTAGAAATCGCAAAATCAAAAACTCATTCAAACCCTTAACATACTGAGGTGTGTTCCTCGGTAATGTGATCCAGCTTTTATCCATGTATATCACAATGTGCCTACACAAAATATATGATAGTGTAAGATTGCAGAATCATAATATAATAAAGATGACCCATTGATCATAAAGTATGCATAATATAAAAAAGATGATTCATTGATCACATTTACCACTTACTTAGCATGCCTAGACAAACCAGACAAGTCTGGTCCCTAGGAGACAGCGTGAACACCTCATTGAGGAGCAGTAAGAATATCGGGTTACACAATTATCATAACACTGTCAATCACACATTTATGTTGCCTCAAACAATTTATATCCCCACTACATTAATGAGATACATTGGTCCACTTAGATTACTTCCACACCCTCACAAAAAATACTACAACTTTCCTGAACATCTCATATACTCACATGCTTGGTCATCTCAATTAAATGTTTTATTTTATTTTCCATATCTAAATGGGATACCAGTCGGTATTTATAACATCCATCCAAAATCACTAATATAGAATACCAATGAATGGGTTCCCATTTATAGAGTTTCCCCTCACTGGATTATGTTTAATAATCATTAACTTTACTTATCAATATCATAGATCAATAAAAATAATATGGAATGTTTTTTTACCATATTTAGTTTCATAATTTGAACAATGGTGTTGATACTTGTTTATAAGCCAAAGAATATTCTTCTCACTAGATCCAACACAGTGATAACAAATTATGATAATTCCCCCACTTAATTTCAATGTTTTTTCATCTATTAACCATTTATTTAGTCATGATTACCTATTATTCAAAGATTGACAAGGATTATTTAATTCATTAAAAAGATGAGTTTTATTTTTTTGTTCTTTTTAAACATTACTATAAATTATTATCTTTTCATTACATATAATCAAGTACCTTTTATTTATATAATAAACATATGGTTCAAGTGATCTTTTATTTTTATTGATGATACTTTTTTTAAAATAATTAAATGGTTCTCTCCCATTTATCCTCATAAACCAAAGAGAAATATTCATATATCAATTATCCATATATATTACATGGTTGTACCTTCCATGAGTTCCTCATGAGTGTGTTGTTGAGTCAGAGACAGAGATATGTTAGACCTTTTGAATTGATATTTGTTCTTTCCTGTTGGATCTAAGATTAGTTAGACCATTTGAGGTCACTGATAAGCTCATATAGGTTGCTTATCGATTAACATTGTTGGTTTTTATGATAGGTATTCATGATTTTTTCCACATGTATCATCTCAGGAAATACCATCCTGATCCCACTCACATTCTAAGTTGGGAAGAAATTGAGTTTGAGCCATATGTTTCTATTTTAGAGAAACCAATTGATATTGTTGACTCTCAAGTGAATGTATTTTGTGGGAATTTTATTCCATTGGTTAGGGTTCTATGGAAACAAGGATCAAATTATCAAGAGAATTGGGAACACGAGTCATTGATGAAGGAGGAGTGAACTCATATTTTTCCATGGATTACATATTTTACATGACTTATTGAGGAAAAAAATTATTTATAGTATAGAGTTTGTAAGATCCTATTACTGATCTATCAGGTATTTTTTATCCTCTTCATGGTTTTCCTTTTTTCCATTATCTGTAAAGGACTGGGAAGGAATTGGTAAGATACCTAAAATGGTGAAGTCAGATATTTGTTGTACTTTCATCTTTAACCAGCTTTTTCTAAATGATTCAAAATTCTTTCACACTGTATAACTAGGTTACACACCGTGTAACTATTACTGGATACAAGTCATGAAAGGGTATTCATGCTGTTAAAGTTTACACCTCGGGAAGAGTGGTTTCACATCGTAAATTTTAAAATAATGGATTTTTAATTCGAGGTGAAGGATTTTTCAACATACTAGAACACCATGGATTTCACATCAGGTAATAGTATTACACATCATCAAATGGCCCTCGTGTAGTTTTTAAAATAGGCGAGTGGCTATTTTGGTTTCAGTTCTTTTCTCCAGGCCCTTGGATCCCTACCTAGAGATCTTCTCGGGTTATTTTGGGAGACTATTCTCCATCTAGATTGAGCCATTCAACATTGTATCTTTTATTATAGTTGTGGTTCATCTCTATGGGTAAGAAATATTTCTGATTCTTCGTTTCTCTTGATAATAGTGGCACCCTAGGGTAACATTATCATATCTGGTGGCCTAAGTTTTTGAATCTTTGTGTATTCTTCTAGATCCTTTGGGAGATCTCATTATGGAGGACATTCCTTGGTTAGTTGTGGTGCGACAGATGTCTTTTCTTGAGGTATTTGGTGTTTTCCCTTTCCACCAACCCCTTCTTTTCTAATTTATATCAATATTAATGTTTTTATTATATTCTAGGGCCTTTGTTTTCATCATTGGGTTTTCATTGTTGGTGGATCCCATTACGGGAATGTGTGACTTGAGCTTTGAGGTAGGTGGTTCCATCTCTATCCTATGATAATTAGCCTAATTTATATTAATTTATAAGTTGATTTATCAAATTGGAATGACTATTTTCATTTGTTTATGAAGGGGTTTTTGAGAGAAATTTTTTTCCATGATTTTTGATAAATGAAAATGAAATGGGTACTTTTAAAATATTGAAATTGATTTGTGAAAATGAGCACTTTGGTTACCTTGGGTACTTAGGTGGAAGGTTTATCTTGAGTCCATAGTCCAAGTTTTGTGATTATTAGGAGGTTTTCTCATGGGTATTTCATTGGTTTCCTAGTCCCATTGTTCTAGGGGAAAACTATTATCATTTTCGGGGGGGGGGGGGGGGGTTTACTCATGGGGTATTCCTCTTCTTCCTAGGCATGTGTTATAGGAATTGGATTGTTCACATGATTTATTATGGTATAAGTATTCTTCTAGTCTAAACTATAGTGTTCCTTGGTACTTATGCCTCTACTACTTATTTTATTTTGTACTGATTGTATTTCTGAGTTATAATTGATATAAATTTTGTACCTACTTTTCTTTATAACTAGGAAAAAGGGAAATGTTTACCCATGTTTTCTATAAAATTTCATTACTACTTATTATTCCATGTTATATTTAAAATAAGAATACATTAATAGTTATATAGAGGATTGATATGGAACACCCGGGTGGGATCCTATGGAGGCTGTTAGCTCACACCTTGTGCACCTCCTTAGGGGTACGTAGACATTTGTATGTCTTCCAATACTGGGAAGGGAAAGGCGCTGAAGTGAGGTGGTGAGGTTTGTGTTAGCTGGTTTTAGGTAGCTGGTGGTGAGATGGAGGGAGTTCATCCACACCATCTCATGGAGTATTTTTTGGTTTTAGTCCATGTAGTTAGACTTGTTTTCAAAATGTTGACTACTTTTTTAATTGTTCTTTTCTACTTTCTTTTGACTATTATGGTATATATATTCCTTTAGTATTTCACATTCCTTTTCATTTTGTGTATACATATATGCAATGTGTTTGATCATGTTGGGATAAATTTTTCCCTTTGTTGTGTTTTTTGATGCATTGGTGCTTGCCTCCAACCCACGAGGATCGGGAATAACCTTCGGGTATGTAACAGAATGGGTCAGTTACCACATTTGAGGGTTACCCGGGTCAATTCAATACACAACCTCAATGGAAACTCTTCCTAGAATTAAATTAAAGATGAGAGTGACCCCCATATCCAACCTCCTATAGGCCCCGGGTTGATGACTAGAATAGGGGTATAAAAAATAAGGATGAGAGGAATTACCATCATATGTACCAATAATAATAAAAAGAATAACACTGAACAACATCATAATATATATATATATATATAAATTTAAATCAACAATAATACTTTAAAGAATGAATAGGTAAAAAAATAAAAACCCCAAGATAAAAATACCAAATAAATCTCCACGGTAGTGATTTCACAAAAAACACCAAGCACAAAGATAGTACGACCCAACTTAGTCACAAAAAATATCCTAGGAATCTTGAATTTTTTATATATATGGGGTTTATCATAATATGTATCCTTAGTATGATTATACACAATACCTCTAATGAAAAAGTTAAAGGAATATAATAACACATCATTGAACAAACAACATAACTAGTAAGCACCTAGTAGGTCACCTATTGAAAATACTCACCAAGACTCGATTACTAAATATCATAATCATGCATAGTAAAATAATATCAGATGAATATGACACAAAGGCACCCTAAAACCAATTTCTTATTTTCTTCACTATCGCACCCTAATATCAAATGTCATATTCTCCCAATATCTTTAACATTTATTCCATATAATACTATATCTCATATTACAACCATACCAAAAACCTTATCCATAACATCATCATTAGCCAATAGCCTCTATCACATATCACATATCATCAACACTTATCAAATCCATTACTATTGGGAATCAAAATCATGAAGGACATTAACCTAATTCCCTCCACCTACCATGCACAGCCTCTAATATATATCCTTGCATCAACACCACAATATCCCATCCCATAAATACCACTTATAGTCCACTATTTTACTTACATCATATAATTATCTCAATACACCATAGGGACTTATAGTGCACCTAGTTTATAATCATCATCAATAAATCAAAGGGTTTTCTAATATGTAATGTACATTCACATAAATAACCATTAGGGTCTTCTATTTCACTATATACTTTAGAAGTATGATCTTACCCACCTCAATACATCAAAGATAATTCTAATACTAGAAGGGGGAGTGGGGATGGGGGAGTAGGCATGCATCCATTCCCTCACCAACTCGAATGTTAGGGGAAACAACTCAGTACCCAGAGCTTGTTGGGATTCGAGAAGGGTATCTAACTCAAGTGGGATGTATTCGAAAACCAAAAATAATAATATTTAAGTATATTTATAGACACACACAAGACCAACATAAGACATAAATAAACAAATAGAACTTCTATAGCTAGTAAAAATCACCACACTACTACAACCTCACATTACCATCACTGCCAACTATAACACAATGACCATCCCCACATCTTATACAAAGATCCACAATAAAGATGAATAATTTACCATCATGACTCATCATTTATCCCATTTATAGATTCATTTCACCAACCATATTACATTATTTATATTTTATATTAATCATATTTAATGACAAACCATGCAGACATCACCCATATTTTTCCCAACTATTAACCATTAATTAAAAGGCTTATTTTTTTAATATTTACCCATGATCTTTTTCAATTCCATCAAACCCCATGTAATGATCATGATTAAAAACTATATTCCATTCCATAAGGGAACTACCAAACATTCATTTTTCATATAACCAAGTCATGTCCCATAATAACCCACGCATTCCCTCTTTTGAACCATGTAAAGGAGGAAATATCCCCACTACACAATCCATAATCTCAATTTTATTCCATAATACCACCCATTTAATCTTTTCAACTATGCTCCTCTATACTCTAGTATTTATATAACTATTAAATATTAACCTATTGTGTCATAAATCATTGAATCCATGTTCAAAACTCCAATGAAACGATCACCTACCAATCATTCTCAATATTATCAAGATGCATGAAGTCTATCAAAATTTTCTATATTTCAAACCTAGTTAAATGGATACATACCTGGAAAAGACGGGTCGCCGGAGATGGAGGTCGCGGGGTCACCGGAGATGGAGGTCGCGGGGTCGCCGGAGGTCGTGGGTCGCCGGACGGTTGGGGGTCGCCGGACGGTTGGGGGTCGAGGGTTGCAGGTCACCGGGGGGTTAGGGGAAGAAGGGAGGGCGCGGGGGTTTGGGGGACGATCAGGGTGGGGGGTAGGGAAGGGTCGACATCGTTAAAATAAATTATGGGTTTTGTGGTGGTTTATTAAAAACCGCCGCGAAACCTTTCGGCGAAAACGTTTAGCGGTGGTTTTGTGAAACGCCGCCACAAAACCGCCGCTAAACCCGGTTTTTGTTGTTGTGAAACCACAACATCCATTAGAAATAAATCAATTTGATCATGCATAAAAATCATCATGAGACATCGAAAGGTTATCACATCTATTACAAGAGATTATGTTCAATCATAATCAATCCTAGATTTTTGTGAGAATCATTGACTAACAAGATGTGATTATATCTAATGACTTCATGATTTTCATTTTTTTACTTAAAAATTTCCATTTATATCCAACATGACTAATCTCATAAGGGGTTCTCACAACCGACCCAAAAACCTCATGTTAAGAAAGTGATTCTAGTTCATACTTGATTGCAACTTTCCATTGATCTCAACCTAATATTTCACGATATTCATTAAAAAATTTATGTTCTTGATCATCATACACAATTTCAAGGGCTATATTGAATGAAAATGTGTTATCACTAGTACAAAATTGATTTATTCTAACATGTTTTTTAGGACAGTTATATAAAACTGACATCAAAATTGATTTACCATGTCGTTTTTTGAATAATAAATGTGGTAAATAAAACATTATTATTTTCCACATCATTTATTCAATTACCAATGTGAATACAATTATTTTCCATTTCATCTATTGATTAGCCGACATGTAAAATAAAACACAAAAATTTTTCACATATGTTATTCAATAAGTGATATGAAGAACTATTTTTTTATGTCACTTATTGAATAAAATATATGAAAAAATTTTCTTTTCCATGTCAGTTATTAAATAACTGGTGTGGAAAATCTTAATAATTTTAATATGGGGTCATGAGTAGCCATTTTTGTTTCATTATTTTACACGACAGCCCTCAGTTTTCTCTCACACGGAAAACCCTAACCCTTCTATCTTTGATATATGGCCTAAAATATCTTAATTATTTGATCTGTATCCTCAAATATCTCCATTCATTGATCCATGAATTTGAATGTCTTTCATTTGGTATCCACCAACACCATCACCCATCATCAGCCACCATTCACACTTCTTCTCGTTGGCGTCGCTCATCCTGGTTCTGATTTCAATTTACGGTTTGTGTTTATTATTTCCATTTCCACAAATTCAAGGTATTTGTATTTGTGGTTCTAATTTTCCATTTATTTCCCTTTATCTTTGAGTTGGAATCCACAATTTTCACCATTTTTCAGCCACCTCTCATGACTTCTTCATGTTGGTTTCGACTTCTCAATCGTCCCGATTCTGATATCAATTTACATTTTGTATTTATTGTTTTTATTTTTTGTGCATCCAAGGTATTTTCATTTGAATTATCAATTCTAATTTTCCATTTATTTAACTTTATATTAATTATTTATATTTACTATTTTTATTATTCTCACATCTTATATATTTTTTAATTGATGAATGATTATTTTTAAATTAAGGTTTTTAGTTTTTTTTATTAAATAATGATAATTTAATATGTTCAAAGTTATATGTTTGTTTATCAAATATGTTATTTTCTTTGAAATATTTTATGGTATTTTTTTATTTTTATTTATAAAATTAAATTTTAAATTAAATTTAAAAATATAGTAACTTATTTTAAATTTTTTATAATTTTTATAGATAATAATGAGTCGAGTTTGGATCACTGCACTTCTAATAAGTGCTGAATATGAGGAAGGTGTCAATTATTTATTCAAATTATCTAAACAAAATGTTCTAAACATAAACATTTTTTTCTATCCATTACATAAGTGTTTAAATATAAAAAATTTGAAAATTAGATACATCAAAGATCATTTAATTTTTCATGTTTTTAATCTGAGTTACAATCCTTGGATTGACATGGTGATACTGATAAAAATTCTAGATATTTTAATGATGATGATTTGAAAGATGATGAGTCTTATTAAATTGAATAAATTATTCACGATATTTAATTAAATTAAATTGATAAATAACCAATAATTGAGTGTCTAAATGGTGATGCTGAAAAATCATTGTATCTAGGTTGTACGAAATTTATGACTTTATCGATGTTTTTATGATTGATTAACTTGAAGGTCAAAAATAGATGGAGTGAAATGAGTTTTATAGAGTTTATACAACTATTGAAAGACAGACATCCTAAATATAGTGATCTTACATATTCACATTATAAAGTGAAGAAAATATTGTGCATGATGGGTTTGGGGTATAAGAAAATACATGCATTCCTAAATGATTGTGTACTATGTAGGAAGGAATACCAATGTCTATCAAAGTGTCTTAAATGAGGGGTGTCACGGTATTATTTGGAAGAAAAATCATAGGATGATTTAGCAGTTACAAAGACTCCTGCCAAGGCATTTTGGAATCTTCCTATAATTCCTCATTTGAAACATTTGTTTTGAAAATCCAAGTGACACAAAAAGGTAAACATGAAATGCAGATGATAAGATATGTGATGGAAAATTATGTTATCTAGCTGATTATACATAGTGGAATAAAATTGATCAACATTTTATTACATTTGGAAATGAGATTAGAAATATCATACTAGGATTGTGCACAAATGGAATGAATCCATATAAAAGCCTTAGTAGTACACGTAGTTCATGAAAATTTTTATTGGTAATTTGAAACCTATCTTCTGAATTTTGTATGAATCAAAAATATGTCATGTGGAGTTTAATGATATCTAGACTAAAACATGATAGAAATGATATTGATGTTTTATTATCTCCATTAATTAATGATTTCAATCTTTTATAGGAAGAAGGTATTAGAGTGTATGATTCTTATAAAATGGAAAATTTTTAACTATATGTAATGATTATGTTAACTATAAATGACTTCCAAGTATATGGAAATTTTTATGGATATAGTGTTAAGGGGAATAAATCTTATCTAATTTGTGAAAAATATAATTCATATTATCAGCTACAACATGTGATAAAAATATTATTCATAGGTCATCAGAGGTTTTTTTCAATGGATCGCACTTATCAAAGATTAAAAAAGGAATTCAATAACTCATAAGAATTTGATATTGTTATAAAACTGTTTTCCATCAATAAATATTTTGAGAGGGTGAAAATCATTGATGTGATAATAAAAAAGACACAAAAATTTGGTAATTAAAGAAATATTTGGAATAAATGGTCAATGTTTTTTTATCTACCATATTGTAGATATCATGAGGAAAAATATAACATTGATTCCATTCACATGGTGAATAATATTTGTAACAACTTGATGGAATCATTGATAGATACTAAAGGAAATACTAAAGATGGGTTGAATGAAATATTAGACTTAATATAAATGGGAATATGTTTAGAGTTAGATACCACTCTTGATGGAAGTCGAACATACCCGCCTATGGTGCATCAAAGATTTTTGAGTAGGGAGAAAATAAGCTTTTATCAGCATCTTCGTGGTATCAAAGCACCACTAAGTTATTATTAAAATTTAAAAAAAATGTGTCACTAAACAATTTGAAGTTAACTAGTATAAAATCTCATGATTGTCACATCATGATGCAACAAATACTTATAGTTTCATTTTATGGAATATTTTCTATCCATGTTAAAATGACTATCATGAAGGTTTTTTATTTTTTTCATTTGAATTTGTGACAAGGTGATTGATCTGAATTATTTGAAAAATTTATAGAATGAAGTAGTTTCTATATTTTTGTCAACTGGAAATGTATTTTCCTCCATCTTTTTTTGATATCAGGGTGCATTTAATGGTTCATTTAGTATGAGAAATAAATCTTTGTAGACCTATATTTCTATGTTGGATGTATCCACTTAAAAGGCATATAATGATATGTCGAAATAGTGGGTGACCTAGACCCAAATATTCGGTGATTTTGATTACCATATCATGTATATAGCTATCCATACATGATGTCATCTTACCATTATTGTGTAGACTTTTCTGCATCCACTATTGAAATGGTAATTTCCAAAGATTAATTATTGTATCGAAAGGTTGTAGCAGTTACCAAGATATAATGATAACCTCTAGATACTATGACATTAATCTTAAATATAGGTTCTATGGTCTAGATAAATCTTACTGATTGTAAACAGTATATGTTTGACTATCAGGTGTTAGGGGCTCATAAGCATTGAGAATTCTTCTCATGAAGTTCGCACTTGGTGATCTCTAGTAGTGAGATCATGATGACTAACCCACCAATAAGAACACCACATGTTTTGGGTGTCATTGGATGTTCCTATCTACGATCATGTGTAATGGTCTCTTAACTTGAGATCACTACCAATATATGTCATTTGATTGCGTACTTTGATGCAAGATGAAAACCATGGCAATGAAGATGTGATGAGGTAGTTTCTATCGGGTGCGTCATTGGTGGCATAACATTGGTTGAATGTTCAAGAAAGGATTTGTCACTTCCAGGTTATGGAAGTAATATATCTCAGGCCAGGTTGATATGGATGGTAGTGCCTTTATAAGACAATGGAAATGGGAGTCAAGGGTAAATCTGTCTAGTTAAATCAAAAAACTAACAAGCAAGAAAAGGTAAATGACACATGAGTGCATCCTGTTTTATGAGATATTATAGACAAAGAGATTATATTACAAAGTGCGTGTTCATAGGTTGGTTGTCACTGCTGTGACAATCCTTATTTCTTCAGGGGCCAATATGGGTTGCAAGATCCCACTCTTAGTCTGTGAATACTATTCACTACTGTTGAGATAAGGGCCTATAGGGTCACACATAATAGCATATTCAATAATCTGCCCTATTCAGTTGAATAGGAGTTTTGGACATAGTGGGCCCCTCCATAGGGGTCTGAGATTTTTCCAGAGTTAAATGATCACCAATGTAATAAATAAATTCATATTATTGGAGTTTAGAATAATTATTATTGAATTTATTTATTAAAATGTATTTACTATTTTTAATTAAATTCATGAAAAATAGTAATTGAAGAATATTAAATTATTCAAGGTTCAATTAATTTTTATGGGATCAACGAGTAGAGTTAATGATTTAATTATTATAAATTAATATATTTTAATATATTACAAGTAAGTGATAATAATATTTTTGACCCGTTTTAGTAGTCATAAAATATCGTTGATAGTGTGTTAAGCATTTAGGGGTCCGGTAAGCATTTTCGGGTAAATAATTAACCACTATAAATATTAGAGGAGAGGAGATTTCTAATGACTATTCATGGAGCTTATCTCTCCTCTCCTCTCTCCCATACTCTAGAGAGTGATGCTATGGATCCAAGGAGCTCGGATGGAGCTCTCTCTCGAGCATCGCTAGCGAAGCGATGCGGTGATTGTTGGAATGCTGAAGACATCGTCAGTATTCCGCGCTAGCACCCAGACTACGACGAACGGCGCTCCTGCAGATTACTTGAAGCATGTGTGGATGATCTAGAGGAATTAGGCTTCAGATTCTTCGAGCAGTGATCGCCAACAACAAGCAGACTTCATGCGAGTCTTCATAATTAAACCAGGTATTTTTACGATTTATTTTGTGATTAAAACCCTTCATGCGTGGTCCTCGGCTTTGACTGGGCTGCTCTTCACCAATGTTGACAAGTTCACGTCGAACGTCGGTGGAAATTTTTTAAAAACCCACCTGTTTTGGGGCTTCCACTGCACACTTGGTTCCAAGAAGATATTGAACAGGTATATTAAGAATCCATATTGACTAGAATCATTCATTGTTGATAAGTATATTTCTAAGGAGGTTTTATTGTTTTCTACAAGCTATTGTTCTCCAGTGGAGCACATCTATTTTCCTATATCTCTCCATGAAAAATTCAATTATGGGGGAAAGTGGATCCGTGGATTGAAAGTTAAATTGTTGACAGGTGAATAGATAAAGAAGGTAAATTTATACATCTTGAATAACATAGATGATGCTCAACCATATATAACATTTCAAATTAATGTGTTAAATAAATTTTATCAAAAGAACAAAGATATATGGATTTTTAATGAGCATAAAAAAACTTTTTTCCACGGTTTGAAGAGAACATTCTTAGTAGATCAGATGCATCATAAACATTGAGATGATTAGCGGTCAACCCAAGTTTAAAATTGATAACATGGTCAAGGTATCACATTAATTTTTATACATTTCATAAGAAATATCATGACAGTATAAGTGAATTTTATAATAGGATTGTATTGGTATTCACAGAATTAATTCATTTTTCAAGTTCTAAAGAAAAAAACCCAATCTTCACATCAAGTGCATATTATGGAGTCATTGAACAAATATGAGTGGTTGATTAAATTAAAATTTGAATTCTAGGGTTTAAATTCAAATGGGTTATTGGTAACAATAGTGTGAGACACGATGAATTCAAAATGACACTAGTTAATTTGAATATATTTTAATACATATCTATTCCTTTTATTATGGAAACACATAAAAAAAATTATATGTTCTAGATCAATCCAATATGCAGTGGTATATCACTTTAAATGGAAAAAATAGTATGTTTATTATGTAAAACTTGATGAAGATTTTGATTAATGTGAGATACCTACTTCCAAGGAATGATTAGTAGATAATATCAATGGTAATGTCGCAGGGTTTGTGCCATACATAATGATCATGAGTAAGGAATTTGACAAACAATACTTTAGTAATTTCATAATATTATAGGTAACATATATTTATTTCTCTTGTTCAGAGTGAGTAAATCAAGAGGGGGTGAATTGAATACCCAATAAAAATTTCTGTTTAAAAAAAATCAAAACTAAATCCCCCAAACTAATTAAAAACATCTAAATAAACAAAACAGTAGAATTATATAAGTTTGATCTTTAAAATATTTTCTAAAATTTGGATTAGGTCTCAGTGAAAGTAATCTTTAAAAAATTAATTTTGAAATCATATTACTTAATCAAACACTTTATATAAACATTAATTAAGACTAACTATCAAAGTAAGTTATTGTTTCTAGATTTTAAAATAGATACAATTTAATATTTTCAATATATAAATAAAACAAAACTGATAGAATACACAACATAATAAAAAAATGTGTTTGGTATCAAGTCATGACTTAATCCCCTCTACTTGGAAATCACCTGCTGCTAAATATTTTGTTAAGCAATAAACCTGATCCACAACTTGAGCCAGGTTTTACAATAAATGTAACACAAGGTTGTCATGTAACAAAGCCTCATCCATGGTTATATGTGGGGCATAAAAAATAAATAGTTCATACATGACCTCTTACATTGTTTTTGTGGGCACACAAGTGAATAAAGTTGAGAGAGTGTGTCAACAACACTCTAGTTTAACCACAAGAGATAGTGTGTACAAATAAAAAGATTAATACTACCCAATGCTAAAAAATAAAGAACAAATAGAGAGATAAAATGAGTATAGATAAGAAAAGATGATGTTGTTAAAAATGATAGGATTCAAATGTGCAAAGGTCCTGGAATTTGTTTCTATGAGAAGCTCAAACAGAATCTTCAAAAATTACAAGAAAACAAAGTATCATATAGTTTGGAGAAATCTTTTTTTTTCTATATACGTCAAAGTTCCTTCCATACAATGGTGTGTTAGGATTTTAATTTAATTTAGTGTATGAAGTTTTTTATTCAACTATATATTACACACACCATTGGTTTCCCCCATTGTGTATGAGGGAGTTATTTAGAATATATAGATTTCCATGTCCAAATATCTATTTTAGAATAATAAAAACAAAATCCTGGATCTTCATACTAGGAACTAAAAGTAGCAAAGTCAGACTTTGTCTTTTATTCATTAATTTAATGGTTTAATAATAATGATTCTTAAATCCATTTATGAATGAAAGGATTTAATTAATTAAACTATCCATTTGAGGAATTAAATTTTAATAAGATAATCAACAAAAAAAATGATATCATACTCATGGTAGATCCTTACTAATGGTTGATCACACCAATGGTAGCATAGAATGGTGGGTAGATCAACTCTGGCAGTAGATCTAGTCTAACGTTAGATATGGTCTGGCAGTGGATGTAGCTGGTTGTAGCATGGACCATTAGTATATTATCACTGAAGTTAGATCAGTCAACGGTAGATGTAGTTCACTAGTAGATTAAGTTGAACTAAAGGTAGATGTTTTAAACTACTGTTATATTTCTTCAATGGTAGATCCATCAATGGAAGAGTCTGACGATAGATTATCTAAACTAGCACTAGATCTGATCAACAGTAGAATTTTTAGTGTTATATCATCAGAACTGGCGGTATATGTGGTCCACCGATATATTTTATTGAACTAACAGTATATCATCACAACCAACAATATATCTCTTGATCAAACAGTAGATCTGTTCTTAGCCAAGATTCTCTACAAAAGTGATATACAATCATAAAATGTGAATCTTATTATAAATATAAAAAACATGATTTGCGATCATTAAAATAATAAGGTTCAAATAATTTCTTATTTACTTTTCTAAATTTCGTAAAATTTTAGATATATTAGTTTTATTTTCATTTTTTTAAAGGTTGGGGCTGAAGCCTCATTTTATTATCAAAGTAAAGAAAAGTCCTATTTAAACTCGGTATAGGGAGACCTATTAAATAGCCCAAAGGGCCAATGGGAATATATATAATTAATTTTGATAGAATTTTAGTTAACTATTTTAGAAAATATGAATAAAAATGTGTTTAGTTTAGTTTACTTTTTTGGATCATTTTTCATTTTTTATTTACTTTTATATGTAATAGTTGAATTTGTATATTTTTGTACTAATTATTTGTTATTCACACACCATTTTGGGATATATCTTTATTCATTTTTTTCATTTCATATCTCATTAATGTTGTTATCATTTTAGTTAACTATAACAAATATGAATTAAAATGTGTTTAGTTTGGTTTATGATTTGTTTGATCATTTTTCATTTTTTATTTACTTTGGTATGTAATAGTTGGATTTTTATATTTGAGTTATAATTTTTTGTTCCATTGATTTGTAGGATAATGTCTGATCAAACATCTCATCTACCACATAATATTGTGGAGGATCATACACATACTTCGATGTTGGACTGTACACATACTCCTATTGATGAGCCTCTTCATCCTTCTACATATGAGCCATATATTTCCACAAGGGAAAAAGACATTTCAGGGTTGGTAAACGTGGCATCACATGTTTACAAAAATTATAAATTTATCATAGTCAAGACCAAAGGATACCAGTTGACTTTTATGATAATTATATTCCTAGGGATCTAAATTCATAATAATTCAAGACTTTTTTTAAAGTTTAAGCAAAATGAATGTTACTATTTTTATTTCTGAATAGATAAGTGTTTAAAAAATGACAATATCTCAATTATGGGACACAATTTGGTAAGATAATTCATTATTATTTTACCTATCATGAAATTTTTATACTAATATAGGTTTATCCCTTCTTATTAGATGACATATTATATACTTGATACTAGTGGAGTCAAGGTGAAATGTTTAACTCTAGCTGTGAGGAGATGGAGGGATTTTAAATCAACCCTTGCATAAAATTTCATTTTTATCCATAGAAAACATCAAAATCCATGTAATATATATCCATTAATAGATAAATATACATGGAATCAATTTGTTAAAATTATATGAGAAGAAGTGTTTTTTGTAAGTGAAATGATAGCTTTTATAAGTTTTTTATATACTAATGATAATATTAATGATTTATTTATTCTTTATTTACAAAAAACATGGAGATCTCATTATGAGATACAATCTAGTAATGTATACCCTCATACTTTATCTTGGGGAGGGTATATGTTATTAGAAGAAAAAATAATAGATGAAAATTTTCAAAAACTGAGAGCCGAGTCTTCAAGATCCACAATCCCTCCAGTTAAACATGAAAAATAGAGGGTCGGGATGAACAAAAAGGGATAATATCTCATGGAAGATTCAAGGGTTATAGATGAGAGGATTATAAAAACATTTACATTATTTATTTATTTATTTTAAATCAATTATTTATATATTTTGATTCACTATTTGTTTTTTCAAACATTCTATACAAGAATCTATTGAGGAGAAGAGCACATAGGGGACCTTCATAGCTAAGGGTAGGAATGATATTTTATCTACTTTATTAGGAAATCCTAAAAACTCATTTCGTGTAAAAGTATATCCAATAGGTTTATCGGTAAAAAATTGTTTAATCATTGATGACTCATCCTAGTGGGGCTCGTGCAGTGACTATCCAAGCCTGCCTCCAATAGGCCAGGGGCTGGTGACTAGCATCGAGTATGCATATCACTAACATGGGTGGAATTTCTTATATACATATACACACACATATCCAATCCCAAAAAATGTTGAAAATTTAAAAACCACTAAGTAAACAACGCATTCATACAACTATATCCTACAACTAGAGTAATAAAGGATGTAATGTAAAGTAAAATAGGTCCAAATACAATCCCACCACAAGAATTCTGTAACACGCATCCAAACTGTAAGTAAAAGGAATTGGTACTACTATCTGAAAGCTTCTTGAACACACTTAGGTCTCTCCAGTCTCACTAGTAAATGTCTGGTCCTAGTCCTCCTAGGACTCTATCAAAAGGTCAATCATCTACACAATACATGACACGTGCGGGAAAATCCCATGTAGGGGTGATTATAACAATACTCAGAAGGGTATAAAAAATCCACATAGTAATACAGAAAAGGAAAGTATATTCATCTCTACACATGTATATTTCTACAACACATATAAAAAGAATATCCAAATATACTCAATCTAAGACACAAAGTCTAGAGGTAATCCACAACCATAATATACCGACACTTGGATTTCCAGCTCAAAGATTCCGCGAAGCACTCATCCATGAGAACACACTCCTAAGTCTGATAGCTTTGATGATGTCCATCCAAGACGTACTTCTTATTGGGTCTCACCATGGGAAATATACATTCACAGATCTGAAGAGAAATATGATACAACATATGAGGATCACATCCAGGGCCATGGGGTGATACCAAAAACTCAATATGGATTATCCTGATAAGTATAGGATCAGATCCCACATAGTTTTGGTCACATCGATACCAAGAACTCCACCTAGGGCACGAAGAATGAATAGAGGATCCCACTCCGGGTCTCTCAGGGGGATTTCAACAACTCTATCTAGGAAGTCCTGGTGAAGGGATCATAGTCCTAGGACTCGTAAATGATTTGTACCAACCTTCAGGGAAACAATAAATGTAACAAATCCTAAAGAAATTTGTCCAAGGTATGGAGGACATGAAGCTCAAGCCATGTAAAAAGGGGTACATGACATGTATTAGGTTCACACATCGTGTCCCTTGAACCCAGGTACAACCCGTGTACAATAGACCATGTCATTTCAATCCATGTCATGTAAAAAAAGGGGTACACAACTTGTATAAGGGTGGCAGGTCGTGTCCTCGTATCTGGGGTCCATCCATGTACTACAGTCATGTTCTAGTACATGACCTTAGCCCTTTTACCCTAGCCTGTGTACTAGTACACAGGGTACCCCATGTACTTGGTCACGGACAAGCCATGTGTACGGTACACTCCATGTAGGCAATCTATGTACTCCACCCCGTGTAAAAGTACTTTTCAAAGTACACGACGAGTTCATCAGAAAGGGGACACACACCATCTAGTCAGGGACTACACATTGTGCAGATCGGGTTTTTTCAAAAACCCTTCTTCTTCCTCCCACTCACATCCTCGATCCTTCGAATTATTTTTGGGTGCTCAGTTCACCTCAAAACTCTAGATCCAATCACATTTTCCACTCTGACACTAAATAAATGGGATTTAAGCCTTCAATAGGATCGGAAAATGAAATAATAGGAATTCATTGTTTTCACTGAAGAATGAGGATTTGGCACCCACTTTTATTTGATCTACTTCCACACCCACTGTCACACCTCCATCGAGTTGTCCCAATATCGTATATATGGTTTCATATCATTACACCAAGGATCAATGATACAATGATTGATTTTTTTTCAATGGGTTCAAAGAATAGGAATAACAGAGAATGCATGAAGAAGAATGTAAGAATCAGGGGGGGAAAGCACAAAAAATAGAGAGGAATGAACCTCAATCAATGTTCTGAATGATCTTGGTTTTTATCCATTAAAACATTAATAAATCTAAACAAATCTCAAGAATCAACTCCTGGTAATTCCCACAAAATAACCCATCCTGCAAATACGATCGATTAGTGGGATAATCTATTTGTGGATTAGTTCTCATTCATTGTAGAAATCAGGAATGGGTAATAAAAAAAATTAAATCAAATTCCCAACCTCCATTTTAACCACTCATTGATGAAGAACTTTAGTTGCGTCATTGTTGTTGGTGATATCCGTCAAGATCGAAGTTCATCAATACCCGATTCGAGGTTCCATAACTTATTTCGTGATAGAATTATCCAAATATCTCTCTCCAATGTCTCTAGAATATTATAGGGTTATGAGGATAACCCTGGATCTCTAATATTGGAATAATTTAAAATATAAAATTGATTCATTGCAGTTTCAACAAAATAAAATAAATTTTCATAATTTATTTACTCATTTAAGAATTCGTGGAGAATTTTTACAATTGACCTGTTTTGACCAATGTTAGGTCACGCCTAGGGTAAAACCATTATTTTGAACAAAATGGTTCCCTCATATTTTTGATATGGGAAACATTTTAGAATATATTCCACTTTTTAAAGAAAACTATGTGCATGTTCTATTTAATATTTTAAAAAATTTCAAACATTTTTTCGGGCACACTGGGCCTCCTAATTTCACTCCATCTCAGTAATTGGTCTCTAATTTCATCCATATAATATTTAGAAATAATAAACATAAAATCAGAGTCATTAAATTCTTCCCACCTTAGGGATTTATGTCCCTATAAATCCAAAATAAAGGATACTCAAAAAGTTGAGGGTGTTGAGCATGAATCTGAGCCTCCCGATCCCAAGTGATCTCTTAGAGATTCTCGTGTTTTCACTAGACACACACCAAAAGAATCAACCACCCTTGAAGGATCCTATATTATTGATCCTTTATCTCCACTGGGTACTCAAAAAAAGTTACTCCATCCTCGATTTCCATCTTTCTCTAATCGATAATGTGTGATAAGTCATACAACTTCCTCCTTAGCTGCGATATGTGGAAGAAATTTTGTACTCAATCTAACTAAATGGGTAGATTTAAGTGGTACACCACCTCTCCAACTCTGTGTAGTATCTAAAATGGGCTAATAAACCATGAAGATAACTTTTTTCCCCAACAAAATCTCTATAATACCCATTGAGGTGAAACTCTAAGGAACACATGGTCTCCTTCCTCAAACTCCAAAGGCCTTTATCACCTATCAACATGAGATTTATGATGGATCTATCTAGTCTTCATCCAATTTTGGATGATCTTCACCATCTCTATAGTATCTCACACCAACTCTGGGTTCATGAGTTTTGACTCTCCTGGGTCTATCCAGCAAAGGGGTGACCTATAGGGCCACCCGTACAAAGCCTCAAATGGTGTCATACTGATGGTGTAATGATAGATCTTGTTGTATGAAAACTTCACTAGGGGTAGGTGAGCCTCCAAACTATGGCCAATGTATAATATGAAATCTCACATCACGTACTCCAGAACATGAATGGTCTGCTCAGTCTGGTCATTAGTATATGGTAGAAACGCTGTCACTACTGGAAATCTGACCTTTCCCAACGCTTCTATACCAATGGTTCGTAAAAACCGTTGGGAAATCCCACTTCGAGGCCACCTTTACCAACGGTTTGACCAAACCATTGGGAAAGGGTTTGGATTTCCCAACATTTTGTCCAAACCGTTGGGAAAGCCCACATTTTGGACACCTTTCCCAACAGTTTTGGCAAACCGTTGGGATAGGTATACCCTTTCCCAACGGTTTGGTGGAAAAGTCCACTTTGTGGATATCTTTCCCAATGGTTTGGCCAAACCCGTTGGGAAAGGGTATACCTATCCCAACGGTTTTCCAAAACCATTGGGAAAGGTCCCCCACAAATCAAACTTTCCCCAGAAACAAAATCCAGAATCAAAATCTATACCAACGGTTGTCAAAACAGTTAGTATAGGCCTATACCAACGGTTTTGACAACTGTTGGTATATATACTTTGATTTTTTATCATTTCTTCTTACCCAGAACATTATATAAATCAAAATTTAAAATAATTATGAGAATACATATATATATTTATGTAATTATATTCACAAAAGTAATGTTAGGTTAGTGGTTAAGTCGTTGAATAATAAACTAGGGGTCCTGAGATCAAATCCCAGCGAATGTTTTTTTTATATACATATACCAACGGTTCCATAACCGTTGGTATATATTTTCATATTAATTATACCAAAGGTTTACAAAACCGTTGGTATAGGCTATACCAATGGGTTGGAGGCCTATACCAACAGTTCCAAACTGTTGGTATAGGTTAGTTTTCTAGTAGTGTGTGCTCAAGCGTAATTTGGTCCCAAATGCCTCCTATAATCCCTTCTACACCTGGGATGTAAATCAAGCATCATGGTCTAAAATAATCATTGATGTAACTCCATGTATTTTAACTATATTTTACACATAGATGTGTCCCAAGACCACTACTAAACTCTTCTCTCAGATAGCTAGGCATTGGGCCAACTTGGTGAGTCGATCAATGATCACCTAGAGGGAATTTTGTCCCCAAGACATATGTGGTAATCCCATAATGATGTCCATAGATATCCCATACCACTTCCATTATGGAACCTCAAGAGGTTTATCTAAACCTGATAGAACATTTTACTCATCCTTTACTTGCTGAAAAGTAAGGCATCGGCAAAAAAACTATGCCACTCTTCTTCATTCCTGGCGCCAAAACAGATTTCGGAGGTCCTGATATATCTTTTCCACACATTAATGTACTACCAAAGGGGACATATGAAACTCCCTAAAAACCACCTCTCACAACATCACTAGTATTATCGTGCATCCTCTAAAACGTATTACATGCTCCCCATCTTTTGAATATCCATCAGGAGCAAGCCCTGTGGATATCTGAGAACGTAGGGGCTCATAGTCGGTATCCCCAAGTTGTGCCTCCCTAACTTACTATAAGAGTTTTGGGGTGAAAACCATTTACTGGATGTAAGCTTCTCCATATACATATATAAAGGATAAATTAAACAAGACCAACTATTTTGAATCCTCATTCCGAAACTGCGAACTAGATCTCCTGCTAAGAGCATCTGCCACCATGTTCCCCTTCAAAGGAGTACAGATAATCTAAAAGTTGTAGTCTTATAAGAACTATAGCCATAAAATTTTTCTAAAGTGGATATACTTATAGTAGAATATATACTTGAGACTTTTTTTATTGGAGTAGATGATAAACCACTCACCCATCTGGTAGTGTCACCACATCTTCAATATGAAGATTACTGCTGCTAACTCAAGATCATGGGTTTTGTAGTTCTGATCATGTGGTCTCAAATGGTGTGAAACATAGAAAATCACCAATTTCCTCTAAATAATTAAACAACCTAGCCCATATCATAATGAATTATAGGACACTATATACTCGACACCCTCCTCCAGTAATCTCAAGATCAGAGTACTCGTTAAACTCTACCTCAACTACTGAAAGGCCTCCTAGAACTTATTTGTCCACACGAAGGATTCCCATTTCAATTCAAAGATATAAAAGGTTTTTTTATCCTAGATAAATCATGTATAAATCTTTGATAATATTATTCTATCCCAAGGAATCTCTGCACCTCCATCAAGCTCTTAGGGGGCTCCCATGCTAACACTACCTTGACCTTATCCAGGTCTACTACCACTCCATGTCACACACAAGTTCTTAATTAAAGGTACTTATATTTCTTATATTTTTATCTTAAAATATCCCCCTAATTCTTCCCTAATCCCTCACAAATTTTGGTTTCATTTGGATATGTTTTGGGGGGAGCAAGTAGGGTGCACGGTTTTCCAAACCGTGCACACAAACCATGTGCCCATGTCCAGCACATTAAAAATGAGTTAAATGACTTATTTTCCCTCCCAAGATTTATCCTAAATCACCGCTTTCTTCTCTACTTAAAACCTAACAGCCATGTCTTCCCTCAAATACTCTCAAACCCACATTCTAACTCTATTTTGAAGGGGGATTTGGTGGAGGAACTTCACACAATCTCAAGTAAGTGTTTCTCCCTCTTAGTTCCTCCCCTTTCCCTAAAGTTTATTCCAATTTACTTGAATTAAAAAATTAACATTAGGTATGGTTTAGAAACTAGAGTTTAATATTCGGTTTTCTTGGTCCAATATTTTTATTTTAGACTCGATCTACCTTCCTTGAGGTGCGGTGGTGGTAAGATTGAATTTTCGCACAAAGGATTCAAAGTTTTAAAACTTTTGGTAGGTGATTCCATGTTTATGAAATACTTATGACATATATTTCTGTGTTCATAATATTTTAATGTTTATCTCATTTTATTATTGGTGCAAAAATTGGTTTTAGGGGTATTTGTAAAGAAAATTAAGTTTAAGTGCCATGTTTTTGTGAAATTGGGGGTTTTTCATAGAAATATTTTATTGGTTAATTTTGGGATTCCCTATAACTACTTAGTTGATTTTATTGAAATGTATTAGAGCTGAAAATCATGTTTTTAATGTTTATATCAATTGTTTTTTTCTGTGAATTTTTTTTTTAATGGTGTTTGTGAAGCATATGAACATTAAGTGTCGTGTTTGTGTGAAAATGGGGGTTTTAAAATGATATCACTTCTTGGTTCATATGGGGATACCCTATAACTAATTTTTTTGTTTCATGGAAAGTTATTGGACTGAATTTTTTGTTTTTGTGACTTATAAGTGTTCACATAGTGTGTAAAGTGGGTATTTTAAGGATTTTTGGGTGCAAAACAATGCGAGATTTTGAGAAGTTGTTTTATTGAAAATCAAAATGTTTCGTTGTGTGTTTTAAGTGGTATAAAGTGTGTATAGATATTGTATTATCTGTATGTGACCATTATTGGTGTTTTTATATGAAAATGGATGTATTTAGATTACTGAAATTGTTTGATCACAATAGGGGGAAGCCTGGGTACCTACGTGGGTGAATATGTACTAGTACACTAGTGATCTGGATGGGTTTTGTCCTTGTTTCACTTAGCATTTTGGATAAAGAAAACTCTAACTAAACTATATGGATGATTTTTTGGGACCAATAGTTTATGGTTATGTCCCATAATAGTGTATCTTTCATGAGAAAGGATTGTGACATGGATATTTCACACCGAGGTATGAGGTACATAGGGCCCGAGACTATCTAGTGCCTAGGGGTGTTCCCGATTTTGGTACTCATTGTATTTGTGGTATTTACCCTTGTATTGTGGTGTGTTTTAATGTAAATTACAGTAGATAACATTTATTACTAAAATTTGTTAACATTATGAATTTTTTATTTTGAAAACTTTTTACAATTGAAAGTTTCATTTCTTGGAATTTATCGTCGCTTTTCCTTACATATTAAAACTGTGTTCTTTTCCACCTTGTATTGCATAATATTTTTAATAATTGGGTGGTATCCTATTAGGATTAGTATCACACCCTAATTACACCCCTTGGGTGTAAGTATACTTGATTATGTTTGACACAGGTAAGGGAAAAGCCACGGGTGAAGGTGGTCCTGGTTGTTAGTCCCCTCATATGGAGCGGTGTTGTGGAGAAAGATCAGAGGTGAAGACCCCTTTTAATGTGGAGTATTTGTAGATGAGTTTATGCTGTTTTTATTTATGTTTGGACCACTTTTAATTTATTTAAAACCATGTATTCATGTCTTCTTTCTATTGAGGCTTGTATGGCATGAAAATTTCAGATTTATATTATTGAATGTTTTTAATGTTTTATGCTTTCATACTCAGATAAATCATTCCCAAACAAAATTTATTGATACCCTAGAACTTGTTCCTTCCCATGGGGATAGAGAATTCCCTTCAGTCCTTATCATGGGCTGGGTTTGGTGTTGGTTTTGATGGAAACCAGATTCGATTCGTGACAAAATGGTATCAAAGGAGGACAACGTTTTTGGGTTATATTATTATTTTGGAATGATTCAGAATAGACAGGACATAGGACTATCGGGGCATAGGGTTTGGGTCATGTAACACCCCAAGCTTCCACGGTACACTTCTCTTTGAATAATACAGTAGCGTGTGTTGTATGCAACTTCGAGTTCTAACACACACCACAACCAATCAAAGTAGCCGTTATGAATAGTAATACCTATTTTTTGAAATTTTATAAATTTTATCTTGCCAAATGGACTTAGTTTTTGTATTCGGAATATCGAAATTATCCTAAGTTTAATTTTTTTTAATTTTCGGAAAACTTCCAATTTTTTTATGAATAGTGAAAAATACTTAAAAAAAACTTTTTTAATAAAAATAATTTATAGTGATAAACTATACTATTGATTGATTTTAATGTATAATTAGAATATATTTTTACCATTTTATACAATGGTGTTCATTAGAATTAATTTCACTTTGAAATTGGACATAAACAATTATCAATCTTTTGATATATATTATTTCTTAAAAATACGCTATTTGTTGTAACAGTGGGAATTAGTTATAAAATTAATTAATGCAACTTATATGTTTGGAATTTTGTAAAATAGACATCATTTTTGAATTCGGAATATCAATTATACCTTAGGATGAAATTTTGGCATTGTTCTGAAAAACTTCAATTTTTTATGAATAGTGAAACCACTAAGTGGTAGTTAAAAAACTGATTTTTCATTTAAATGAAACATTACCACTTCTGTGATTTGATTTTCAAAAATCAAACATACATGGTTTTCATTAGGAAGTAAAATTTGGTTCAATGGGATTAAAATAATTTTTTGGTGAATAGTAACTTTTAAGTTTAATTAATCGCGATTAAAGGTAATTAGTAAACTTTAAGGTAAAAATGATATTATAAAAATATGAAAATACCTTTACACTTATCCTACCCCTATTTGATGAGTCATGGCCAACAAATAAAATCCATTGGTCAACTTGGGGACCCCATGGAGCCACTTTGGTAGGAAAATGACATTAAAAACTTTTTATTTAATGTTAAAATAAAAATGTCACAAACATGAGTTGTTTTACTAAAAAAAATTAAATGGGGTTATACAAGTCATATTTTTTACTATAAATATTCATTATAAAGCGAAAAATATTTCCTACATCATGATAATTTTTTTTATAATTTTTAGACATTAAATAAATTAAATTGTTTATGACACCATAATGATGCAGCGATTACCTCATTAATTAACGATTTAAATAAAATGAAAAGATAATGTAAAATATAAGACTTAAACATGTCAAAAACCTATTGTATGAGTATATTTCTAACCCTTATCACCTTATCTTCGATATATAGAATTTTGGGACCTTTGAAATCTGAAAATCATCTCATAATAATATAACATTTTATGAGTTTCCAAGAGTGCCCCTCCTCTCCTCTTATAAAAGGCCCCCACCACTACCACCTTAATCACACCTTCAAAGACTTTTGGCTCAGCCAACCTCTACCCACATACTCTATCAACTTAACTATCTTACTCCTAGAAGCCTCACTTTGGTCAGAATGCTTCTCAAGGAGGCCTTTGTCTCAAATCAAAAAAGAGTTACCCGATTTTAAGGTAATGTCTTCCTTTATGTTATTTTGTTTTATTTTGATTCTCCAACCCCTTAAACTCTTTTTATTCCTTTCCTTTATAACAACACCAGTATCTAAAATATAATAGGATGTTTTTATTATAAGTATTTTATTTACACTTACACACACCTTCGTCTAAAGGTTAAAGAACATACTATTTCTGTGGGTGGCGAAATACTGCCTCACGAAACGATGATTGTTCAATATTCTTTTAACACCTCTAATGGTGGCCATTTTGATGACACTATTTTCATATATGATATATATATTATGTTTATGTTTTTATTATTCTTCTTTATTTCTCATTTATGTCATACCTTTATGAATTCCATTATGGGTAAATGTGATAATTTCATTTTAGGAAGTGCGGACTACCGCCCCCTCAAAGAGATTTGAATCGTTAATGCCATATGTGGGATGTATAAAGGATGGAGTAAATGATATTATATATGATATTATACTTTAATTATATCATACATTTATATAATTATGATTTCATTCCATTAAATATGAAATAGAAATGAAAGTAGCGTTCATGCGTACGTACGGCTTACCGTCTCCATGAACGGTGCATTTCATTTCTTACCTCTAAATGTTACGTAATATTATAAATGCATTTATATACTGGATATATATGATATATATGATATCTACATCATGAATATAATTCTGGGTATAATGGATATTTCACCACATGAACAACTTGTAATTATAAGAAGTTTATTTTTGACTCAAGTACCAAAGATCGACAAAACGACCGTTATTGACTTAAATAATTACATAATGTTCATAACATGGTAATAAGTGATATAAAAGAAATAATAAACTTGAAAAATTTTCTAAATAAATTATAAATTAACTCTAGTTTATTATTTAGGAGGTTAAAGAACGGTCGAGTCAAGTCGGACACGAGGTAAGGGAACTTCTTAACCCAATTTCCATTCTTTGGGTTAATCTCCTACTTTCAAATTGTGTCATTATATTATTATGTCCTATATTGTATTTGTAATTTCTTTATGTGTACCTATAGTGAATACACATAATAGATCTATTTTATTTAAAAAAATTATCTTTGAAAGAGAACTTCTTAACCCAATTTCCATTCTTTGGGTTAATCTCCTACTTTCAAATTATGTCATGATATTATTATGTCCTATCTTGTATTTGTACTTTCTTTATGTGTACTTATAGTGAATACAAATAATAGATATATTTTATTTAAAAAAATGATCTTTGTAAGGACTTCGTCTCAATCTCCTTTCATTGAGGCATATTTTATTTTATACACAACTTCCTTTTATACGGTGTATAAACCCCTTTGACTTTTACTTTTATTCAAAATGAATATTTTTATACAAAGTGGTTTTACTAAATGATAAAAGGAATGTTTTTTCTTACGTATGCGGCGACAACGACTTCTCCGCCACCGTGACTATTATTTGAGTTCTGGCTTCCTCTATAATCCATATCTTTTTTTAAAAATAAAAATAAATACCATGTTTTACTTTTCTTTTATTTTGGTATTGAAAATGGTTTTGATAAAGTTTTTATTATATCAATGTGGTGTATTGATATCTTGTGATTGAAGTGTGGAAATCTTATGTTTCCTTTATGCACATTTTATGTGATACAATTATGTTATGGTTTATGATATGTTTAAACCTGTTCATATGAGGAATGAATTGGACTTAATAAGTGATGGGTGGAGCCCACTATAACTCATCGATGCATCAGCAGGTCTAATGAGACAAACTAGTGTCTTGGCACGAGGCCTTGACAAAATCTTATTTGTGGTCTTGGCACGAGGCCTTGGCTACCTGGTTATGATAGTCTGGCATTATGCATTCCATCATTATGAAAGTGGTTATTGATATTGAATGTGATTATTCGACCAGTAGAATAACCATGTGAATAAGTAAATGGCATTATTTTATTTTACTTTTTCCATATTATGTTGAAGTTCATGTTTAAAAGGATTTTTTTAGTTATACATTGCCTTAAATGTTTATGTTTATTTATGAAAGCTTCCTCTATATTGTTATCCTTACTAAGAATCTGAGCTCACCCCTTTCAATGTTTTAATTTTTCCTGGATGTGAAGAAGTATTTTATGAATGACCTGAAGGGATAATATGAGGGGATACGAAGACAAGATGTTGTTGTAGTTTTGTATTACTTTATGATGTAATGTAAAACTTATGAATGTATATAGTGTTTCAAGGCTACTCAACTAATCGGACTTTCGAGACTTGATCTTTTGTGATCATGTCAATGTTACGCAATAATGCACCGACTCTGGGTAACTAGGGTTGGGGTGTTACAGTTGGTATCAGAGGCAGTTTAGTACTAACCTTGGAAGCTAGATTTAGATAAACTCTGATTAGAGCACATAACCCAAAGATAGACTTTGAGGATTAGTATATAAGAACTTCCTAGAATTTTGGTATTATAGAGATTTTGTGAGTTTTCCGAGAAATACATCCCTATCTGGATACAAACAGGTAGAGGCGGCTCTGGCAACGATGTACCTAGGGGTAAAACCCGAAAACACCGCTTTGAGATAGACTCGAACGGGAACTGGTGCATGACAACGGGCCTTGATTCACTCTTGGTTACGACACTCCTAGGTGATATGCTTAGGATAATTATCATTTTCTTTACAAACCATTATGAAGGGCTTATGAGTACATAATTACTCAATGAAAACATTTTTTATGATTATGGATTATATCCATAAACCGTTCAATTTACATTAAGTATTTTACAAGATTGGAATTATTCATTGCAATTCATAAACTAACCTATTTTATGACATTGTATAGAAATGGCGCCCAGTAGAAGGAATGTGAACTCCATAAATGCGTATGATCCAAAGAGTAAGAAAAAACATATCTTTCATGGTATTAAGCCAACATTTAGAAGGGAAATAGTCTCCCATGTGTTCTCAACATATGAAGAAATAGTATCATTTGTTAATAAGATTAGTAAATAATTCTCTGAGTCTTATGGCTTTGAAGGGAAGAAAGAGAAGAAAGGGATAGAAGAGAGAATGATAGATAAAGGGACGAGGGAAAAGAGGAATTTTCCAATATGTGATAACTGTGGGAAGAAACACCTTGGAACTTGCCTGAAGGGAATGGAAGTTTGTTACAAGTGTGGAGAAAAAGGACACCGAGTGCGTGACTGAAAGGGTAATAAAAAGGTTTCAAATGTACAATGCTTCATCTGCAAGGAGTGGGGACACTACGGAAACCAATGTCCAAATCATCAAAGTATGCCCCAAATGATGTTATTGGATAATAATCAAGTTATGATACTACCACAGATGAGGAGGAATGATTAGAGTTCTTATGTTGTTATTAAATAATTTTTTCATTTGAGTGTTGTATCAATGCTGTAATGGTTATAATAATTATGGAGTATATAAGGATTGTACTGCAGTACTATTTCATCAAGGACTTGAGATTGTGTGGAACCAAGAAAAGTGACTCCACAGCAGGTTAAATTTTTGGAAAATATATGGTTCAGAGAAAGATAAACCATAATATGGTTCTGATACCGAGATAGTGATTTTGGAATAATACATGATTGATTTGGATAAATTATATTGGATATTCTTAACTTCCTTGAAACTGATTAATGATTTGTATACATTTTTGGATAGAAGGAGTATATCTAGTATTCTATAAGGAATAAGGGATCATGAATGTAATCAATAAGGATTTATGGTAATTCAGGATGTTGCAGTGTTTTAAACGAATACATGATGAAGGTGTTCACATGTTGTTACGCGGGAAAAAAAAGATCTTCATTATATTTACCTTCCTTATAAAATTTGGACTGTGAGTTGGATAGAAGTATTTTGGATAACTATAAAGGTTGGAATGGATTAAGTTGAAACTTGGATAGTATTGTTTAAGGTTAAAACATTTCTGAAGATTATTTTTGGAATATTATAATACTATAGATTTAGGAAAAGGAAAACCTGCAGGTTGGGGGATAACCCGTCGCGTCGGACAAATCTGCAGGAATCGAACCCACAACCATAGTGCGACATGCCTTTATTACCTACCACTAGACTATAGGAAGTCCCTGTTTATTAAAAAATAGTTTTCCTAATCTAAATGGTATGTGGTAATATTTGGAACCTTATACAATTAGGATAAATAGAATATTTTTGAGTTCTATTATCTTTTTGAGTGAAAGATGAGTTTGTGGTAGAAATTAGTTGAAGGTTGAAACTCTACTTTTCAAGCATAAATATATATATACCTATCTATTATTCTATGAATAAATTAATTCTTAAACTTTATTAAAGGGATATTAAAACAAAAAAAATGTTTTATCCTAATACCTTTTGTCTTGTTGAAGTGATAATATTTTAAATCAACATAGATTGAAGGCTTTGAGGCCCTCAATTTTAAACTTGTTTGGGATTGATGACCTCAATCACTCCCTACAAATATTTACGTTTTTCCACCAATTATATGTCTCTAATTGCCACCAATGTTCTCCTTATCGAGATCATAATTTGGTGGTGACTTTTTCATTTCCCTTTCCCTCTTATTAAGGCTAAATTTTATTAACCTTATTTCTGATGTGGGTTTTCCACAAAGGTATTTTCTATTTTCAACCTTTTATTTTCAAAGAAAAATTTCAAATTGCGAGGATGCAATTTATTAAAGGAGGGGAGAATTTAACACCTCAATCTTCCACGCCACACTTCTCTTTGAATAATACAGTAGCGTGTGTTGTACGCAACTTCGAGTTCTAACACACACCATAACCAATCAAAGTAGCCGTTATGAATAGTAATAACTAATTTTTGAAATTTTATAAATTTTATCTAGAAAAATGGACTTCGTTTTTGATATTCATAATATCGAAATTATCCAAAGTTGAGTTTTTTGTAATTTTCGGAGAACTTCCAATTTTTTTATGAATAGTGAAAAATACTTAAAAACAACTTTTTTAATCAAAATAATTCATAGTGATAAATTATACTATTGAGTGGTTTTAATGTATAATTAGAATATATTTTTACCATTTTATCCAACGGTGTTTATTATAATTAATTTCACATTGAAATTGGACATAAACAATTGTTAATCTTTTGATATATATTGTTTCTTAAAAACACGCTATTTGTTGTGACAGCGGGAATTAGTTATAAAATTAATTAATGAAACTTATATGTTTTTAATTTTGTAAAATAGACATCATTTTTGAATTCGGAATATCAATTATAGCTTAGCGTAAAATTTTGGCATTGTTCTGAAAAACTTCAATTTTTTATGAATAGTGAAACCACTAAGTGGTAGTTAAAAAACTGATTTTTCGTTTAAATGAAACATTAACACTCTTGTGATTTTATTTTCAAAAATCCGACATACATGGTTGTCATTAGGAAGTAAAATTTGGTTCAATGAGATTAAAATAATTTTTTGGTGAATAGTAAATTTTAAGTTTAATTAATCATGATTAAAGGTAATTAGTAAAATTTAAGGTAAAAATGATATTATAAAAATATGAAAATACATTTACACTTGACCTAACCCTATTGGATGAGTCATGGACGACCAAGAAAATCCATGGGTCAACTTGGGGACCCCATGGAGCCACTTTGGTAGGAAAATGACATTAAAAACTTTTTATTTAATGTTAAAATAAAAATGTCACAAACATGAGTTGTTTTACTAAAAAAAATTAAATGGGGTTATAAAAGTCATATTTTTGACTATAAATATTAATTATAAAGATAAAAAGATTTCCTACATCATGATAATTGTTTTATAATTTTTAGACATTAAATAAATTAATTTTTTTATGACACCATAATGATGCAGCGATTACCTCATTAATTAACGATTTAAATAAAATGAAAAGATAATGTAAATTATAATACTTACACATGTCAAAAACCTATTGGATGAGTATATTTCGAACCCTTATCGCCTTATCTTATATATATATAATTTTGGGACCTTTTAAATCCGAAAATCATCTCATAATAATATAACATTTCATGAGTTTCCAAGAGTGCCCCTCCTCTCCTCTTATAAAAGGCCCCCACCACTACCACCTTACTCACACCTTCAAAGCCTTTTGGCTCGGCCAAACTCTACCCAAATACTCTCCCAACTTCATTATATTACTCTTAGAAGCCTCACTTTAGGCATAATTCTTACCAAGGAAGCCTTTGTATCAAATCAAAAAAGAGTTACCCGATTTTAAGGTAATGTCTTCCCTTATGTTATTTTGTTTTATTTTACTTCTCCAACCCCTTAAACTCTTTTAATTAATTTCCTTTATAACAACACAAGTATATAAAATATACTAGGATTTTTTTATGATAAGTATTTGATTTACACTTACACACACCTTCTTCTAATTGTTAAAGAACATACTGTTTCTGTGGGTGGCGAAATACTGCCTCACAAAACGATGATTGTTCAATATTCTTTTAACACCTCTAATGGTGGCCATTTTGATGACAATATTTTCATATATGATATATATATTATGTTTATGTTTTTCTTAAGCTTCTGTATTTCTCATTTATGTCATACCTTTATGATTTCCATTATGGGTAAACGCGATAATTTCATTTTAGGAAGTGCGGACTACCGCCCCCTCAAAGTGATTTGAATCGTTAATGCCATATGTGGGATGTATAATGGATGGAGTAAATGATATTATATATGATATTATACTGTAATTATATCATACCTTTATATAATTATGATTTCATTCCATTAAATACGAAATAGAAATGAAAGTAGCGTTCATGCGTATGTACGGCTTACCGTCTCCATGAATGGTGCATTTCATTTCTTACCTATAAATGTTACATAATATTATAAATGCATGTATATACTGGATATATATGATATATATGATATCTACATCATGAATATAATTCTATATATAATGGATATTTCACCACACGAACAACTTGTAATTATAAGAAGTTTATTTTTGACTCAAGTACCAAAGATCGACAAAACGACCGTTATTAACTTAAATAATTACATAATGTTCATAACATGGTAATAAGTGATATAAAAGAAATAATAAACTTGAAAAATTTTCTAAATAAATTATAAATTAACTCTAGTTTATTATTCAGGAGGTTAAAGAACGGTCGAGTCAAGTCGGACACGAGGTACGGGAAATTCATTAACCCAATTTCCATTCTTTGGGTTAATATCCTACTTTCAAATTATGTCATTATATTATTATGTCCTATATTTTATTTGTAATTTCTTTATATGTACCTATAGTGAATACACATAATAGATCTATTTTATTTAAAAAAATGATCTTTGAAAGGGAACTTCTTAACCCAATTTCCATTCTTTGGGTTAATCTCCTACTTTCAAATTATGTCATGATATTATTATGTCCTATCTTGTATTTTTACTTTATTTATGTGTACTTATAGTGAATACACATAATATATATATTTTATTTAAAAAATGATCTTTGTAAGGACTTCGTCTCAATCTCCTTTCATTGAGGCATATTTTATTTTATAAACAACTTTATTTTATATGGTGTATAAACCCCTTTGACTTTTACTTTTATTCAAAATGAATATTTTTATACGAAGTGTTTTTACTAAACGACAAAAGGAATGTTTTTTCTTACGTATGCGGCAACAACGACTTCTCCACCACCGTGACTATTATTTGAGTTTCAGCTTCCTCTATAAGCCATAACTTTTTTAAAAAAAGAAAAATAAATACCATGTTTTAATTTTTTTTATTTTGGTATTGAAAATGGTTTTGATAAAGTTTTTATTATATCAATGTGTTGTATTGATATCTTGTGATTGAAGTGTGTAAATCTTATGTTTCCTTTATGAACGTTTTATGTAATACAATTATGTTATGGTTTATGATATGTTTAAACCTGTTCATATGAGGAATGCATTGGACTTAATAAGTGACGGGTGGAGCCTGATATAGCTCCTCGATGCATCGGCAGGTCTCATGAGACAAACTAGTGTCTTGTCATAAGGCCTTGACAAAATCTTATTTGTGGTCTTGGCACGAGGCCTTGGCTACGTGGTTATGATAGTCTGGCATTATGCATTCCATCATTATGAAATTGGTTGTTGATATTGCATGTGATTATTCGACTAGTAGAATAACCATGTGAATAAGTAAATGGCATTATTTCATTTTACTTTTTCCATATTATGCTGAAGTTCATGTTTAAAAGGCTTTTTTTAGTTATACATTGCCTTAAATGTTTATGTTTATTTATGAAAGCTTCCGCTATATTGTTATCCTTACTGAGCATCTGAGCTCACCCCTTTCAATGTTTTAATTTTTCCAGGATGTGAAGAAGTATTTTATAAATGACCTGAAGTGATAATGTGAGGGGATATAATGACAAGATGTTGTTGTAGTTTTGTATTACTTTATGATGTAATGTCAAACTTATGAATGTATCTAGTGTTTCAAGGTGACTCAACTAATCGGTCTTTCGAGACTTGATCTTTTGTGATCATGCCAATGTTATCCAATAATGCACCGACTCTGGGTAACTGGGGTCGGGGCGTTACAGGTCATGAGTAGGGTTCCTAGACCACACCTCTCATGGAAGACCTTGAGTCACCATGGGATGTTGGAATTGTCTAATTGAATTCACTTCCAGGTGAGATGTGGGGGCTATAGACCACATTTGGACATCTGGCGGTGGTGGAGTAGTTGTTTCTATTATTACTATAACGTGTTTCAATTATTTGTATTTGATGTATTTGATTAAAATTTTTATAATTTTGGTATTGACTATTATTTTGTGATTGTTGCATTTTATAGCAACTTGCCTCCACGGAAAGCTCCCATGCACCCATGGGAGGAAGCCAGAGAGAGTTCTCCAACACCGATTGATTAGAGGCTATTCAAGGCTATGGTTCAGGTTTTCCAAGCTATGGGATAGAGACTGTCTCTTGTTCCCATTTCTATTAGGGTATAAGATATGGGTCCTAGAAAAGATAAATATTAGGAGTTTTTTAAAAACAAGCCTCCTACTTTTTTAGGAAGCATAGAACCCCAAGAAGCAGAGGAATAGCTCAAGAAGATCGAGAGATTTTTTGAGTTTATAGAAACACCCAAGGAGGTCAGGGTGAAGTGTGCCTATTTTTTGTTGGAGGGTCCCAGCCACAAGTGGTGGGAGTTAGTACTTCAGACTAGGAAGAATGATCAGACGTGGTGGGGAGATTTCAAGGCCATCTTCAATGACCAGTACTTCCCTGAAGTTTTGGATTATACTAGATCCCAAGAGTTCATGGACATTGTTCAAGGGAATATTTCAGTGATGGATTACACAAACCTTTTCATTGATCAGGTTTGGTATTCCCCTGAAATTGTCTCGAATGAACAAGTGAAGGACCAAAGGTTTGAGAAAGTCTTGCGACCAGAGATATACTCCCATGTTTTTTTGTTCAAGTTGAGGACCTATGATGAGGTCATTAACTGGGTGTGTATGGTGGAGATTGACCATAAAGCCATGGATGGTTTTCCTGGAACTGTATTAGCAGTGGGCTATGGCAGCTCTTTGGAAAAGAAAAGGTAGTGGGAGGATCAGGTGAATAATGGAGGTGGTAGTTCAGGCCACTCTTCCAGGAAGTTTTCATTTATAGCTTCTGATGTGAGATCGGTCTTGTTCCACCATTGTGGGAGGATAGGGAACATCTAAAACGTTTTCCCACTTCCTCTGAAGTCCTATTACCAATGTGAAGTTATGTGTTATTTGTAGTACTTTTGTGGGGTGGAACGACCACTTCAGAGTGGCGCAGGATCAGTGGCCTCAAAGGGAGTGCCAGCTCATTCAAAGCCATCGAGGACGGGGGGATCTCCATTTGGTGGTCATGGTGGCAGGTCTAAGTCATATTTTGGGTAGAAATAGTTCAAGGAACAACCACATACTAGTGGTCATTCACAGGCAGAGACCAGACATTTTCTTGCATTAGATCAGGCACCAGCAGGATCAGAGGCAGGACCGTCGATAATTCGAGGTACCATTTTGATCACATCTTCTATAATTGCTACACTTTTTGATACTGGTGCATCTGTTTCATTTATTTCTGCCCATTTTTTGGACAATCTTAATTTTCCAACTGAGCTGTTGTCTTTTGTGATGGATTTGGTGACGCCGCTGGGAAAGAAGGAGCAGGGTCTCAGGTGCCCATCGTGTGCACTTTCCGTGTCAGGGGTTGAGATGGAGTGGGACCTCTTGGTCTTAGATATGGAACTATTTGACATAATATATGGAATGGATTAGCAAGTACACTTCCAGACACACATCGATTTCTATAGGTGGCAGGTCAGTTTCACAGCACCAGATGGGAGTCGTCAGGATTTTCGTGGTGAATGGGATCCTCGGTCGAGTCGTGTGGGACCTCCACTCCCAGAGTTGGGAGATTTTATTTTTAAGTTATCTCTGCTCATGATATAGTATGATAGTCATTCCCCTGAAGGTTCACTAACTCATGTAGTGAATGATTTTTCGGAGGTATTCCCGGATGATTTTTCAGGTTTTCCCCCAGAGTGGGATGTGGAGTTCTCAATTTATCTGGCGCTAGGAACACAACTGATATCTATTACCTCATATTGTGTGGCCCCCATCGAGATGAGGAAATTAAACATACATCTGGAAGAATTATAATCCAAAGGATTCATTCACCTGAGCATCTCCCATTGGGTTGCTCCTGTGTTTTTTGCAAAAAATACTGAAGCATCCCACTGGTTGAGCATTGACTATCGAAATCTGAATAAGGTAACAATTAAGAACAAATAATTGTTGACTATAATAGATGATTTGTTGGATCAGTTGAAGGGGGAAATTGGTTCTCAAAAATATAATTGAGTTTGGGATACCATCAACTCAGGATGAAAGAGGTAGATATTCTAAAGATGGCCTTCTGAAGTAGGTACGACCACTTTTAGTATTTGGTCATTCCCTTCGGATTGACCAATGCTCCAGCGGTTTTAATGGAACTCATGAACATGGTTTTCTATCAATATCTTGATTATTTTTTCATGGTATATGTGGATGAAATCTTAGTTTATTTAGGTTCTGAGGTGGAACATGAGCATCACTTGTGGATCGTTATGGGCACCTCGTGAGAGCATCACCTTCATGAAAAGTTTTCTAAATGAACTTTCTGGATCAAGGATGTGAGATTTTTAGGGAATAAGATCTTAGATTAGGGGGTTTCAGTGGACCCCAAGAATATCAGTGTGGTTATGTCATGGGAGTAGTTGAAGAACATGTTCAAGATCAGTATTTTCCTCATCCTGGCTGGTTATTACATGCAGCTTGTTCGGGATTTATCTTGTCTTGATTCATCGATGACCACGCTCACCTGAAAAAGGGTGAAGTTTGTTTGGGGCCCAGAATGTTAGGAATCCTTCAAGGAGATAAATAGGGGTTGACTACCACCCTTGTTTTTATTTTTTCAGAAGCTAGAATGGGGTATGGGGTGTATTGCGACGCTTTAGGTATGGGTCTTGGGTGAGTGCTTATGCAGGATGATCATGTGGTGGCGTATGGATCTCACTAACTCTGACCACACGAAAAGGATTAACCGACCAATGACATGGAGTAGGCAATGGAGATACATGCTTTAAAGACTTGGAATCACTATCTCTTTGGGGAGAAGTTTGTGGTCTACTATGATCCCAAAATCTTGGCCTATATCTTCTCACAGAAGGACCTCAATCTGAGGCAACTCTGTTGGATAGAGTACTTGAAGGGGTTTGACTTCGACATTGTTTATACCCTAGGCAAGTGAAATTTAGTGGAGGATTCCTCAAGAAGAAAGGTACCAGTGCAAGATTTGAGGATGTCCAGTGATGAGTGGACACTGATGGGCCTCTTTTCTCAGATGCATGTGGAGACCAGGGAGCATAGTGAAGGTGCATTCTTGGAGAGCTTTTAGCTGACTCCTTCTTTGGTGGAGCTAATTCAGAAATAGAATCTTAGTGATGAACTTTTTCAATGGTCAAATCAGTTTCTTCATGGTGGGGAGGCGTCCTCTTATTGGTCGTCGTCTCCCGAGGGCATCTTGTGCTTCATGGGCCGTTCAGTAGTGTCGTTGTCTCTACAGAAGGTGGTGATGTAGGATAGACACCAGTCTCACTTGGATGCCCATTGGTATGAGACAAGATATCTCGGACTTCGTGTCGAGATGGTACACATTCCAGCAGGTGAAAGGAGAGCATCAAAGTCCCTCTAGTTTGCTCCATTCGTTACCCATTCCTACCTGAAAGTGGGATGAGGTTTCCATGGAATTCATTGTTGGTTTTCCTCATACACCTCAAGGTAAGAATTCCATTTGGGTGGTGATTGACCATCTAACCAAATCATCCCACTTCATCCCGATCAAAGATACAGCTAAAGTGGATGAGTTGGGCTATTTGTATCTTCAGGAAGTGATGAGACTCCATGGAGTTCCATCATAAGTTGTCTCAGATAGAGACCACATTCCACTTCTTAGTTTTGGTAAGGCCTATAGAAGGCCTTGGGGTCACAGATCAAGGTGAGTGCGGCTTACCATCCTCAAATGGATGGTCAAACAGAATGGGTGAACTGGATTTTGGAGGACATGCTTCGTGCATGTGTTTTGGACTTTGGAGGTTCTTGGGATATCCATTTGGGATTGGTTGAATTTTCCTATAATAACAGTTACCAATAATCGATTCAAATTTCCCCTTTTGAGATGCTCTATGGTCGTCCATGTCGGTCCCCCCTATGTTGGGATAAGGTAGGTGAGACTTCACTGTTGGGGCTAAGCCTTGTGTAGGAGACTTCTGAGAAGGTAAAATTGATCAGTAAATTCTTTTTGATAGATCAGAGTCTTCATAAATGTTATGGTGACCATAGGCTTTGATACATAGATTTTTCTATTGGTGATAAGGTATTCTGGAAAGTGGCCCCTCGTCTAGGCCATCGTTGATTGGGGAAGCAAAGGAAGCTGACGCTGCGACATGTCAACCCTTTTGAGACCACCAAGATTATTGGAAAGGTGGATTATAGTATGGACTTACCTTCTCAATATACATACATCCATGACATCTTCCATGTCTCTCAGTTGAATAAATGCAACCTAGATTTGTCCCATGTGCTAAGTTGGGAAGAACTGAAGATAGATCCTGACTTGTCAGTTTTTGAGCAGCTAGTGCAAATAGTGGACTCCCAAGAGAAGGTGCTTTGAGGGAAGTATATTATATTGGTCTGGGTTCATTTTAATTATGTTAGTGATACACATGAGTCCTAGGAGAATAATTCATGGGTTGAGGATGAGTACCCGTTCTTTTTTTTCTGATAAATCCTCAAGTTGACTTTTCAGGACAGAAATTTTGCATGGTGGGGAGAATTTTCACACACAAGTTCTTCATTAAAGGTACTTATATTTATTATATTTTTCTCTAAACATCTCCCCTACATCCCCCCTAATTCCCTGAAAATTTTGGTGTCATTTGGAGATGTTTTGGGTAGATAAAGGAGGGGGCAGTGTTTAGGTGCACGGTTTCCCAAACCGTGCACACAAACTGTGCGTCCATGTCCATCTCATTAAAAAGAGTTAAATGACTTCTTTTACCTCTTGGTATTTATCATAACTCTACCATTTCTTCCCCACTTCAAACCTAACAATCATGGAATCCCAAAAAGCCTCTCAAACCCTCATTGGAACTCCATTTTGAAGGGGGATTTGGTGGAAAAACTTCACACAATCTCAAGTAAGTGTTTATGCCTCTTAGTTCCTCCCCTTTCCATGAAGTTTCTTCTAATTTACTTGAAGTAACAAATTAATTCTAACCTATGGTTTAACTTTTGGTTTTATTGGTCCAATATTTGGATTTTAGGCTTGATCTACTTTCCTTAAGGTGTGGCGGTGGTGCGATTGAATTTTCGCACAAAAGATTCAAAGTTTTAACAATTTTGGTAGGAGATTCCATGTGTATGAAATAATTGTGACTTATCTTGTTGTGTTAATAATACATTTATTTTTATATCATTTTATTATTGGTGCAAAAATTGGTTTTAGTGGTATTATTATAGAAAATGAAGTTTAAGTGCCATTTTTATGTGAAATTGGGGGTTTTTCATAGAAATATTTTATTGGTTCATTTGGGGTTGCCCTATAACTACTTAGTTTATTTTATTGAAATTTATTAGGGATGAAAATCCTGTTTTTAATTTTTATATCCATTGTTTGTTGCTGTGAATTTCTTTTAATGGTGTTTGTGAAGCATATCAACTTCAAGTGCCATGTTTGTGTGAAAATTGAGGTTTTAAAAAGATATCACTTCTTGGTTCATATGGGGCTACCCTATAACTGATTTTTTGGTTTAATTTAAAGTTATTGGACTTCAATTTTTGTTTTTTTGAATTATAACTATGCAAAGTGGGGATTTAAAGGAGTTTTGGGTGAAAAACAATGTGAGATTTTTAGAATTTGTTTTATTGAAAATCAAAATGTTTTGTTGTGTGTTTTATGTGTTATAAAGTGTGTATAGATACATTATTGTTTGTATGTGACCAGTAGTGATTTTTGTATATGAAAAGGGATTTATGTAGCAACTTGAAACTGTTTGATCACAAAGGGGGAAGCCTGGACACCTAGGTGGGCGGATATGTAGTAGTACCCTAGTGATCTGGATGGTTTTTGTCCCAGTTTCACTTAGCATTTTGGATAAAAAAAACTAAAACTAAACTATATAGATGATTTTTGGGGATAAATAGGTTATGGTTATGTTCCCTACTAGTGGATAGTGCATATTAAATGATTTTTACAGGGATATTTTACACTGAGATATGAGGTACATAGGGCTCGAGACTATCTAGTTCCTAGGGGTGTTTATGGTTTTGGTTCTCATTAGATTTGTGGTATTTACCCTTGTATTGGGGTGTTTTTGGATGAAAATTATAGTATATAACATGTATTATTTAAATTTTTTAATATTATGAATTTTTTATTTTGAAAACTATTTACAATTGAAAGTTGTGTTTCATGGAATTTATCGCTACTTTTCCTTATATATTAAAACTGCGTGCCTTTTCAACTTGTATTTCATACTCCTTGGAATATTTGGGTGGTATATTATTGTTCTTAGGCTCACACCCTACTTAAACCCCTTGAGTGTAATTAAAATTGATTATGTTTAATATAGGTAAGGGAAAATCCTCGAGTGAAGGTGGTCTGGGTTGTTAGTCCCCTCCTATAGTGTGGTGTTATGGAGATTGCTCAGGGGTGATGACCCCTTGTCCTGTGGATTCATTGGTGATGATTTGATTATATTTTTATTTATGTTTTTACCTCTTGTAATTTATTTAAAACCATGTATTCAGATCTATTTTTTGTTAAGGCTTGTTTGGCACAAAAATTTCAGATTCATATTATTGATTGTTTTTAATGTTTTATGCTTTCATACTGGGGTAAATCATTCCCAAACCAAATTTATTGATACCCGGGAAATTGTTCCAGTCCATGATAATAGGGAACTCCCTTCGGTCCTTATCATGGGCTGGGTCTGGTGTCAGTTTTGGTGGTAATAATATTTGTTTCTTGACACTCCATCCACTGAGATAATGTATCCCAGAAAGTGGACCGCCTGAATACAAAACTAGATCTTCAGGAGCTTTCTGTAAATTTGGTTCTCTCAGAGTACATATAGAAATATCCTTAATTGTATCACATGCTCCTCCTTGGGTACTAAGTACACAAGGATATCGTCGATGAAGAATACAACAAAACATCCTAAGTAAAAATGAAATATTTGGTTAATGATCTCCATGAACACTTCTCTGTCATTTTTTACGCCCAAGGGAATCACCATGTACTCATAGTGACTGTAACTACATCAAAATTTCATTTTGGTATATCCTCATCTTGTACTTATAGCCTGTGATAGACTGTTTTGAGGTCAACCTTCGAGAACTATTATTCCCCTCTCAACTGATCAAATAGTTTGTCAATCTTTGGTAGTGGATACTTATTCTTCACGGTCAACTAGTTCAAGTTCCAATTGTTCACAAATAACCTCAATATCCCATCTTCCTTCTTGGAAAACAACACTAGGGATTCTTTGGGTGAAACACTAGGTCTCACAGATACCTTCCTCTACAAGTCCTCTAACTGCACCCTTAGCTCATGAAGATTTTTGGTATCTATATAATATATTGGTGAAAATATTGGTGTTTTCATGGGGTGTAGATCAATGGAGGAGTCTAACTCTTGGCGGGGAGGTAAACCTAGAGCATCTTTAAGAAATATTTCCTAGAACTCTGCCACAATTATAAGAAACAAGAAACTCATAACATCCATTGTATCAAGGGTCGGTCTACCAAAATGATGAGTAATTGGATGCACCATCCCATGCATGATTCCATCTCATTCTTCCTAGGTTTCCTTTTCACCAAAAAAGGAAAATCGTGTTCCATCACTACAGACACACCGTACCCTTCGCCTAAAACATTGAATCAGGGAATGGACTATAGATAACCAATCTATAACAAGAATGAAATTGTAAGGCCTTGATGCTGCTACTGAGAGGTTACAACTGAAACTCTCACCTCATTGGTCGATCCATAGTCTTCCTATCAGCTGTACAATAGTTTGGAAATCTCAATCGATATGTCCCCTACCATTACATAAATATCACCGCCACTCTCTAGGTATACTGGACCCACCCTATGAGCCCTGAACTATATATACTTTGTCTTAGGACCTCCTCCTAAAATTTCTCCCATGTCCAGGTCCCTGGTACTGATGTAGGCTCCCTAATTACAAGGTCTCTTCTCCTACTTTCCCACTACTAACTGTCCTCGGTTGTATCTTCTCATCCAAAAAGATTTTAACCACAAAATCCTGATCAAGCATCTGAGTATAAGTATGAATGCACCGAGGGATAAAATTGGCTCATATATCTCTATGCATAACTCATTTGAAGTTCTAATCCATAATGTACTGATCTCAAACTACATCCATCGAGTACCTATAAATTTGGTAAAACTCGATGAATAATCAGCTACTATCATGGTGCCCTACTGGAGCTGTAGAAGCTCCTGAATATGAACATCCCTCAGTATAACTAGTGGTAACTTCTCTCTGAAGAGGCGCTCAAAATATATCCATGAAAGTTTCACCTCATCGTGAGTCTGGGTAGCCAAACTCCACCATTGTCCCGCTGAGCCGTGTAAAAGGCTCACCCCCAGGACCACCATCTGATCTACTGGTGTCTTAAATAGATGGAAAACATGGGTCACCACCTCAATATAGACCTCATTAGTGTACGGGCTGAGCTTGCCTCAAAACCAGAGGGGTATCTGTCACTGAAACTTGTGATGCATTCTCATCCTACACTCCTCATCCGTTGGTACTACGGGTACCACGTTCGGCACTAGAGGTGACGATATGATTGGTGCACCACTTTGAGGTAACATCTAGGGAACTGGTCCCTTTATCGAGGCCCCGTCACTAATGGTTTCATCCTCATGATCAAGATGCTAAAACCTATCCATTATACATCTCGAATACATCTTGAAACAACAAGACATACCAAGATTAATGAGTATGTCTAGAGAGATGACTCAATATGGACATATAAACCACAACCCATTATTATATGATGCATGTACCAATATTTTCTATATAAACAATTTTCTCATATACCGAGTCAAAAATAAAGTTATCAGGGTCCTAGTGTATGGATATGTCGGTCGTTGCACCAACACTAGAGTCCCTGACCTGAAGGCTGAACTCGAAACACTTAACATTGTTTCCCCATCCCAATCCCACAGACTCCCAATCCTAAAGTAAAACCAACCTCATTTAATACCACTCTATCATGACCCATCCTGGTGGGACCTATGTCGTGACTCCCGAAACCTGCCTCTAATAGGTCAGGGGTTGGTGACTAGAACTGAGTATACATATCACTAACATGGGAGGCATTTTCAATGTACCTATAAGCACACACACATCTCCAAGCCCACAAAATGTTGAAATGTAAAAACCACTAAGTAAACATTGCATACATACAACTATATCCCACAACCAGATTAAAAAAGAAAGTAATATAAAGTAAAATAGGCCCAAATACAAGCCCGACATAAGAAGTTAATAACTTGAGTCAAACCTGTAAGTAAAAGGTATTGGGACTACTATCTAAAAGTCATAGGAACACTCCTCAGTCTGTCTGATCTCACTAAGAACCATATCGTCTTGGTCTTCTGAGAACTTTATTAAAAGGTCCATCATTTGCAAAAGATATGACATGTGCAGGAAAATCCGGTGTAGGGGTGAGTATAATAACACTTCGTAGGACACCCCGAAACCACAAAGTAATGAAAAAAGGAAAGTACATTCATCTCTACATAGGTATATGTCTATAACACATATAACAATAATATCCAGATATACTCAATCCAAGACACATAGTCTAGAGGTAATACACAACTATAGTATACCAGCACTAGAATTTCCAGATCGAAAGTTCCACAAATCACTCATACAGGATTACACACTCCTTATTATGATAGCACTGATGAAATCTGTCTGAGAGGTACTTATCATCGGATCTCTCCATGAGAAATATACACTGATATATCTGAAGAGAAATATGATAAAAAAATATAAGGATCACAGCCAGAATCATGGGGTGATACCAACAACTCAATATGGATTATCATGCTAAGTAGAGTTTCGACGCCCACATAGTGTTGGTCACGTCAATACCAAGAACTCTACCTAGGGAACAAATAATGAATAGATAATACCACTCTGGGGCTCTCAGGGGGATTATAACAACTCTATTCTGGAAGTCCACCTGAAGGGATCATAGTCTTAGGAGTAGGAAACAATTCATACCAACCATCAGGGAATGAATAAATAGAATAAACCCTAATAAAACTTCTCCAAGATACAATGGAAAAAAAGCTTAATCCATGTAGGAAGGAGTAAATGGCATGTATTAGGGTCATACATTGTGTCCCGTGACCCCAGGTATTGCCCATGTACAACAACCCATGTCATTTCAAACCATGTCGTGTAGAAAAGGGGTACACGACGTGTAGAAGTGTTAAACTCCATGTCCTTGCATCCGAGGTCCGCTCGTGTACTCTGGTCGTGTGCTAGTACATGGCGTCAGCCCATGTACCAGTACATGGGGTAGTCCATGAACTTGGTCCAGGCTAAGCCATGTGAGGGAGTACACACCATGTAGGAAACCCATGTACCCCACACCATCCCACGTATATTTGTTGTCTGAATTACATGTTGAGTTCATCATAAAGGGGACACATGCCATGTAGTCAAGGAATAAATTCCATGGGATCAGGTTTTTTTAGAAACCCTTCATCCTCCCACTCACACCATCGATCCTCTGAATTCTGTTCGAGTTCCTAGTTCACATTGAAACACAAGATCCAGTCTCTTTTTTCAACTATGACACTGAATCGATGGAATTCAGGCCTTCAATCATCTAAAAAAACTCAATATTAGGCATTATTATTTATCTCCAAAGAACAAAGATTTGGCACCCACCATCATCTGATCCACCACTTCACCCACCATCACACCTCCATAGAGTCATCCCATTACTTGATTTATGGTTTCGTATCATTGTTCCAAAATAGAGGGCACAACAAATGATTGTTCACAAGGCCTTCAAAGAACGAGAAGAATGAAGAATTTGTGACGAAGAATGAAAGAATCTGGGGAGAAAATCACAACAAATCAAGAGAAATATATATCGATCAATGTTCATGTTGATCTCTTTTAATCACTTATAGAATGGTAATTAATTGAAAAAAATCTCAAGAATCAACTCTTGGTAATTTATGCAAAATAACCCATCCTGTAAATACAATCAATCCGTGAGATAATCTATTAATGGATTAGTATTTTTTCATCATAGAAATTAAGAATGGGGAATAAAAGAATAAAATCAAACTCCATACCTTGATTCATATCACTCGTTGATGAAGAATAGTTACCACGTCGTTGTTGTTGGCGAGATCCGTTATGATTGAAGTTCTTCAATCTCTAATTCGAGGTTCTGTCATCGCCCGATCAAGAGAATTCTCCAGATCACTCTCCCCAATTTATATGGAGGATTATTGGGTTAGGATGCTAACCTAATATCTCTGAAATGTAAATAATTTAAAGATAAAATTGTTGTGTTGTTGTTTCAACAAAATAAAGTAAATTTTTAAAATTTATTTTAGTCATTTAAGCGTATTTGTCGACTTTCCACAATCAACCTATGCCGACCAATTTTGGGTTGTGGATAGGGTAAAATAGTTGTTCTAAATGCAATATTTCCATTAGATTTCTGATTTAGGCACCCATTTAGAAGTTATTCCACATTTTTAGGAAAACCGCACACACGTGCTATTTAATATTTTAATATTTTCCAAATATTTGTTCCGAGAACACTGGGCCTCAGAATTGAATGTCGTCTTGGTACATGGTCTCGAATTTAATACACATAGTATTTAAAAATAATACACTAAAAATATGACTCATTACATCATCATTCTGAAGCTTCTTCAATGGACGATGTTTATAAAATAAAAACAGAAGCTTTAGAAGCTAAAGTTTAGGATATTTATGAGACGAATGAGGATAGGATCTGAGCTTTGGTACAATACATGCTTGTAGACAAGAAAATAAAATTGTAGGCTACTAATCCCACTTCTCCACCTCCACCTGCAGATCCCACTTCTCCACCTCCTCTTACTTATCAAACTCTTACACCAGCATCTCTACAACTTTCCATTTATTGTGAGTTATATGTTGATGATCCCCAATATCATATTATTTCATATGGGATGGTATATTATATTGGTGATATCATTCACCATCATTAGATAGAGATAGAGAATATTAGGATCACTATATATGATATTATAGATAGATCATCAATAATACCATTTTTTATATATGAGGTCAGTCTAATTGGATAAAGTATCGACCATTTTTTAGTTTGGTTTTTTAGACTTGTAAGACAAATTACTAATGAGGCATGTGTATATTATATCCTTTATTTCATATTTCTGTTAAATTTATTTTAAAATTTTAATGTTTATGTATTTATCTATTTTTTACATGAATACTTTAAAGGTAAAGACATACTGTATAGAAAAAAACAAATATGGTTTTTTACGACTTCATATGCAACTTATTCTAGTCTTGATAGATTATCAACATATTCAAAAAATTTGTTGGAAGTTTATGAAATTCCAATGGAAGATGAAATTTTTGGGTGTCAATGACTGTGATTATTTTTAAAAAATATGTCATAGAAAATGTAACTTGAGATGAGTTAGGAATCAACACAATGAATGTTTTTTCCATAGAAGTTTATTAACGTATATCTTTGAGTTATTTTAATTTATTGAAACTTTATACTTATGTTTTATTTTTATTATGTATCATTATTTAATCTGTATGCATCCTGATATGACATTAGTATATGGATTTATGGACCTGGAATTTATTTCACCTATAATGAGGAAAATGACTGATATAGAAAAAACAATTTATATTTATGAAAGTCTTTAAAATAATATAATTATTCAGTGTTGGATGTGTTCTTATCTTCAAGAGTATGAAACAAATATATCATAAAGTGTTATATATACCTTAACAAAATAACCACTCACATTATTATTATTTTTTATATTAGTGGTCATTGGATGTTGGGTGTTATTTATCCAAGAGAGAAGACACTTTACTAATTATGTTCTTTCCACGGTGAAGTGTAAGAAAATTATAAGAATGTATTGAACACATAATTTTGAATATTTTAATACTTGTATATATTATAATGACATTTAATTTTATTTCATAGATATTATTTTCAAATAGGTAATTTCATTACTTTAGAGAGATAATAAGAAAACATAGTTCAAAGATAAAATACAAAAAAATGTTACTTTTAATTTATAATTACTATATTTTGACTGTATGTACATAAATTGTTATTGTGAATTGAAAAATTATTTTTAAATATAAGTTACATCAATAAAGAGTAAATGAATATAGATACTATGTTCTAAGATTTATGTTTGAAATAATTTCATCTGGAATAGTTACAAAATTCTATAGGGTTGGATTTTTTATAAAAAATTCTTTTAATTTTTATTCATTTTATTTAGAATACATGTTAAATGTTTTCTTTTTAATTTTTAGCTTTTGTTTTGGGAAAGAGAGAAAAGAAAAAAATATGAAAACAACTAAAAATCAAACACGTAGCAGAAATAAAATATTTCCCTTAAAAAAATCCAATTTATAGTGACAAAATAGTGTAGAAAATTAAATGTTGACACAAAAATTTTTACATAGAAAACCCAAAAAGGGAAAACCAAAAGACCTTTTATAGACATAGATATCCACTAAAATAGATAAGTACACGATAGAGACTCCCCAAAAATGGAAGGGATCTCCAAATTAATACTCAAAAAATAGTGGATTAAAGGCCATAGAGAAGGAAAAATGATTTTAAAATAAAAGGTGATAACCAAATATAATTTTCTCTCCATGTGTTGGTGTATTGAAATGCCTTGCCGCTTCCTCCTTATATATGGAAAAAGAATCCACGTAAAATTATATCTCTGCCTCAAATGTGTGTCACTGCATCAAAATTGTGTCACCGCGTGAATAAATTCACATGGTATGGACCCACGTGGGGTGAAAATTAAGGATACACCCAACAAACACCCCTCTGACTCAAGTGTGGATCACTGAAAACGCTGCAATCAGTCGAAAAGTCTCAAATTTTCATCTAGGTAAATTATTGGTCAACATGTCTGACCTATTGTCATCTATGTGGATCTTCTCAAGCTCTAACTATCTTAAATCAAGGATGTTGCAGATCCAATTATATTGAACATTGATATGTTTCAAACTGACATGAAAATTGGAATTCTTACCCCAAAAAATAGCACTATGACTATCAAATAATAAAACATACATATCCTAATATAAACTGAGCTCCTGAATAAAATTTTTCATCCACAACAATTCTTTTCATGCCTCTGTAGATGAAATAAACTTGGACTCTGTGGTATATAAAACAACACATCTTTTCAATCTAGATTTCCAAGATACATCTCCCCCTATAAATGTGATCTATTATCCTAAAGTAGACTTCCTTGAATCGATATCCCCTACCAAATATAAATCTTTAAATCCACAAATCATAGGTTTCCCTTTTCCAAAACAAAATCTCAGATCAGAAGTACCACGGAGATAATGAAATATATACTTCACTGTTCTCCAATGCTCTCTTCTTGGATTTTATAGAAAATGACCAACCATATCAACTGAATGGGTTATATCAGTTCTAGTACATACCATTGCATACATCAAGTAGCCAATGGCTGATGAATAAGGTATGTGTTGCATATCCTCTCTATCTTCATCAGTGTAAGGTGACTGACAAGTGCTAATATTCAAATGTAAATCGAAAGGATTACTAACCACTTTATCTCTATCCATAGAAAAATCTCTAAAGAACCTTTTCAATATATCTCTCTTGAGATAACCAAAATTTCATGTCCTTCCTATCACAGGAGATCGTCATGCCAAGAATCTGTCGGGCTGACCTCAAGTCCTTCATCGTAAAATATTGAAAAATATACTTCTTCAATCTATCAATTCTAGAATTATCATGGAAAAAAATGAGTATATCATCAACATAAAGAAATAGTATAATAAAATCATTATCAGTAAATTTTTGAACAAAAACACAATAATCAGATGATTTCTTCCTGAAACCCTAATGAAAAAAGACATATTCAAATTTCTTATACCGCTACCTTAGAGATTGCTTTAAACCATACAAACTCTTCTTTAACCCATAGACAACATTTTATTTACCTGTTTCAGCAAAACCATTTGGCTGCTCTATATAAATCTCCTCCTTTAAATCTCCATGGAGGAAAGCAGTCTTCACGTCCATCTGGTCAATCTACATATCCAAACTAGCAACAAAACCAATAAAAACCCAAATGGATTAAATTTTGACAACAGGTGAGAAAATCTCATCAAAATCGGTACATCTCTTTTTATGGAAGCCTATAACAACTAACCTTGCCTTGTATCATAGAACAGAACTAGATTATTTATTTTTAATTTGATAAATCCATCTATTTTAAAAATCCCTCTTACCTTTTTGTAACTTCACTAGATCAAAAGTATGGATGTCATGTAATTATGTCATCTCGTCATCCATTTCTGCAACCCATCTGTCCTTTTGTTCACTTTCCATTACCACATCAAATGATTTGGGTTCTACCCCTTCAGCGAGGAGCACATAATCATCAGTTGAATATTGAGTAGAAATGGTACGATGCTGACATGACCTCCAGAGTTGAAATATGGGTTCATTAATAACCTCTAGAATCTGATCATCAGAAATAAAATGTGCATCAGAAACATCAACTCCAACATGTTCACCTTGAGCATAATTCTATACATCAACGTGATCATTAGAATAAACTCCAACCTATTCACCTTGTGCATCGAAAACATCAACTCCAACCTGTTCACCTCGAGGATCATTCTTGGATATCTCATCTCTAGGCACATGAACAAAATCCTAGCAACCAAAAACACACAAGTGATCGTACCTGATCTCTTTACCATACCAAAACTTATCCGTAGTGTCTTTATGAAAAGAAACTGCATGTCATAGATTGATAATATAAGTAGTAGTAAGTAAAGCCACACCCAAAATATGTCCATGAAAATTTTCTTCTGAAAGTAAACAACTAACTCTTTCCAAAATAGTCATGTTCATCCGCTCAGTTACACCATTCAGATAAGGGGTCTTGGGAGGTGACTTCTGATTCTGAATACCTTCCTACCTGCAATACGGATCAAACATACCACAATACTCTCCCCCATTTTAGTGTGAATATATTTCAATTTCTTACTAGATTCCCTCTTAGCAAAAACATGAAACTGCTTAAAAAATTGAGCACCTGAATTTTTGAATTCAAAACATAAACCCAGAGCTTATGTGAGTAGTCATAAATAAATGAAAAAAATAAATATCTCCACTAAAGGTATTATATTTCAATGGGCCACAAATATTAGAATGTACTAATTCATGTACATGTGATTTCTGGTGCAAAGGATTATTGTTGAAACTCACTATGCTCTATTTTCTAACCATACAGTGATCACACATGTACAATTTGACACTCTTAAAATATAGAAGAATATTTATCTTTTTTCAAACAACAAATACTTTTCTCACTAATGTGACTAAGCCGGTTGTTCTATAACTTAGACGAAACACTACACTCAAAAATGAAATTTGTAATGCCCCGACCCCAGTTACCCAGAGTCGGTGCATTATTTCATAACATTGGCATGATCACAAAAGATCAAGTCTCGAAAGACGGATTAGTTTAGTATCCTTGGAAACACTAGATACATTCATAAAAGTTACAATACATCATAAAGTGAAAAACTAAAATAACATGGTCTTCATAGTCTACACTCATATCCCCTTCTGACTATCCCTGCAGGTCATTCATAAAATACTTCTTCACATCCAGGAAAATATTAAAACATTGAAAGGGGTGATCTCAGATGCTCAGTAAGGATAACAATATTGCGAAAGATTTCATAAATAAACATAAACATTTAAGGCAATGTATAACTAAAACAAAAACCTTTTAAACTTGAACTTCAGTGTAATATAGAAAAAGTAAAATGAAATAATACCATTTACTTATTCACATGGTTATTCTAATAGTCGAATAATCACATGAAATATCAATAACCACTTTCATAATGATGGAATGCATAATGCCAGACTATCATAACCATGTAGCCAAGGCCTCGTGCCAAGACTACAAATAAGATTTTGTCAAGGCCTCGTTCCAAGGCACTAGTTTGCCTCATGAGACCTACCGATGCATTGAGGAGCTTTAGCGGGCTCCACCCGTCACTTATTAAGTCCAATGAATTCCTCCTATGAACAGGTTTAAACATATCATAAACCATAACATAATCGTATCACATAAAACATGCATAAAGTAAACATAACATTTCCACATTTCAATCACAAGATATCAATACAACACATTGATATAATAAAAACACTTTCAAAACCATTTTCAATACCAAAATAAAATAAAATTAAAACTTGGTATTTATTTTTCATTTTATAAAAAGTTATGGCTTGTAGAGGAAGTTGAAACTCAAATAATGGTCATGGCGGCGGAGAAGTCGTTGTCGCCGTATATGTAAGACAAAACATTACTTTTTTCGTTTATTAAAAATGGTTTGTATAAAAAGATTCCTTTTGAATAAACATAAAAGTCAAATGGGTTTATACACCATATAAAATAAAGTTGTGTATAAAACAAAATATGCCTCAATGAAAGGAGATTGAGACAGAGTCCCTTACAAAGAACATTTTTTAAATAAAATAGATCTATTAGGTGTATTCACTATAATTACACATAAATAAAGTACAAATACAAGATAGTACATAATATTATCATGACATAATTTGAAAGTAGGAGATTAACCCAAAGAACGGAAATTGGGTTAAGAAGTTCCCTTACCTCGTGTCCGACTTGACTCGATCATTCTTTAACCTCCTGAATAATAAATTAGAGTTAATTTCTAATTGATTAAGAACCATTTTCAGGTTTATTATTCCTTTTATATCACTTATTACCATTTTATGAACATTATGTAATTATTTATGTTAATAACGGTCATTTTTTCGATCTTTGGTACTTGAGTCAAAAATAAACTTCTTATAATTAAAAGTTGTTCATGTGGTAAAATATCCATTATATCCAGAATTATATTCATGATTTAGATATCATATATATCATATATATCCAGTATATACATTCATTCATAATATTACGTAACATTTAGAGGTAAGAAATGAAATGCACCGTTCATGGAGACGGTAAGTCGTACGTACGCATTAACGCTACTTTCATTTCTATTTCGTATTTAATGGAATGAAATCATAATGATATAAAGGTGTATTATAATTCAAGTATAATATCATATATAATATCATTTACTCCATCCTTTATACATCCCACATATGGCATTAACGATTCAAATCACTTTGAGGGGGCGGTAGTCTGCACTTCCTAAAATGAAATTATCGCATTTACCCATAATGGAAATCATAAAGGTATGACATAAATGAGAAATAAATAAGCATAAGGAAAACATAAACATAATATATATCATATATAGAAATAGTTTCATCTTAATGTCTACCATTATAGGTGTTAAAATAATATTGAACAATCATCGTTTCATGAGGCAGTATTTTTTCACCCATAGAAACAGTATGTTCTTTAACCATTAGACGGAGGTGTGTGTAAGTGTAAATCAAATACTTATCATAACAACATACTAGTATATTTTAGATATTGTTTTTTCTACAAAATAAAGTAATAAAAAGATTTTAAGGGGTTGGATAAGCAAAATAAAACAAAAGAACATAAGAGAAGACATTACCATAAAATCGGGTAACTCTTTTTGATTTGAGCCAAGGGCTTCCTTGGGAAGAATTCTGTCCAAAGTGAGGCTTCTAGAAGTAAGAGAGGGAAGTTGAGAGAGTATTTGGGCAGAGTTTGGCCGAACCAAATGGATTTTATGGTGTGAATAAGGTGGTAGAGGAGGGGGCCTTTTATAAGAGGAGAGGAGGGGCACTCTTGGAAAGTCATGAAATGTTACATTATTATGAAATGATTTTCGGATTTTAAAGGTCCCAAAATAATATATTTTGAAGATAACGTAATAAGGGTTCAAAATATACTCATAAAATAGGTTTTTTACATGTGGAAGTCTTAGATTTTACATTATATTTTCATTTTATTTAAATCGTTAATTAATGAGGTAATCACTCCATCATCATGGTTTCATAAAAATTTTAATTTATTTAATGTATAAAATTATAAAAAAAAATATAATGATGTAGGAAATATTTTTATATATCCAAATAATATTTAGAGTCTAAAATTTAACTTATATAACCCCATGTAATAATTGTTTTAGTAAAACAACACATGTTTGTGACAATTTTATTTTTACATTAAATAAAGATATTAATGTCATTTTCTTACCCAAGTGGCTCCATGGGGTCCCCAAGTTGACCCATGGATTTTCTTGGTCTTACATGACTCATCCAATAATTTTAGGACAAGTGACAAGATATTTTCATATTTTTATAATATCATTTTTACCTTAAATTTCACTAATTACCTTTAATCGCGATTAATAAAACTTAAAAGTTACTATTCACCAAAAAATTATTTTAGTCCCATTGAACCACATTTTAATTATTAATGACAACCATATATGTCGGATTTTTGAAAATCAAATCACAGAAGTGGTAATGTTTCATTTACTCAAAAAATTAGTTTTTAAACTACCACTTAGTGGTTTCACTATTCATCAAAAATTGAAGTTTTTCAGAAAAATACCAAAAATTCACCCTAAGCTATAATTAATATTCTGAATTCAAAATGGTGTCTATTTTAAAAAATTACAAACATATAAGTTTCATTATTCAATTTTATAATTAATTCCCATTGTCAAAACAAATAGCGTGTTTTTAAGAAACAATATCAATCAAAAGATTGACAATTGTTTTTGTCCAATTTCAAAGTGAAGTTAATTCTAATGACCACCATTGGATAAAATGGTAAAATTATATTCTAATTATACTTTAAAACCACTCAATATAATAATTTATCACTATTAATTATTTTGATTAAAAATGTTTTTTTAATTAAAATTTAGTAATTTTCACTATTCATCAAAATATAAAAGTTATCTGAAAAGTTTCAAAATTTCACCCTAGGATAAATTCGATATTCCAAATCTAAAAATGAATTCCATTTTGAAAGATAAAATTTATAAAATTTCAAAAAGTGGGTATTACTATTCATAACAGCTACTTTGAATGGTTGTGGTGTGTGTTAGAACTTGATGTTGCGTACAACACACGCTACTGTATTATTCAAAGAGAAGCGTACCGTGGAAACTTAGGGTGTTACATTCTCCCCTACTTCAAATAATTTCATCCTCGCAATCGAAAATAAAAGGTTGAAAATAGAAAATACCTTTGTGGAAAACCCACATCGGAAATAGGGTTAATAAAAATATAACTTTAAAAGAAAGAAAGAGGAGTACAAAGGTCACCCGAGATAGATCATACTATGATTCTATGAAAATATGGATATGGAGGGAAAAAAACCATCAAGTTCTGATGGAGAGTTGTATAAAATAGGATTAGGAGAAAGTTAACCATAAGAAAATCACAAACTTGTGATTGGTTAAACAGTTATTGATTCCCCAATTGGAAAAGTTGACTAATAACATTTTTGTTTTAAGTTAACTTTCATAAAGTTGAGGAATTTATTTAGGATATTTACTAAAAACGTAAGGAAATATACTTACTTGTCATGTAGACTTTCATTCTTTAATAAATTTTTACCACAAACCCATATTTCACTCCAAAAGGTAATTGAACTCAAAAATATTCTATTTATCATAATTTTATAAGGTTCCAAATATTAACACATACCATTTAGATTAAGAAAACTTTTTTGTAATAACCAGGGACTTCCTGTAGGCTGGTGGTAGGTAATAAAGGCCTGTCGCACTATGGTTGTGGGTTTGATTCCTACAGCTTTGTCCGACGCGACGGGTTATCCCCCAACCTGCAGGTTATCCTTTTACTAAAACTATAGTATTATAATTATCCAAAAATAATCTTTATAAATGTTTTAACCTTAAACAATACTATCCAAAGTTCAAATTAATCCATTCCAACCTTTATAGTTATCCAAAATACCTCCGCCCAAACTTTCTCTAAAAGGTCTCTAAATTCCAAAATCAATTGTATCATCAGATTCCTCAAACAAAGTAAAGTTTCTCTTATTGTCACATATAAAAATATTATTACCTTCATCATATTATAACCTTAATGAAAACAAAAAGTACTACAGTACAATCCTTATATATATCACATTATTCTTATAACCAGAATAAAATCCTTGAGTCCAAAAGCACCAATACATTAATTATTCCACTTCAACTGTAGTAACAGCATAAGATTGTCCTTGATCCCTTGGCCTTTTCTGAGGTAAGTTTCCCTGACGATTAGGAAATTAATTTTCATAATGCCCCATTTCCCTACAATTGTAGCATTCAACATTGATATCCTCTTTCTTTCCCTTGCAATCACGAGCCTGGTGACCTTTTTCTCCACATGTATAACAAACTCCCATTCCTTTTAGGAAATTACCAGCGTGATTCTTCCCACAATTATCGCATAATGGAAAATCTTTCTTTCCCTTTTTACCTTTATCTGTCTCTTGTTCCACTGTTCTCTTCTTCTCTTGCTTTACTTTGTTGTCATAAGACTTAGATAACTCCTTTTCTCTCTTGATAGAACACGAGACTATATCTTCGTATGTTGAGAAAGATTGCGATACTAAAGCTCGATGTAGAAATGGTTTTAACCCATCAAAGAAATGATCAATATTACTTCTTGGGTTACGTATATAATCTTCAGCATGTCTTGCTAACCTTGTAAAGTTTTCCTCACACTTTGCGAAATTATCATCCTCCTTCTGCCTCAAACTCAGAAATTGCATTTCCATATCTGCTCGATGGTCATGTGGAAAGTATTTTTCTAAGAAAATTTCTTTAAACTCCCTACATTAAATACTTGATACTTATTCATCTTCCTTTGTGTTTTGAATCAGTGACCACCATTGATCGACATCTCCAGTGAGGCGGTAAACTGCCATGACAACCTTCTCCCTTTCTCTACTCCCCAAGGCGTGGAATATTTTCTCTAAGGAGTTTATCCATTTCTCAGCTACTAATTTATTTGTACCCCCATTAAATATTGGCGATTGTTTCCTCATGAAACGGTCTAACATTGATCCTCCACATTGCGGATAAGGGTGCTCCATACGAGTAAGGTTACTATTCATAACCTGAGTGAGTTGTCCCAGTATGGTGATAATTTTATCAGCACCAGTTGTATCGCTAGATCCATTATAATTATCTTGAGCAGGAGAGAAATCCCTACATGGAGTGCGTGTATTGATACGGTTTCCATTCCTTCCACTAGGCGCCATTTATAAACAATGGCATAAAATAGGTTAGTTTATGAATCAAAATACATAATTCCATACTTGTAAAACACTTGACATAAATAGAACTATTTATGGATATAATCCATAATCGCAAAAAAAAATCTTTGAGGAAGTATATACTCATAACCCTTTATAGTGGTCTGTAAAGAAAATAAGAATTGTCCTAAGCGTATCCCCCGGGAGTGTCGTAACCAAGAGTGCAGCAAGGCTCGTTGTCGTGCACCAGTTCCCGTTCGAGTCTAGCTCAAAGCGGTGTTTTCGGGTTTTACCCCTAGGTACATCAGTGTCAGAGCCGCCTCTACCTACTCGTATCCAGACAGGGATGTATTGCTCGGAAAACTCACAAAATCTCTATAATACCAAAATTCTAGGAAGTTCTTCTATACTAATCCCCAAATTTTATCTTAGGTCTATGTGCTCTAATCAGAGTTTATCTAAATCTAGCTTCCAAGGTTAGTACTAAACTACCTCTGATACCAACTGTAACGCCCCGACCCCAGTTACCCAAAGTCGGTGCATTATAGCGTAACATTGGCATGATCACAAAAGATCAAGTCTCGAAATACCGATTAGTTTAGTAGCCTTGGAAACACTAGATACATTCATAAAAGTTACATTACATCATAAAGTGAAAAACTACAATAACATGGTCTCCATAGTCCACACTCATATCCCCTTCTGAATATGGTCATTCATAAAATACTTCTTCACATCCTGGAAAATATTAAAACATTGAAAGGGGTGAGCTCAGATGCTTAGTAAGGATAACAATATTGCGGAAGCTTTCATAAATAAACATAAACATTTAAGGCAATGTATAACTAAAACAAAAGCCTTTTAAACTTGAAGTTCAGCGTAATATGGAAAAATTAAAATGAAATAATTCCATTTACTTATTCACATGGTTATTCTACTGGTCGAATAATCACATGCAATATCAATAACCACTTTCATAATGATGGAATGCATAATTCCAAACTATCATAACCACGTAGCCAAGGCCTAGTGCCAAGACTACAAATAATATTTTGTCAAGGCCTCGTTCCAAGACACTAGTTTGTCTCATGAGACCTACCGATGCATCGAGAAGCTATAGTGGGCTCTACCCATCAGTTATTAATTCCAATGCATTCCTTGTATGAACAGGTTTAAACATATCATAAACCATAACATAATCATATCACATAAAACATGCATAAAGGAAACATAAAATTTCCACATTTCAATCATAAGATATCAATACAACACATTTATATAATAAAAACACTTTCAAAACCATTTTCAATACCAAAATAAAAGAAAATTAAAACTTGGTATTTATTTTTCATTTTAAAAAAAGTTATGGCTTGTAGAGGAATCCGAAACTCAAATAATTGTCATGGCGGGAGAGAATTCGTTGTCACCGTATACGTAAGACAAAACATTCCTTTTTTCATTTAGTAAAAACACTTCATATAAAAATATTCCTTTTGAATAAACATAAAATTCAAAGGGGTTTATACACCGTATAAAAGAAAGTTGTGTATAAAACAAAATATGCCTCAATGAAAGGAGATTGATACGGAGACCCTTAAAAAGAACATTTTTTAAATAAAATAGATCTATTATGTGTATTCACTATAATTACACATAAAAAAGTACAAATACAAGATAGGACATAATAATATCATGAGATAATCTGAAAGTAGGAGATTAACCCAAAGAACGGAAATTGGGTTAAGAAGTTCCCTTACCATGTGTCCGACTTGACTCGATCATTCTTTAACCTCATGAATAATAAACTAGAGTTAATTTATAATTGATTAAGAACCATTTTAAAGTTTATTATTCCTTTTATATCACTTATTACCATGTTATGAACATTATGTAATTTTTTATGTTAATAACGGTAGTTTTTTTGATCTTTGGTACTTGAGTCAAAAATAAACTTCTTATAATTAAAAGTTGTTCATGTGGTAAAATATCCATTATATCCATAATTATATTCATGATTTAGATATAATATATATAATATGTATCCAGTATATAAATTCATTCATAATATTACGTAACATTTAGAGGTAAGAAATGAAATGCATCGTTCATGGAGATGGTAAGCCGTACGTACACATGAACGCAACTTTCATTTATATTTCATATTTAATGGAATGAAATCATAATTATATAAAGGTGTATTATAATTCCATTATAATATAATATATAATAACACTTACTCCATCCTTTATACGTCCCACATATGGCATTAACGATTCAAATCACTTTGAGGGGGCGGTAGTCCGCACTTCCTAAAATGAAATTATCGCGTTTACCCATAATGGAAATCATAAAGGTATGCCATAAATGAGAAATATAGAAGAATAAGGAAAAAAAACATAATATATATAATATATAGAAATAGTGTCATATTAATGTCCACCATTAGAAGTGTTAAAAGAATATTGAACAATCATCGTTTCGTGAGGTGGTATTTCGCCACCCACAGAAATAGTATGTTCTTTAACCATTAGATGGAGGTGTGTGTAAGTGTAAATCAAATACTTATCATAACAAAATCCTAGTATATTTTAGATACTGTTGTTGTTACAAAATAAAGTAATAAAAAGATTTTAAGGGGTTGGAGAAGCAAAATAAAACAAAAGAACATAAGAGAAGACATTACCTTAAAATCAAGTAACTCTTTTTTATTTGAGCCAAAGGATTCCTTGGGAAGAATTATGCCCAAATTGAGGCTTATAGGAGTAAGAGAGAGAATTTTAGAGAGTATTTGGGCAGAGTTTGGCTGAGAAAAATGGATTTTATGGTGTGAATAAGGTGGTAGAGGTGGGGGCCTTTTATAAGAGGAGAGGAGGGGCACTCTTGGAAAGTCATGAAATGTTACTTTATTATGAAATTACTTTCAGATTTTAAAGGTCCCACAATGATATATTTCGAGGATAAGGTGATAAGGGTTCGAAATATACTCATCCAATAGGTTTTTGACATGTGTAAGTCTTATATTTTACATTATCTTTTCATTTTATTTAAATCGTTAATTAATGAGGTAATCACTGCATCATCATGGTGTCATAAAAAATTTAATTTATTTAATGTCTAAAAATTATAAAAAAAATATAATGATGTAGGAAATATTTTTAGATTTTAAATTAATATTTTTAGTCGAAAATTTAACTTATATAACCCCATGTAATAATTGTTTTAGAAAAACAACTCATGTTTGTGACAATTTTATTTTTACTTCAAATAAAAAGTAATTAATGTCATTTTCTTACCCAAGTGGCTCCATGGGGTCCCCAAGTTGACCCATGGATTGTATTGGTCGTCCATGAATCATCCAATAAGTGTAGTACAAGTTTCAAGATATTTTTATATTTTTATAATATCATTTTTACCTTAAATTTCACTAATTACCTTTAATCGCGATTAATAAAACTTAAAAGTTACTATTCAACAAAAAATTATTTTAATCCCATTGAACCACATTTTACTTCCTAATGACACCCATGTATGTCATATTTTTGAAAAATCAAATCACAAAAGTGGTAATGTTTCATTTACACGAAAAAATAGTTTTTAAACTACCACTTAGTGGTTTCACTATTCATCAAAAATTGAAGTTTTTCAGAAAAATACCAAAAAATCACCCTAAGCTATAATTGATATTCTGAATTCAAAAATGGTGTCTATTTTAACAAATTCCAAACATATAAGTTTCAATAATTAATTTTATAATTAATTCCCGTTGTCAAAACAAATAGCGTGTTTTTAAGAAACAATATCAATCAAAAGATTGACAATTGTTTATGCCCAATTTCCAAGTGAAGTTAATTCTAATGACCACCATTGGATAAAATGGTAAAATTATATTCTAATTATACTTTAAAACCACTCAATATAATAATTTATCATTATTAATTATTTTTATTAAAAAAGTTGTTTTTAATTAAAATTTGTAACTTTCACTATTCATTAAAATATAAAAGTTATCCGAAAAGTTTCAAAATTTCACCCTAGGCTAAATTCGATATTCCGAATCCAAAAATGAAGTCCATTTTGAAAGATAAAATTTATAAAATTTCAAAAATTAGGTATTACTATTCATAACGGATACTTTGAATGGTTGTGGTGTGTGTTAGAACTCGATGTTGCGTACAACACACGCTACTGTATTATTCAAAGGGAAGCGTACCGTGAAAGCTTGGGGTGTTACAAAAGTTGTATCATAAGAAATAAAATCTATACTCTAATACAAACCCGACTACATCTTCAATTGAGACAAAATCAAGGAGACCTTGTAAATATTCTATTATAAATCACCAAAATTACTGATAAATCTTTCATTATTAAGAATGATGGAAGAAATAATATTCAAATGAACCTTGGGCACATGTCAAACATTCTTCAAAATCAGATTACTCCCCATACTGGTCTCTAAATAAATAGTACCAATACCTACAACATTAGCATGAGCATCATTACCCATATTCAAATTCCCAAAATTACTTGGGATGTAAGTTATAAGGAACTCCTTCTTTGATGTAATGTGAAAATTGGAACCACTATCAACAACTCAGCAAGAATCATCAGAATAAATATTAATGGTGTCATAAACAATAACAAGATCACCCCCTGTAGCGGTGGTGACATTATCATCTTCATCACCATTTTTCTTATGTTGATTTCCCTTCATTCTATTTTCTATTTTCAGTTGATAACAAAACTTCTTAAAATACCTCTTATTATCATAATAATGAAATTTAAAATCTCTCTGCTTCAATCTCGATTTGTTTCTACCTATGCTCTAACCTTAACTACTTTGTCCTTGGTCCTAGCTTCTCCCCCTATTCTCTGTGACTAAAATCTCTGAGGAAGATTTCTTTTGAGTACGTATCCTAACCTATTCATTTAAAATAGCGTACTTATCAAAAATAAATATCACAACACCATTAGGAGCATAAATGGTTAGAGTAACATGTAAATTCACCTAAGAATCGGGTAAAGTGTTAAGCAACAAAAGAGATAAAACCTCATCTTAAATATTAATACTCATGATAGAAAAATGATCAAAACATCCCTAATATTCACTTAAATAGTCGTAAATATATATAATTTCTTTATACCTAAAATTCATCATTTTTTTAGAAGAAAAAATTTATTATTCCCCATCTTGGAAGTGTAGGTCATCTCAAGCTTCTCCCACAAAGTTCTGGCATGAGAGATGTTGAAAATGTAGTTCATCATGTTGTCTTTGACCCATTGGAAGATGAAGCCACAAACCATCTCATGCTTGAATACCCATTCTTCATCTGACATCATTTTTGGTTTCTGGGTCCTAAACACCAGAAGATGCATTCTCTTGACAAAAATAAAATCCTACATTTTAAGTCACCGCATATGGTAGTTGGTACCATTCAAAAAAATAATCCAACTTTAATTGGCCTCCATAATAAATATGAAATAAAAACCAAACCTCCCTCTGATACTAGATGTTGGGAAAGACATCAAAGTGATAAATTCATAAACAACATAAAAGAGAACACTTAATGGAAATACAATCTTTCCCTCCAAACAAAACCAGATGTGTAGTGAAAAAAAAGTGTAGAAAATTAAATGGTGAAACCAAAATTTTTATGTTGAAAACCCAAAAAGGGAAAACTACGGGACCTATTTCAAAAAGAGGGATCCACTAAAATAGATAAGTACATGGTAGAGACTCCCCAAAAATGGAAGGGATCTTATAATTAATACTCAGAAAAATAGTTGATTAAAGGTGGAGAGCAAGAAAAATGATTGTCAAATAAATGGTGACCACCAAATGGAATTTTTTTTTTGGTGTATTGAAATGCCTTTCCGCTTCCTCCTTATATAGGTAAAAATAATCCACATCAAATTATATCTCCACATCAAAATCATGTCCCCACATGGATTAATTCACGTGGTATTAACCCACGCGGTGCGCCAATTAAGGAGTCACCCAACATTTTGATGACCCCCAACCTTATACTAGATGAGATATAAAACAATTAAAAAATGAATGGGTAATTATTTCACAGGTCTGATTGGTTTGGGTTTATTTTTATATACATGGTAAAGTTTAAATTTCAAATTGTAAATGATTGTTTTGTTGCTATTTTTATGTCATTCTATTTTTCTACAACTATTTTTCTAGTATGCTCTATTAATGTTGGGAGGGATGAATTAATTGAATTTTATTTAAAATAATAATAATTCTTACATTCACACCTGGGATGATGTAAATATATTGGTCATGATTGTCATTGGTCAATGTACGCTAAGAAGTCATCGACGAACATCACCACAAACTATCCACTGTTGTCATCACCTTATGTTTGTTTGTGATATGGTATGTGTGTGGTGAATAGAAAAATAAGCATGTGAATATATCTTGGAAGTGTGGGGTATTGAATTTAGGATTTATGTACGTGGGTCAAGTTAGATAGAGGCTCTAAACTCCACTCTGATGTGAAAATTTTAAAGACAAGATTTATCATATCAGTTTTTCTAGAAAATCAATGTGATAAAAGTTTTTTCATGTTTATTTTTATATAACCAACATGAAAAACCATGTATGACATACTTTTTCACGTTGGTTTTTATATTAACATGTAAAAAAACCATGTATGATCATTTTAACATTGGTTATTTCATAACTGATGCAAAAAATGTCCCCCAAAATGTATTTATCACGTCGTTTATTATTGAGCAATGTTAAAAACTTATTTAAAACAACACCTAAAATAAGAAGACCCTATTTTAAAATGGAGTTTATCCTCCTCCCTCCTTCTACCCAAAACATCAGAGAAGGGGCATGTGGGGAGTTATATAAGAGTGGTACCCTTATGGAACTCTATGAGGGTGAGGGTGATGAGGCCAAGTATGGAGAGATTCCCATTCAACATCTCATCATCCAAGCTCATCACCCCATCCGAATTTGACTCCACACTCACACCCTTCAACAGCGACGCCAGTTATGCCACTGATGTAGGCAGACATCCATTTGCAGGATGATGGCCACCCCCCCCCCTTCTTTGTCAAAGGGGGGCATGGTGGTGGTAGATGGTGGGTGGAAAAACCCCCACAAAACCCAGCAGCGGGAAAGGAGAAGCAGGGGGTAAGGATTTCCTATAAAAGGAAAGAGCCTCATCCCATCTTAAATCATCCAACACCTTCTCATCATCTATTATCATCCCATTCGAGTGGTATTTGTGTGGTGGTTTCCCCATTTATTCAAGAGAGAATATTTCCAAGGGTTTTCTCTTTGTAATAGTGAGGGAGAGTGTGTACCCACTTTTACCCATCGTGATCCTTATATTTACCTGTGGGTTTTTACCCCTTCTATTTGGGGGTTTTACCACATTACATCTGTTGTCATTTCTTTTTTTCACATTTTTTACTTTATTTTTATCTCTTAATTAGCACTGAACTGGCGGGCCAATCATTTATGGTCCCAAAAAGTGGTATCAAAGAAAAGGTTCTGGCCTGGTTCTGTTCACGTTTTTGGGTATTAATAATTCTCATGAATTTGAGTATGCTCTGTGATTACAACTCTGGTTGATCTTTCACATCAGAAAAAATTTATTGAGATTTTTAAATACACTTTTGTGAAATGGAAGAGGTTCTGGACTGACAGTGTGTCTAGATGGTGGAAAAATTTTAGATCGAAAAATTCAACAGGAAAAATTTTTTGTTGTGGAAAAAGAAGATAAAGGTAGTACTGCATAAGGATAATTTCCTACATGCAATTAGAGAAAAGACTGTGGGTGTAATGGAGGAAAAATGGCATGATATGGATGGGAATGCTATTACCAACATCCATTTGGATTTGGTAGATGGAGTCCTATTAGGAATTGCAGAGAAAAAGATGAAAAATAAAATATGGGATACTCTGACGAAGTTATACGAGGCCAAGTCACTGGATAACAAAATTTTCCTGAAGAGAAAATTGTACACTCTTCAGATGGCAGAGTCATCATCAGTGACTAGCCACATCAGCAACCCCAATACCCTATTTTCTCAGCTCATTGAATTGGGCTATAAAATTTTGGATACTGAACGTGCAGATATTCTACTCCAGATTTTTCCAGATTCATATGAGCAACTCAATATCAATCTCACCAACAATATCCTGAAGGATATGCTTCTCTTTTATGATGTTGCAGTTGTGGTTCTTGAAAAAGAAAGTCAGAACAAGAACAAGGAGGACATACAGACAACTTCGTACCAAGTAGAGGCTTTGTCAATTGAGAGAGGATGGATGACGGAGTGTGGTTCTAGTGGGAGCCAAAATCATGGTAGGTCCAAAACAAGGAGTAAGAATAAGAATGTCACATGCTTCAATTGTGGAAAGAAGGGGCACGTCAAGAAGGCTTGTTGGAATATGAAGAGTGCTGAAAAAAACTCTCAAGGGAATGTGGTGAGTACTTATAGAAAAGAAGATATAATGGTCAGTGAAGCGACAATGACTACTGGAAGAAGGCAACATCTCAATTATGCATGGATTATCGACTCAAGAACAACATGGCACATGGCATCTCGACGAGAATGGTTTGACCAATATGAAACCATCCTGGAAGGACTTGAGTACATGGGGAACTATCACACTCTAAAGATTATTGGATTCGGTACCATCAAACTAAAGATTCATAATGGCATAGTACAGACTATCCAATGAGTACATCATGTGAAAGGCCTAAAGAAGAGCAAATTGACTTTGGGACAATTTGATGACATCAGATGCAAGACTCGCACCAAGAATAGAGTGATGAGAATCGTGAAGCACACGTTTGTGGTAATGAAGGTGGAGAAGATCTCAAATAACCTGTACGTGCTTATGGGTGAAACATACAAGGAGGTGGAGATAGTTTTTGAATCAACTAACTCGACAGAATCATTAACGATATTATGGCATCAGAAGATTGGCCATATGTTAGAACAAGGCCTGAATATTCTTGTGGATCAGAAGTTGCTGCCTGGACTGAAAAAGGTATCATTACCATTTTGTGTGCATTGTGTTTTGAGAAAGAAACACAGGTTAAAGTTCAGGATGTCAACAGCAAGAAGTCAGAAGATCTTGGAGTTGATCCATTCCGATGTTTGGAAATCATGAGTTATTTCCCTGGGAGGAGCAAGGTACTTTGTATCCTTTATTGATGATTATTCTAGGAGATGTTGGGTGTTCCCAATCAAGAGGAACGAAGATGTTTTTTAAGTCTTCAAAACATTCAAAGTGAAAAAGTAACTTGACTCTAGAAAGAAGATGAAATGTCTGAGGACTGACAATGGTGGAGAATATACAAGCGAAGAATTTGATACTTTTTGTCAACAGGAAGGAATCAAGAGATAGTTCACAGTGGCGTACACTCCTCAGTAGAATGGAGTGGTAGATTTAATGAATATAAACATGTTGGATAGAACAAGTGCGATGTTGAAGACTGCAGGAATTGCCAAAAAAAATTGGGTAGAAGTAGTGAATATTGTATGTTATGTGATCAACTGATCTCCTTCAATGGCGATTGAGCTGAAGACATAGATGGATATGTGGACTGGTAAACTCGTTGACTATTCTCGGTTACAAACTTTTTTAAGTCTTGTATATGAAATTTTTAATGACCAAGAAAGATCAAAGTTGGATTCAAGATCTAGTAAATGTATCTTTTGGGGTATGCTGATGGTGTGAAGGGATATCATTTGTGGGACCCCGCTGCCCAAAAATTTATCATCATCAAAGATGTCATTTTTGTAAAAGACAATGTGAACATGACAACTGATCAATGCATGGATAAAGAGAATACAAAAACTAAAATAGTCGAACTAGAAGAAAAATATAAGGAAGAATCATTTTCCTATGAAGCATTACTAGAGCACGATGATCAAGTAATGGTTAAGTCTAGACCACGACTGCCAACTCAGGAGAAAAGAACACCAATATGGCACTTATACTATATCACTGAGAGAAATATTGTGTACTTCTTATTGATAGAGGATGGTGATACATCTTCTTTTTTGGAGGAAACCCAGAGTTCAGATGTATCCTCATGGATGGCAGCGATGCAGGAGGAACTTGAAACCCTGCATAGGAACAAGACTTGGGATCCTGTTCCATTACCTCATGGAAGGAAGGCTATCGAAAACAAATGGGTCTTTAAGATCAAGAGGGATGTAAATGATCAGGTGGAATGATATCGTGCATGATTTGTGGTCAAAGGATTTTCTTAGAAGGAAGGTATTGATTTCAATGAAATATTTTCTCCTATTATTAGACTGAAAACTATTTGGTTAGTTATGGTGATATTTGATACATACAGCTTACATCTATAGAATCTATATGTGAAGACTTCTTTTCTCCATGGTGATCTTGATGAAGAGATCTATATGCTCCAACCGGAAGGTTTTTCAAAAGAAGGTAAAGAGGACTTGGTTTAAAGGTTGAAAAAATATTTGTATGGTCTCAAATAGGCGCCGAGATGTTGGTATAAGAGATTTGATTCCTATATCATGAGCCTTGGATACAATATACTTCATTCAGATCCTTGTGAATATTTCAAGAGTTCATATGGTAATGATTTCATCATTATTCTGTTTTATGTGGATGAAATATTGGTTGTAGGCCCCAACAATGATTAGATTCAGGAGACGAAGGCACAGTTGGATGGGGAGTTTGATATGAAGGACTTGGGACCTGCAAACAATATTCTTGGGATGCATATTTATTGAGATAAAAATAATGGGAAGATTTGTCTCTCATGGAAAAGTTACTTACAGAGAGTCTTGAAACGCTTCAACATGAAATATTGTAATCCAATCTCTACCCCACTTCCCATTAACTTCAAGTTATCCTCAACGATGAGTCCAAGCAGTGAAGAAAAGAGTATGTAAATGTCTCGAGTACCATATGCATCAGTAGTGGGTAGTCTAATGTTTGATATGGTTTGTACTAGACCAGACATTTCACATGCAGTGGGAGTAGTTAGTCGGTACATGGAAAATCCAAGAAGGGAGCATTAGAGCACAGTGAAGAGGATCCTAAGATAAATCAAGAAGACCTCAAAAGTTACATTATGTTATGGAGGATCAGATTTTACTGTTAGAGGATATTTTGATTCAGATTTTGTAAGTGATTCCCACTAGAGAAAATCCACTACTGTTTATGTGTTTACTCTTTCACGAGGAGTTGTGAGCTGGATTTCAAAGTTACAGTTAGTTGTGGATTAATCCTTGATGAAGGTAGAGTATATGGCAGCTACACAGTCTTGAAAAGAGGAAATTTGAATGAGAAAGTTATGGGAGGAGATCGGGCACAGACAGGATCAGATTTCATTGTTTTTTGACAATCATAGTGCCTTTCACATTGCAAGGAATCCATATTTTAATTCCAAGACGAAGCACATTGGGGTATAGTATCACTTAGTTCGAGATGTGGTGGAGGAGGGAAGTGTGGACATGTATAATATTCACACTAAATAAAATTTGGAAGATTTCTTGATGAAGGTGATTAACACTGATAGGTTCAGATGGTGCAGATCCTCAAGCGGCCTTGAAGATACTTGAGAAGCATGTTTGGAAGATAGAAAGGATGTGTGGATATGTGATTGGTTCTCAATAAAATCTCTAAGAGGGAGATGTGTTGGTGGATGTCCATTTGTAGGATGGTGGCCACCCCCTCCTTTGTCAAAGGGGGGATGGTGGTGGTAGATGGTGGGTGTCCAAACCCCCACCAAACCCAACAGTGGGAGAGGAGAATTAGGGGGTAAGGATTTCCTATAAAATTCAAGAGCCTCATCCCATCTCAAATCATCCAACACCTTCTTATTATCTATTATCATTCCATTCAAGTGGTATTTGTGAGGCTGTTTCTCCATTTATTCAAGAGAGAAAATTTCTGAGGGTTTTCTCCTTGTAATATTGAGGGAGAGTGTGTACCCACTTTTACCCATAGTGATCCTTCTATTTACCTGTGTTTTTTTACCCCTTCTATTTGGAGGGTTTTCCATGTTACATCTAGTGTCATTTATTTTTCCACATTTTGCACTTTATTTTTATATCGTAATTATCGTTGCATTGGTGGGCCATTCATTTACGGTCCTAACAACTGACGTCCCCACACTCATCCCCATGAACCACACCACCCCACCCTTGGACACCTGTGCCAGAAGCCCCTCCCCACTCGCTGCCTCCACCGCGATCACTTCCATGAACCCCACCATCGCTAGCCTCTCATTTATCACCTCCGACATCGAACCCCCAAATGCCAGAATCTCAAAGATATTAGTACTCACCTTCGGCTATGGTGAGGGGAGGAGGTGGGGATTACCTTGAGGCAGCAAGTGGGTTTGGGTCCCCAAATGCCTTGTTAGACTCGTTCTAGCTCCCCTAAAGTAACCAAAAATGCCTCAAGATGAGGACGACCCGCCAAAAATATGTATGGGGAGAAGAAAAATAGTATACCATACCTTGACGGAGCAGCGAACACACCAGGTGGTGCTCTTCAGCACAAAAGGCACCGCCGTATAATATTGCGGTGAGATTCGGTTGTCAACAGTAGCCATTCCCTTTAGGGGATGGCGGTTAAAAAGGACTGGATGGTTGTGATGGAAGTATTCATCAGAAAAAATGGAAGGTGGGTCAAAATAGAGGTGGAAGGAGTGGAGGGTGTGAGGAGTAGGGAGGTGGGGTCAGTATTTATAAGCTGGAGCATTTTAGGTGTTGAGTGGGTATTTTGGCTCTACGTCATTGGTGGTGTAAACCACCGTTCTAAAGGGTTCATGTGGAATACGATACCCCTCGCTTAGTGGGAAGATTCAATATAGTTCTTCAAGTCATCTGGTCACAACTCCATGTGGCGACAAGTGTGTACCCGCATAAGTGGGACAATGTGTACAGTTTTAAAAAGATCTAAAAAAGGGATAGGGGTAGTTCAATTTTAAAACTGTTAGGTGGAGTCATGAACGAGCTTCCCATCCACCCCCAAAGAGCTATATATATATATATATCTGTATGTATGTATATATATATATATATGTATATATGTATGTGTATATATATATATATAAATACTTGTACCCCATCTGTGCATTCACACGGTGCTATAAATAAACTCTTATTTAAAAAATACATTCATTGTTTGAGAATTTAAGAATGAAAATTATGTTAAAATATGTTAAAATTACAAGTTAGTGATATATAATAATGAAACAATTATAAAACTTGCTAAAACATCATCATAATGGTAGAAATAATAATTAATATATGAAAGTAATGAAAAATTATTTTGACCATAGAGAAACCATATACATTAAGAATCCTGCATTTAAGGTAAGAAAAAATAATAATGAATAATGAAATAGGTACATTTGATTGTGAATGTCAACATAAATGAGATAGTTTGAAATAAAGTAAGCATAACAAAATGTTTACACAGAATCCTTTGTTTCTGAAAATAATGTTGAGTTATGTAACAACATATTCTACTTTTTAATAGTTTTCAGGTGTGTCCTTCAGAGAGATGGTGTCATCAACATCCTAGCTAGTAATTGGATGGATTTCCTTGTTAGTAAAAGGATACCAGTATTGGTGTGAGTCATTACTATAGTGGATCCCCTATTTAGGATGTTGGGTTCACAAAATTGCAGATCCCTACATCAGTTACTATAGGTGGGTAAAAACTATGAAATCTATGGTGTCTAGGGGATAGTCATCATAAACAAAAAAAACTTTGAAAAAAATTTGTTGAAACAAAATTTTCACAAACTCTAATAAAAGTAGAGCTTATAGGGGAAATAAATATTTAAAAGGAAATTAAAAAATAATATAAGCATTGAGGTTTTTCTATTACCTTGTAATTACAATACAAAATTTAAGTCAATTTTTTCAGTTTTATCCTTTATATTTTCCTTCATACGGGGATGCACTTCATTGGCATGGATTGATGTTGTTGCAGAGTATCGAGATATTATAACATTTTTTTGTACCACATCATTAGCATCAAACTCACTCAATAGATTTTTTAATAAAAAAACATTAAAGATTAAGTATAAATTAATAGTGAAAACCGAAATCATTTAAGCAAAAAATATGATGTTTAACAGTTTTAAGGATAAAAATAGAAGAACAACTAGATAGGTTTGAAATAGGACAACCAGAATTCCTTTAATGCCAAGGATTTAATATATCTACACTAAATAAAAGATGAGTGTATATTTTAAAGGATCTATTATTGAGATTTAATTGAAATGAAAATAGATTATTCATTGATAAAAACAAATTCACTCAGTAGTTATAAACATCTGTGATGATTAAAGTATGGAAATTCAGTAGGATCCAGAGAGTTGAACTCTTCTGACTCATTGCTTTTGGGAAGAAGAACCTGCTAAACAAAGTACTTACCAGTAATGAGTAGTTTGTAATGATGACCGCTTTTTCTGCTTCTATGCTTTATAAAAATGTAATTTAACACAAGCCAAATTAATCAATTCTGTGATATGATGATCTCAAGAAACTTGGAAATAGAAATAACTAATAAAGAGCCTTTTATAAAGTGTAAAAAAATGCCAAATTATATAAAACATATAGATTTTTGGTTCCCTCACTATAATAAAAATGACTTATATCAACAAAAATTTTGTATCGGATAATGTATATGTTGGTAAAAACTAATAATTCCAATAGATATTATGTTTTATTGGTATTATTTATAAGTACCAGCAATTTTTTTTACCAACATATATATATGTTTATATTAACTATTTATTACCAACAGACCTCTTATTAACAATTAAAGATGTCTCTATGTCATTCTTATACTGACAACTATTTTACCAATAGATGAATCTATTTTATTAATTTTTATCACTGCAAAATCTTTTACCATTGGAAATATACCTTGTAATAAATCATTTGTTATCAATAAGTATTCTATTAATAATTTAACATATATTTACTAATTATTTTGTATAAACATATCACCAGTAAATGAAAATATTTTTTTATATACTAAATTAAAAAATTTATAATTAAACAATATATTACTAGATTAATGTATATAATATAAAATTATTGATAAATGATCAATTTTAAACTAGAGTTAAAAAAATAAATGAATGAATCAATAATAAGTTATTTTTTAATATATATATATATAATTATTATTTATTACATTTTTTAATATCGTCTAACCCCCCCCCCCTCCGATTACATCTGCCTAAAGAACACCATCCCGAAACCCAATACAATGAAAACCATAAAAAACAAGTGAAATCGAGATTGCCTTATTGTACACCCTTCTCGATTCATTGAGAGGTCTGTTTCCTTCCGGTTCATGGTCACACCATCCATTCCCCTTCGGTTTATCCACCAAAATGGGTGATCACACATCCCCCTTCACCTCCCCCAAAATATGGTAACCATTCACCCCCTTTTAGTTCACCGCCAGATACATTTCCTTCCGTCAACTACCCCTTGGGTTCATCCATACTGGTACTCCATCTTATGTCATCACAAATAGGAGGTAATCATTATTTATGTTATTAGTTTCTTACACTACACTCAAATTATTGATGAAGTAAGTGAAAAACTAAAATTTGGGTGATAAATGAATTAGGTTGTCAAAAAAACCTTGGAACTGAAAAATTGTGAATTTTCTGTCACATTTTCCCAATTTTGGACTGTGAATATTTAGTGAATGCTTATATTTTTCATTTTATTACTCACAGATAAAAACATCATGTTATTCATCATATAAGTGATGATCCCCATCTATGTAGTAGCTACTAAAGAGTGAATTTGATCCATTTAATTCTAACATACTAGTCACATTGAAGAGAACCTAATGTTTTACACTTGAAAAGTACTTGTTGCACACAATCTTTGATTGTGAACAAGATTAAGGCCCCCTGTGATGATGAAAGTTTTCTTTATTGAAATCTAGTTTGATCAGACTCCTTTATTAGTATCATTCTAGGCATGACTGTCATTTTAATTGATCTAAAATGTTTTTATACTATACATTTTAGTAAAATATACAAACTAAAATTTTACACCTTTAATTGGTGAAGGTTTCATATTTTACATATGAATGCATCCCCAATCATATGATTAGAAGGGGATTCATTTATAATTTTGTGAACAACGTTTGTCCATTTTTTTGTGGTTGAAATTTATTATTTTGATTCAGTGTGCGAAATGCCTCAATGTCATGTCTTTTCTTGATTAATGTATGATTCTAATTCTTTGTGATGTGTAAGTGCATTATATTTATTTTATTACATTAATCATTTTTTGTACTATTGAATTTTATATTCAGATTCTATACTTCTAAGAGTATTTAAATTAGAAGGGATTATTTTTAATGAATCATAGTTTATTTTATTATTTAAAATTATTGTATATGTTATTTGAAAATTAGTTTGTTAGTATGAAGTTATTAATTTTTTTAATGGAGCAGTTTTTAAAAGCTTTGCATCAAAGTTTCAATAAATTTCGGAGTTTTAATTGGGGTTTACATAAACTTGTTATATGCGATTAAATAAAATTTATGATCCCTTTTGGTTCAACACATAGCTTTTAAATTCGTTTGATCACCTTTGAGATTGAATATCATGTCAGAAATTAACATATCATAAAATTTAGGGGAGTCTAGACACATAATGGATCAATTATAGTAGCCATATTTGTTGATGGCTCTATATTTTTTGGTTGCTCTTTACTATAGAGGAGGCTGCATTCTGCAGATATTAGGTTCCTAGAACATAAATATTCACGTTTTAGACATGACTAATTACTAGAATCCGTTTTATAACCAACACTAAGAATCCTTTTAGTAACTTTTTGAAGCTTCATTCTCTGCATGACTATATTTTTTTATTTATGAAATGCCACTTTTTCAGTTGAGTGAGAACTCTTACAAAAATACCTCCATCTTAATTCAAATATCCCTACTACACTTTAAACAACCTACCTCAAACCTATAACCGCTGACACTATTTTATGATCCAAAAGAGTTATTTTGGTACTTCTAGGTCAAGTCTCTAACATTATGGTTAGGATGAAGATAAAGTTCGCCTTCAATGTTGTCGATTATTAAACTTGAAATAGTAAGATAGTCACAGAATGAGAAAATGTCATTATACAAATTAATAATACTGACATCTAGTTGTGATAATTTCAATTTCACTCCTTTATTTATATTTTATGGAAGTCATTTATTCTTCATTTTGATCATATCCTTTGGTGTCAACTCAAATTTGAATAGCTCTACCTTGTGGAGTTCTTCCCCCTAAGATTTTTCATAACTATCATAAATGTATTTCATTTCCCTTGAGAAATGTGAGGGGAAGAATTCCATGATCCCTTATTCTTCCAGCGGCTCTTCCAATGGTTTATGGCCTTGGCCCTTAGCTTTGAATTTGTGACCAGGCTCCTTGGAGCTAACTATTTTCAAGCTGATCCAATCTCCATCAGTTTCAGTAGATGGGAATAATCTTTATGCCACCTAGTTTTCTTTCATGTAGTCAATGAAAAATCTCCCACATCAAATGCTCCTTTTTTCACTATCCTCTTTCCATATTGGAACAAATATTCAAAAAATTCATCTTCATATTCCTATGAATCCCAAGAGGCAGTGTTACTTATTTTTGCAAACAGCTTGGTGAAGTCAAAATTGCTGATTTTGAGTGATGAGTATTATTTTTTTCTTTTTCATCAATCCTTATACAAGATCTTGAGTGATTAGTAGATTGATAATTTTTCTCATTTTTCATATGATTTTTTAGGGTGAAGACGAAATTTCTCATTTTGGATGGTTGGTAACACACATTATATCATGGGCTAACCATGTGCACACTTGATTATTTCCCACCTGAAATAGCTATACAATTTAATGAATAATCAGGTACTTGAATTATTAAGTTGTCGGAGAGGATCCAACCCATGTGTTTCGATGTCCAAGGAGAGCCAAATTTAATGGGGTTAATGGTTTCTTGACATAACTTACTGAAAAATATGAATTACACCTAGTGTAATTTACTTACATGTGACAAATACCTCTTATGTTTTCAAACTAATTATTTTTAATGATAAATTCTCAAATTAGTCTTCAGTATGTGATTTCAAATAGACCCTAACTGAGGAAACTCTATTTTATTATTATTTTTAATTATTAAATGTAATATCTTTTTATAGGTATGTACCATTAACCATTCTTATTTTGACGAATTAGTTTTCATGGTAGGTAGGAATATTTAGTTTTTGGATAGTTGTTACCATGATTTCCTTGTTTTTTATTTGTCAATGTTAATCCAATCATTTTATTTACTAATAAATATAAATTTATTTATGTAACTACATTAGAGGTTGTTTTTCTCAAATATGTGGTCACATAGTAGGAATAAACCTTGATGAAAGAGGTTCTCACCTCATATTAACTTCAACTAATCTATCACTATTGCATTGGATTCTCTTTGTGGCATGGTCATTTGTACAGTAAAATTCTATGGATTCACTTTTTCAAGAAGCTGCTAAAGAATTGGAAGTGGAGGCCAAGCTAGATGGTAATCATTTTTTATTATTTTTCTAATACTAATTCAATGGTTTTGATAAATATTTTATAATTCATAAGATTTAAAATGTTGAAGGATGCATCACTGCTTGCACTCAATGTCCCCATCCTTGTACATGGTGATGAGGCTATAAATATGACACCTTTTGAGCGGTGCTCCTCAGCATGAAAGGAACCTCCATGTAACAGTATGATAAAAATTGGTTGTCGACAGTAGTCTCACCCTTTAGTGGGGTGACAACACGAATGGACTGGATGGTGGTGATGGAAGCGACCATCGAAAAAAATGGAAGGCAGGTGAAAATGGAGGTGGAAGGAGCGGAGAGTGGGAGGAGTAGGGAAGCGGGGACTATATTTATAAGTGGGATAATTTTATGGGATTATTAGGTATTTTGGTACCACATTGTTTCTAGAGTAAAGCATAGTTGAGAAGGGTCTGCGTGGAAGGTGATACCCTCGATCAGTGGGAAGAGTTGACATGGTTTGGCGAGTCACCTGGTCACAACTCCGTGTGGCGACAATTGTGTAGCCCATCAGTGGGAAACATGTCAAAAATAATGGGATACCACCAGTAATTTTAGAAATTATGGTGTGAAACTGATATATTGGATTCATGTATATGAGGTGATGAAAATCAAAGAGACTACCTTTTTACATTGTTAGAAAAATGTATCAACACTGTTAAAAATGGGGTTGATCTAAGTGATGTTAAAGGTGTGAAAAAATCCACATATACGCATTGATCACCTCTCTGAAAATCATATGTGACAAAACATAACCCCTCATAGATCAGTCTCAAATATTCGGTGTTTCACCAGTCCCTCAAATAATTCATCGCACAACTCATGCTTCTATTGTGCAATACTGCCCACTGCATGTTGTCACACCTTCTGCACACCCAAGTCACAACCCATGCTTCCATGCTGCATCACTGCATGCCTTTTTCAACTCTAATTATTTGTGTTGTGTCTATGATTGTATATTCTCTCCACATTATATTAAATAGATTAGAAAAAATATATAGAAATATTCAATGATCTCGGCGTGCAGATGAAAAGCTGAACACCTATCATTTGAATTGTAAAAACCATCATCTCTTCATATCTAATAAAAACCACCCATGATACATGAGTGGAACCCCATAAATCACCTTCTTTGACCAATCAAAGAAGGATATGAAATCCAACAAACTCAGTTAGAATGTAAACTAGTTGGTATCTCACCAACCACCATCCTCTACAGGAAATATGACATCCCTCTTTTGCATCTATGATAGAAACTTGAAATCTCCCCTTGCAAAAAAAATCCAAAGGCCAAAATATCCATCATACCTATATCTGCATTTCCAATACCAAAATCAATAATATTTTTCTCCCTCATAACTATGATCGTCACCTAATTTTAAGCAACTGTAAGAATTAATTTCTCCCTTTTCTCTACACCCTCTGAGTAGTCAGAAACTCTCAGTGCATCACTCTAATCATTGATTTTAATTATTTATTCACTAATGAAACTCTATGAATAAAAAGAATTAGGTATAAGACCTGAAACATCTGAATATACATGCTTTGGCATCTACACCTTCTTCATCTTAGTCGATAGTCTTCAACTCATACATGACAATCGCCTGTGCCACAAATCTAATGACGTCTTATTCATAATTTCATTCTTCACATCACCTCAGACCTTTACATATGTCTTGTAAAGTGTGTCATCCATCATGCCTCGTAGAAATACCATCGATCCTCTAGATAATTCCCATATTCCATTATCAAACAGACTCTTTAATCCATCAGCATCAAGAGCACAATCATATAAAAAATTATGTGTATACCTGGAACATGCCACACATCCCTCAACATCAACACAAAACCTGCATTAATAGTAATGAAAATATCACCAACACCAATGGAATCGGTATAATCTTTGTTATCCATATTCAATATACCAAAGTTGCCTTCTTCGTATGAAGAAAACGATTCCCTCTTCGGTGTAATATGGAATGATGTTGTTGAATCAACCACACATTCAGTGTAAAAATATGACCTGAAACAATCTATACCAACTGAAATTAAATCACCCTCACCCTATAAAATACTTTCACTAGTATCCTCATAATCGGTGATGTGTGTCTTCTTTCTTTCCTTGAGATTTTTCAATTCATAAAAGGTTCTCTACACATGACCCTCCTTGGCACAAAAGAAGCACTTGACATTTTTTCTTATCTTCGACCGACCTCTCTGATTTCCACATCCATCTTCCATAGATAGAAAATCACTATTACCAGAAAATTAACTATCATTGGTCTTTAACTGAGTGTTGTTTATCAAAAATAATGAAATAACATCATCCAAATTTAGTGTGTATTTCCTAAATAGCAATGTGGTGATGAGATTATCATATGAATCAGGAAACGAACCCAAAAGAAGAAACACCTTGTCTTATTCTTTCATTTCAACAGGTACTTTGTTACCTTTATCATCGATCAAGACCACCATCGAAGACAGCTCTGTCACAAGTTTGGTGAACTCATCCAGTTGGTTACCTAAATATCCATTCTCTGGAATTCACAAATAATACAATCATTTTTTTATATATAAATGATTTTTGAGGGATTTAAATTTATACCTACTTTCAAGATTCACCGAGATCTCTTCCAGATCTATTAGATTCATCACTTACTGTAGAGTATTATCAAATAAATACATCTGAATATTTCCTATCACCAACTCTCTCATATCCGGAAAATCACCATCACTCATCGTTTTTAATCCTCAATACTTCACATGCTTTCATTGTGCGATATTGTCCATTGCACATTGCCACACCCTTTTCACACCCGAGTCACAACCCATGATTCCCAAATGCCTTGTTGCATTCCCTTTGCAGATCCAATTATTTGTGCTGCATCCCTACTCATGTCTAATCTTTGCATTCTATTAAATAGAGTAGAAAAAAGAGATATAAAAATATTTAAATATGCCGATGTGAAGAGGAAAATTGGAAGCCCTGTCATTTGAATGTTAAAAACTACCTTATCTTCTTATCTGATAAAAATTGCCCACGATACATGGTTTAAACCCCATAAAACATACTATTCAACAACAAAACATGACATATTTGGGTATTTATCCTGTAAACTTTTACTTATTTTTGTTTGGTGATATTTTCAACAGTTAAATTCTCTAGTATTAGTTTACAATGTATACATTTTTAAGAAATAATTTGTGTTCATTTTTTTACCAAACTGCATACAATAAAGATTCTTATTAAAAATTTGTATTGTTGAAAATTAAATAGTACGAGTACTTGAAATCCTGTATAAATAAAAAATGGATTTTTTCTGAAAGTTCTATTTAGAATACGTAGTTGCAGAGAGTTCTACAAGTGTTGTGATTAAAACACGGCATGAAAACTATAGTTGTAGAAAGAACATTTCTATTGATATATCAAACACTCACAGAAATACAGATAGATTATTTTCTACATGAGAAATGAAGAAATGTAGTTTTTTCAAGTGTTTAGAACCACCACATGAATTTGGAATTTGGACATGAAACAAAGACGATGTAATTTCTTTCTGATGTTAATAAAAATGGAACACTTTAGGAATGTTCCTAAAAACATGAAATATAAAGTAATTGAGATCAAGTTTCAAGTTTATTGGCTAAAGATGAAGTTTTTGGAAGTTTTTGTAATTTTCATTGTTCTACATATACTTATAGATGTTATTTAATTAAAATCATGTAATTATTAGAGGTCTGAATGTATAATGTAGAAAACTATTCTTGGATGAAAATTTTCAAATTCTAAACTATTTAGTTGTTATGTAAATTTTTTTACTAATAATTTGGTAGAGATGTGTTAACAATATTGATGTCTGGAAGGTGATTGTGTCACAACCCGGACCTACCCGGGCTCGAGCCACAACTACCCCAAGCCCGCCTCCATAGGCCAGGGGCTAGCGACAAGCACCAAAGGCTAAAAAACTCGGGGAGGACATTTCCTAAGTACCTGTACACACACACACATCCCACTCAATGAAATAGTACAGAGTAAAACAGAAAGTAAAGTACCAATTTCTATAAACAACCACAAAGAGTGCATCGACCTCTAAACAGTACAAAGTGAGTGCTGAAGGTAAATTGAAAAGAAAATGGAAAAACACATGCCCAACTGGAAAAGTGCCACAACCCGGTATCAGGTAAACAAAAGTAAAACAGCTGGGAGATTCCCACACCTGGAACCCGACTACGACCATCGTACGTGGTCCAATCTCTCGAACTCCTAAGCTTCGTTGAAGTCACGACCAACCTGTCTGTCATCTGCAAGGGCACACTAAGTGCGGGAAAAGCCCAAGCAGGGGTGGGTATAAAAATACTATATAGGATACCCCAAAGGCTCGAGGGAGCAATAAAGGAGGTACCAAAGAGTGATAAGTAGATCAAACAGGGAATAGTAAAGGAGTACAATAGAGAGAGAGTAGTAAAGAGTACAGCTCAACCCAACAAGAGGAAGGAAGAAGACTCGTCCTATCACAAGGAGCTACAAATGGTGAAAAGATGAACTTCCCATCAAGTCTTCACTACCTATAGCATGAGAGTAGACTCGTCCAACCAAGATAAGCTAGACAAAGAAAGCACGTGGCATACCCAACACATCTTCACCTCTCCTAGAAGGAGAGTTGCCAAAAACCAAGGAGTGGGTACTGGAACAGGGTATATATATATATATGCTCGGTCAAGAAACCAGAACAAGATCGTAAGGGGATCTTCGTCCCATAGCTCAGCTCAAGAAAGTGAGTAGCCAACAGTCCCAAAAGTAAACACCATCGATGCCCAGCATCCCACCCATCTACCCCGAACTACAAGTCAAGGGGCTCAAATCACCGCACCTTGACACTATCCGCTTTGGGCGGCACTGACTCACCCGCACTGTTTTAGGTCGCGTCTCAAGTACGCTTCTTGGTGGGAAAAGCACCCCTCATACTTGAGAGTTCTGGGGAAATTCAAACCACACCTCATCACCATCACACAGTCGAGAGGTCTTCTCAAATTCAAAGTTGTCACATCACTGACCCGTACCACCAAGGGTCCCGCTCCGGTAGTCATGGAAGAAAGCCACAGACTAACCTATTAGAAAGGACTGAATCTGAAAGAATTTGTCGGGTAACCCACTTCCCAGCCCCGCTGGAGGGTAAACCCTAAGAGGTCATCAGGTAACCCACTGCCCAGTCTCTGCTGGAGGGTAAACCCTAAGCGGCCATCAGGTAACCCACTAGCCAGTCTCTGCTAGAGGGTAAACCCTAAGTGGTCATCGGGTAACCCACTTCCCAATCTCTGCTAGAGGGTAAACCCTAAGAGGTCATTGGGTAACCCACTACCCAGTCTCTGCTGGAGGGTAAACCCTAAGAGGTTAATGAGCAACCCACTACCCAGCCCCGCTGGAGGGTAAACCCAAAGAATTCGATGAGCAACCCACTGCCAAGCCCCACTAGAGGGTAAACCTTGAACTGCCCTGGCCATCCCTACTCAAAACAACCTCCTGGGTAGAGGATTGATGCCCACATAATTTTTTTGTCACACCGAATCCACAAAAACTCTACCAGGGAACATGAAGGGACGTGATACTGAAATCCCACACGGCTAAAGGAAAAAGGGAAACCCAAACAACTCTGCCGATAAAACCGTCAAGAACAGAACCAGGGGAAACCACTCAACCCTGCTGATCTAAACCATTGTGAACAAGACCATGGGGAAACCCACTCAACCCTACTGGTCGAAACTATCGAGAACAAAAGAACCCTCTACGTTGCGAGAGGTCAAAGGTACGTAAAGTAAAACACGACATAAACATGGGGCCCACACAACGTGTGGCCCCAACTCATCTCCAAATCAAGCTCACAAATTTTCTTAGGTACAAACTACAACATGTACCTCTAATAATTCCCTTATACTCCCAGAGTATACCACATTTCCATCCCAAGGGCTATCGTACACACGACACCCAATGTCAATGCAAAAAAAGGCGTAAACACAATTTTACCAACCTGCTTCCTCCGCGGCCCTAGCATGGCCAACACAACTCTTCAAATATCAACTTCACTCACACGGGAGTGAATTTGATCACACTCCAAGGGTTATCTTCCAAACACAGCAAGAAGAACCACCACCGAAGAACCTTTCATGCTTCCCCATTTAATGAGATCTCGAATGAGACTCCGCACATCCAAACAGATTGTACCGTTGTAATTATCGTGGAAAAACATGCAATATAGACTATTTACTCGCCTCTAATGGACATCTGATGTAAAATTCATTCAAAACTACTTCACACCCAAACGGCGTCCCGTGGTCCTGAGCCTCAGTCCTGAAAACAGTCGGGCACATCGCACCATTGTGATCCCCTCGGTAAAACACGTTAAATTGAATACTCACTTGAGTGTAATGGATATCCGGAGAAAAACTGCATATTTCCATACCGCACACGGGCGGTGCTAAATGGGACCTACATCCTGGTCCTGAAGCATTATGAACGGATTGCACCGTTGCGATCCTCTCGAAAAAGTACATAACATTGACTAAACACTTGTCCAAAACGAACACCCGGTGAACAAGTTGGAATTCACCGTCAACACCCAAAACAACCCTCATGGGGCCCTCACCACTGTGCATAAATAAAGTGGGAGGATTGTGCCATTAAAATTACCTTGGAAAAACACCCAGAATCGACTGCTTGCATGCCCCGAACGGACGTCCGATTAAAAAGCTGCTAAATGCTGCTCGCATCTTAAAAGACAGGTCGTGGGTCCCAGGCCTCAACTCCAGATTCATCGCCTGAAAACACCTTGGTAATCTTCGTCTCAATTCCAGGGTCACAACGCCGCTGACGGCGCTCAAAAAGGACTCTGGATGTGTCTGCGCCGCCGAAAACAAGAACCTCAGGAAAAACGCTAAACCACTTAACAGTGTGTCGCGCCGCTGAGCCCTTCGCCTCGGGAATTAAAAATCCCCAAGACCATCTCAACACATTTTTCTCAATCCAAGGATTGTGTAGCTCTAGATGGAACGCGAATCCAATTTATGGTTTGGAAATTTGGGGAATTTTAAAATAAACAGACGAAACGAGGTGGGCCAGGCTGGTACAGCCGGCCCACCTTGCCTGAACTGGCCCGCGGTTCACCGCGCGGGCCAGCCCGTCTTGCCCAGACCGACTCAGCCGATCGGGCTAAGTCTTCCACGGGACATGCAAAGGGCGGGTCCCTGTCCACCGACCGGGGTCACGAGGACCCCGGGTCTTCCACCTCGCCGACCAGCTTTGTCGGTCGGCCCGTCATCGTCGTGCCCCAGCTGGCGCCCCGTGCTCACCCGACCACCTCTGCCCTGAAGAGTCCACTCGCATGGTTGACATCCCTGCCCGCCTACAGCCTCCTGCTCCGCTCGACCACGAGCCCCGGTCGCCTCACCATCGTCGAAGCCCGCTCGCCCAACCGCTCGACCACGGCTGCCTCCACTGAAGACCCGCCACGCTGCACGCCCTGGACCGCCCGACCGCCGCGTGAAGCCGCCAGATCGTCGATACCCCGGGCCGCCGCCGCCCGGATGGCCAGAACCTCACCGGAAAACACCCAAAAACCCGAAACTATGTCGGGCCAATACGGACTCCTCGGGGCTCGGATTTTAGATCCAAAAGATGCATCAGAAATCTCAGAACATATACTATGAAAATATGGGCTTCTCCCTATAGAAAAAAAGAAATTTGATGCATATATATAGAAATTCCAAGAGGGATGTTTGAAATTAAAATACGCAACAAAAATCCCTACCCTTTGGGTGCATCCCGAAGATTCGCGAGTGATCCGCCTTCGCCAGATCTGTGATCGCCTTGGAGGAAGAGGGGATCTTGGGGCTTGAGGTTGAGATCTCCTTGGTTGGGAGCTCCTTTCTCCATAGGAAGAACAAGGGGAGAAGGGGAGGTGGTTAGGTGTTTAAATAAAGAAAATTAATTAACATTTAATTAATTTTTTTTAAAACCCACCAGAAGACCTGCGTCCAAACCTCCCGAAGGGGTCAAGTTTAAACCTCCCCTAGGGTAAACACCACCTCCCGAGCACAACGGCAGTCTTGGAATTTTAATCTGAGGCATCATTAAAAAGTTATAAAATTTAACGTCTGAAGTCTATAAATTACAAAAACGCCCTTGGTGGCATTTTTCAAAGGAGGCCAACGCCCACGAAAATTACACCCCTACTTGGGTAAACGACACGCTCCAAACTCAACGGTGCCCTTGGTTTTCCCGTCCGAGCTACCTTTT